>CM053769.1:324925245-325012724 GCA_028658325.1 Potorous gilbertii
TGGAAATAGACTAGGAACAAAATTAATGCAAATAATGTGTTGATTTTTTTTTAGCTTGATTAGCCAAGCCAATGGAAAATTCTAGAAAACGTATACAATTATTTTAACTGTCACAGGCTAGCAATTGTAATTGACATGATTTGTACGAGATGCAGTGTAATAACTGAATATATTAAAAAAAAATCTCATGCCTTGATTACCAGGAGAACATTACTAGTGCCACAATATTATTAACAACACAATTATCGTGGCATCCCTAGGATACGCTCTTAGCACTTCAATGCATTAGTGAACCTTTGCTAACGAAGAAAAAATTAAAGTACAGCAAATTTCAAAGCACCAGTTGTACCCAATATCATTAAAAATTTATAAAACTTCCCCTGAACATGACAAGTGTTTGGTTTAAATGAAGATCAGCCATAAGGAGAGAGCAGAAATCTTGTTATTCTTTGTCTCTTTCTTCTCTCCTCTCTCTCTCTCTCTCTCTCTCTCTCTCTCTCTCATTCTCTCTCTTCCCTCTCTCTTTCTTACAGACCTCCCCCAACTACACCACCTCAATCCAGCTGAAATATGTCACCATTACAGAGTGACAGGTTGACACACAATGACCCGTCAGAACATTCATCTCTCAATGTTTTATTTTAGTGAGGAGCCAAACTGCAGAAAAAATAAGCAAGTTGTTTCAAGGCTTGGAATGAGATCAAACATTTCTGGCATCCCCACTTACCAGACCTTTGATTTACAATGGATCTGTCAGAGGCTGATTAGACAGTGTGTGTTAAAAAACTTATAGATGTTCCACAATTACCCAAGCCCTCCCCTTCCTCCAACAGAGAGTATTCTATCCTTTGTTTCAATGTTCTGACTAAGCCAGGTTTCGGGCTCTAAACTTTGTATGTCTGCAAAGGGCCAACTCAACATATAAAAACCAAACCTGATTCAATGAATTCTATTTGTCTTTATTGTTGGGAGGGGAAAATGCTTTTAGGAGGTAGGGAGGGAGGGAACCTTTGAAAAGGGGTAGAAACTAAAAAGGACACATCTGGGTCCTTTATTTCAGTTTCTATTCCCTCCCCTTTATAAAAGGGCTTAAATTTATAATTGTCCTCTGACAAACAGATAGCAACTGCTTCCATCTCTGTATTGTCTCAAGAATATTCGAAAAGGGAAGACACAAAGGTTTAAAAAAAAATAACCAGGCCAAAAGTATAGGTGTTTAAAATATGTTGGTGATATTATGATTTTCGCAGTAATTACAACTATGAAAATGGCTGGAAATGTATTGTTTCAATTTGTGTTGAGAACAGTTGCACCCAGAGAGCAGCAGGGCCTGTGTCTGGCATTAGAATTTGGAATTCCTTAATCCTCTCTGGGGCATCTGGTTCCCTGTAGCAGATTATGAATACACATGTTGGGAGGACTCTGGTAGTAAATTTGAATGGTGTATGTCTGTGACAGTGAGACCTAAAGTGTTGAATTTATGGAATACGAGGTAAATGCAGTATTAAGAAACTAATCTACATTTCTACAGCTATAATTTTCAAGGAAAAAATAAACAATAAAATTTCATAGAAACTGAAACTCATTGGCTCCATGGGGTCTGTCAATAATCAGTTTCTAGACTTGCCTTTCTACAAGTAGACCAAAAGCCTGGTAAACTTTCATATCCCATTCTGAAGAAGCCTTTACTGGCATTGACTACCAGTGAAACACATAATCTTGGCAAGACCATGGAACATTGCATATATAAGCTTGCCCCACTGGATGAAAAGCCATAAAGATGTTATTGGAAAGAGGCAGTGGAATTTAAGGTTAAGATCAAAGTGGTTTCCATGTTGCATCATTCAGCAAAGTATGATAACTCTGAGATAACAGCCAGGGAGGACCAGTGCTGTCTGCCAAGTTTAGAGACCAGGAACTCTGGCAGCTCAGAATTCTGAAAGGTGCCTGGTGATGTGAGATGTTTTTACCTTGGGCAACAAAAGTCTGGAATATTAAGAAGGTAAGCCTAAGGCAGCTCAGAGAAAGAGTTCCCTTACACCCAAAAGACATCACATAATACTTACAAAATTGAAAGTAATCGGGAACATTTGAATCCTGTAATTTTCGCTGGGCCCTAAAACTGTAAAATAAAAGACTTTTGTAAAACTACAAGTTGAGGTCTGGTGGACTTCAAGAATAAGGGCCCACCATTCCTAAGGTATGCCTTTTTCATAATAACAATGCCATTGGTCTCTGATTAATAGGTTTTTGCTACTGTGGGTTTTGTGTTTGGACCTATTACGGCCCCCAATAATGGCCTCCTGGAACATCTCAAGGTTGCAAGACATTCCAATACATGAAATATCAAAAAGAAAGCCAAATTATGTTAATATGTTGCTACAACCATCATTGTTTATATGTTTTCTCCCCTCATTAAAATATGAGTTCCTTGAAGGTAGGAACTGATTTTGTCTTTCTTTGCATGCCTCATTTAAAAAATGCCTTTAGATAGGACTTGACTTTAGAATCTGAAAATTAGAGCAGGAGAGTTGAGTTAAGCCATGAACAAGTTTAGGCCATGAACAAACTTAACATTGCCTTTATTCTTTGTTTTTTCCATGAAGCCTTTCATGAATTAATGACCACCTGTGCAGAAGCATGCTCTACTGAACTCTGTGAAATTTAGAGACTAATGGTCCCCAGAGTTTAAGCAAGGATCCTATCTCTATAAAAACAAACCCAGTAAGTTTTTAAAATCAGTCATGCAGTGAGTCAGGCTCTTTTCATACTTCCTTTTCACTGTCCTTTACCACGTCAACAAATTACAAATGCTTTAAGATCCCAAAATGTAGGCCAAAGAATGGAGGTAACAAATGACGCTATGCTTCTGCCTGGAAAATTAGGAAAATTGTCAAAATATCACAGATATGTGTCAGAGGGGGCATCATTCCTGCTTACAGCATACTTAAAAAGGGAAAACTAGGAAGCCACTTTTGTTCTTGTCCTGCCCTGAAGACTTGTAGCATCTTCCATGTCTGACTCTTCCATAGCCTTAGTAGACTACAAAGAAAATTCTTTAATACATCTCATTTAATTATATAACTTTTCTTTTGGGCATGGGCTCTCTTTATTCTGTCCCAGCTTTGGCACTGATTAAATATAAAAACCACTCATTTAGAGAGGCATTTGGCTCTAAATATAGGTAGTAAAATGCATAGGAGAATTTAATCAATTTCCCTTTTCATTAAACAAAAAATCTAATATTCCTAAAAATAGCACTAATTCAAGATTGAATGGAGAGTGAGGTTCAATGTGGGATTCACAAAGTAGGAGGTTAGTAGGTCTCTGGGATACAACCAGCAGAGTTAACCACAAGAAAAATGTATGACAATAACGATACCTACAATTTATATAGGGCTTACTATTTGCTAGGCACGATGCTAAGCACTTTAAAATTGTTATCTCATTGGATATTCACAACAACCCTGGGAGATAGGTACTATTACTACCCTCATTTCACAGGTGAGGAAACTGAGTCAAATAGAGGTTAAGTGACTTGCCAAGGTTCACACAGCTAATAAATATCTGAGGTTAGATTTGAATTCAGGTCTTCCTGACTTCTAGTCCTGCACTCTATCTACTGTGCCACTCAGATGCCTCAATTTATCAAGCAAGCTGAGAGTTTTTACTTCTCCTCTATTTATCTTTTTGTTTCATTCTCTTTAGGATTTACTGGTCTTCTCCAAAGTCTCTGACCATCACTCTCTGAGCCATAACTCATGTATTGGTTCCTTTTCACCCTCACCTTTTAAATGGATCCATTTTGTGTTCAGCCCTTCTGAGTCCATCTAGGTCAGTCTGATTAGCTAATTCATGCTAAAATGTTAATAACAGATAATGACCTAATGTGTTTTGCCTCAAAGGTGATTCTTCATATTCACAGGGGATTATAATGATGGAAATTTATTCATGGCAGGTAGAGAGAGGTGATACTTCTGGGCAAGAAGTTAATCTTATGAAACAGTGAGTCATGTGACCTTGGGCAGTAGCTTCTGGTTCTAAGAACCTGTGATTCTATTAACACCTATACACTCTTTTCAGAAAAAAGAATGAAAATAAGGCAACGTATAAGTAGAGAACTGATCAAAGGGCCTAGATTCTAATCCAAAGCAAGCATTTAATAGATTCATAATCCTGATCTAACTTTTCTGGATTTCAATCTTCTGTATTTCAATTTTCTCATACAATGCTAATCTTGATTTAGATAGCATGTTGTTCAACTCCATAAATGACCCTAATCCAGAAAGAGTAATTGATATACTCAGTGACAGGGTCCAGATTCAAAAGGAGAACAGACTGAGCACTGATATGAATCTAATAAGATACAATTTAATACAAGTCAACGTAAAGTCATACGCTTGTGTCCAAAATCCACTTAAGTGCAAGATATGGAAGGAATGATAAAACTTAGTTCTTCTGAAAAATATCTGGCTGTTTTAATGGTGTGTCAGTTTAAAATGAGTCAACAGCGTGATGTGGCAACAAAGAAAACAAATACAATCTTTGATCATGTTAAGAAAGGCACATGTCCCAGGAGTATAAGATGCACATCCAAGCTCATTCTACCTTGATCAGGACATATTGTGTTCAGTTCTGATGACTCCATTTTAAGGGAGAGAGGGGGCAGAGAGCAAGCAATTACTAAGTACTTACTGTATACCAGGCACTGTGCCAAACACTTTATAAATATTTCATCTGATTCTCACAAAAGGTTCTGAAAAGTAAGTGCTATTATGACCCGTATTTTACAATTTAGGAAAATCAAGCAGAGACTAAGTTTTTTGCCCATAATCATACAACTGGCTATATCTGAACTCAGGTCTTCGTGACTTCAAGGGCAGGGGTCTATCCATTGCCCTACCTAACTGCCAGGGATATAGATAAGCTAGAAACTATCCAGAGGAAAATGACCAGGATAATAAAGAACTCTGAATTCCTGCCACATGAGAGCTGTTCGAAGGAATTGTGGTAGGGGAGATACTGAATTTGGAGAGGTCTTAGGGAGACACTCTGATAACCAGCTTTAAACATTTAAAGAATTGTCACGTGGAAGAGGTATTAAATATGTTCAGGTCAGCCTCAGAGTCCAAAATGAGGAACTATAGGTAAAAGTAGCAAAAAGGCAGGTTTAGGCCTTAAGTTAAAAAAAAAAAAGCATCCTAACCATTAGAGCTCTCCCAAAGTGGCTGGAAATGCCTAAGAAGTAGTTAATCATCTCTTTCTTGGTCTTTCAGCAAAGCTTGGATGTCAGTTATGTTGTATATATCATTCTCTTCTAGGTATAATTTTGACTAGATGATCCCCACAAGCCCTTCCAACTCTCATGTTCTATGACTCAGAGAATCAATATCTGTAAATCTGTAGAATGTGTATAAGAATATTGTTATTATTTACCATACTATTGTGAGGATAAAGCTGGAAAAATAAGCACAAAGTGTTTTATAAACTGTAAAGCATTAAATAAATATATACATTTATAGTTTATGTCATAGTCATTGGAGTGCTGTGGAAATAGGTTATCATTGTTTTATGTAATAATTATTCACTATGTTACATAATTAGAAATATATTGCAATATATTATCAACATTAATATAATTATACAATAACATTCATATCTTATAATTAATTTATTAATATTATATAAGTAATTATGATATTATTATACTAATATTATAACAAGTTATATCTCATCATATGTATTATTAAAATATATTGATGATGATGTTGTATCTTTGGATGCCATATCTAGTCCTTATATGTTTCTTACAAGGCAGTATTATGGTTTTAAATCTATTTCTTCTGCTCAATGCCTAGAAGTGCCTTGTACATGGTACATATACTTAATATTTGTTTTAGACTGCATGAAGATTTCATTCTGAAGATCGAAGTTTTTGGAATTATAAAAGTTGTAAAGATTACTGAGACCAACAGGTAATTGTTATAATGTCAGATATTATATGCTGTATCAACTTCGTATGTCCCTCAACGTTAGCACAGTTCTCTGTAAATTTCTACATACAGCAGGTATTTAATAAATATTTGCTGCATGAATAAATGAATGAATAAGTTGAAAACCACTAATTCAAGTGAAATCTAAACTTCAGACCTTGGTGTTTCACCCTTGAGGAATAATATGTTGGCATTTTATGCTTAAAACTTCACTTCTCTAAGAAAATTGAATAAAGAATATTCTTAACTTCTAACTGCAGATTGTTAGTTGGTTGACTCCTACCTAGAATCAGATATCAGGTAAGGTTATAGAAATGCTGGGGTTTTGTTGTTTTTTTTTTTTTGCAGACCCCAAATACTTGGGTTTTTACTGTACAAGAGAAATAGATAGCTATAGTTGTCCAGTATTTCCATTTAAATAAATTCAATTGAAGAAACATTAAATAAACAGAAACAATTTTTTTGTCATTTTAGTATACTTTATAGACCACCTTAACAGAAAGATGAAAATCTTGTGCCAGGTATTAAGGATGCAAAGATATTTTTTAAATTCCCAGGTCAATACATCCTCCTAGGGAAGATAGCATGAAAACAGTTCTAAAAATTCAAGATACTTTGAAAAAGGAGAAAGAGGATCAGGAAGAATTTTGTGTGAGAGGGGACACTTGTTCTAAAACTTGGTGGGAACTAGGTTTTAAGATGCTCTATGGTATACTTATACTGGAGAATTTAGAAATAATAATAATGAAAAATTAAAAAATAACAGCAAAAAACAAAAAATAGCAACATTCTCTACATTTTACAAAGCACTACATATGCACATATCATTTCATTTAAAAATTAAATCCTCAAGCTGAAATATCCCAATCTCTACAATTTTCTTGGGGGAAAGTGGTAAGACTGAAAGAGAGAAAAATCTGAGCAAATTAATGGTTTTAACAAGTAGAAGAATACCACCACAATATCATTCATCTGTTTCCATACTTATGATTCATGTTTAGATGACTGCCAAAAAACATCCTAACCAAAATGTTTGAGTCTGCTTTTCTAAAGACATAGAGTTTTAATACTATCTTCAAGTTCTATGATGGAACCCTGCTCTGAGAGTACATTCCTTGAGTATTTGTGGCAAATATAACCCCTTGGATAGAGCCAAGACTCAACTCTGTTACATCGAATTTCATCTCATCAGTTCAGTTTTAGGGAGATTAAATATAGATATACCAATATACATGGGTAAGATTATAACAATATCAATCAATTGATAAACATTTATTAAGTACCTACTATGTGCCAGGCACAAGTTTTCAGAATACAAAAAGAAGCAAAAGATGGTTCCTGCTCTCAAGAAGTTTATAATTATGGAGGAGAAAACATCCAAATAAATATATACAAAGCAAGCTGTATACAAAATAAATAGGAAATAATTAAAAGAGGAAGTTTTCCTACAAATGCCAACACTTCGATGTATCTCTGATGTTGTCAGAGTTGATACATTCCCGACCAAGTGCAAAATACAGTTTCATCATGCTCTCTCACCTTGTATAATTCTTGTCCATGTCTTTCCACAAACTCTCCAAGAGGATTTGTCTAATGTGATACAGGCTTTTCATTGATTACTATTTCATAGGCAGCAAGGCAGGCCTTGCTATGTCACCCTTACTCTTACTACAAGATTGGCTCATCTCCTCTGGTTATAAGGGTCCTCAGTTAGGCCTTTCACATGACTTTTTTTCAGGTAAGTTATAGTTAATAATATGTTAGTTTCCTTATAATCACTGCATGTCTTTCCATTTTCCTAAAAGAGGGAAAGAAAAAGAGACAGAGGAAGGGCAAATGAGGTTAGGGGTGTTAAAATAATTGAAAATGTGAAGTTTCCAAATGTAATTCAGTCTTCTCCTTTTCTGTTCAATTCTAGAATCAATTTGTAGTCCATCTATAGTACACGTATTTTGCATACTAATAAACTAACTCAATGCCCTGTTGACCAGTATGACATAATCTGGACAAAATATAATATTCTCTCACTTTACTTTTCTTGTGTGGAGGACTAAGACAAACCCTTTTAAATAAAGATGACAATGAAATAACTGTGAAAGACTTTGAAGAGGTCCTAGAGTGTTCCAGGACTCAAGGTAATCAATAAAATTTAATCCATGAGCAGAAGAATCTAGAACATTTCACCACTGAGAGTTCATTCCTTTTCCATTTGGATCCTGTATAGGACATCCTCCATGACATCTTAAGTAAGCATGTCTCTTAATTTTGTGTCTGCTTGATGTTGATAATTAGAGGATTGATGAATAAAATAATCTCCATGATAATATTTGCCATTGAGTTGTTTGGTCGTGAATGTATGTTAAATACATGTTTTATAAGTAGATCCATTAAGGTTACATTCTATTCCACTGAGTAAAATACTTTCTTTTAACCAACAAATAATAAACACAGCTGAATTGTATGTTCTCTTTATCTCTCCAACAGTTATATGACTATGAAGATGTCATCTGCAGTAAAAGCTTCCTTATTCCCTTATCTTTTTCATCAAGGATGCCATCAGTATATGCGTAGACCATTCTCATAAAGCTTTTACAGTGTTGAGAAAGTAGACAAATCAGAAGTTATTAACTTCTTCTTGGAGACTTTTCTTGGCAAAAGTATCATCTACGATCTTTCTCATATTTTAGGAATATTCCACTCATTCAGGATAGCATGAAAAAGTTAATCCCTGCATGACTTTTAAAGGGTATCATTTCAAACATGCACTTCTTTGATCAGGTCCAGCTGTAATTTCTAACTTCATCATGGGGTTATTTGAAATCTTGCCTCATAAGAATGCAATTTACTAATAATAGTAGGAACAAATTAGCTATTTATGTGGCATTTTTAGGTTTACAAAGTCTTTTACAGATGTTATCTCATTAGACCTTCTCAAAAATCTTATAATTGCCATTATCCTATCCAGACCATGGTTCATGTGTAATTCCCCTAACCCCTAAGTCATTTTGGCATTTGCTTGACTGTCACCCTGCTTCTCTTCACCTGGAATAGTACTTCTAGACCAGACCACCACAAAAATTAGTCTATGTGTTGGTAGAATTAATCTGCTCAGTTTAGAATTTCCCATCTTGAAAGGTGAGTAAGTAAGCACACATTCATCTCACCTTCTACATATAACCAGCCACAGACCATAATACTAGATTGTACTTTCTATCCCATCACCTTGGTTAACTTGTTAACTCTGACAACTTGGGCACACTCCTCCTTCCCCAACACCTACTCCTTTTCTACCCTTTTTTCTTCTGCTTTCTACCTCTTGTTCTGGGCTTCGTAATCAAATCAATGTTCCTATACTGTCATTACTCCTAAAAAAGCTAGGTCAGCTGACCAGCTTATGCATCAACTCAGGATCCTAATGACTCACTGGACACATCCTTTCCAGCCTATATTCCTTTATATGTACCATCTCCCCTATTAGAACGTATCTTCATTGAGGGAAAAAACGAATGAACTTTTTTTATTTTATGCACAAAATTTAGGACAGTACCTGATACATACTAAGCGCTACTTTGTTCTTTCCTTCATTTTAGGCTTAGAAGTTGATTGTTAATGATAGCAGTCATCATGATGATGATGTTTAGATGATGCCTTAAGGTTTGCCATTAACTTTACATAAATTATCTCATTTGATTCTCATTTTAAAACCCTGCTAAGTAGGTGTTATGGGTATTACTACTTCCAATTTACGTATGGGGAAATGGAAGCTTAAAAAGTTCAATTTTTTCCCATGGTTACATAATGACTAAGTGTCAAGCATGGCATTGAACTCAGAACTTCTTCTGGACTTCTGACTTTTGGAATCAAGTCCAGAATACTTTCCACTACAACTGTCTGACTCTTAAAAAGAATTTTTACATGCATTACCTCATTTTAGTTTTACAGATGCGTTGTCTGTTTTAACCAAAAATATTAACTAGTGTCCTGATGAAGTTGAAAGAGAGCTAGATTTCAGGCCAAATCCTAATTCCGCTATTTACCTCTGTGATCAGGAGCAAGTCACTTAACCTCTTTTGGCCTCAGTTCATCTGTAAGAAGAGAACTTGAATAGATGGCATCCAAAGTCCCTTACAATCTTAAATCTATTATTCTATAGTCTTATGAATATTTTCATATGTCAATGAATCTGTGACCTTGATATATGTATTACCTCCAATGTCCTATACATGTTTCTTTATCTTCTGAAAATTTTGTCCATGTCCTCAGTTAAATCCTTACGGAAGATCTACCCAATGTGCTGAGGCCTTCATCTATCTTTTAATATATTGTGTGCACTAAGCTCAGTAATCAGGCTATTAGTCTCTCTCTTTCTCTCTTTTTTTTTTGCTTCTTTTCTGCCCAGCCCACTTCTTTTTTCCAAGGTTCTTCAATGATATTTTATGTCAATGTCATTTCTTGCACGTAAGTCATCATTGGTGATACTACTTAGGTCAGATGTACAGCTCTCCAATGCCCTTTAGGTCACCTGCATTTTGATTCTTCTGAGATGGTTGATGGTCAATGATTCTTATCCATATAAGATCATCAAAAGACTTTCTAGACACAGAGCAATAAAATATATACAGCTATACATGTGTATAGGCTGTCTTTAGCCAAGAAAAGCCATTAGAAAATTCATTGTTACATAAAAATCTGTTTACATGTCTCCTATCAAAACTAAAATAGTTTATGGAAAATTCTATATTCATTAAAAGTTAGTAACAATGAAATTACAACATTTTACATTTCATAAAAAGAAATTCAGGCACAGTCAGCAATTTATAAAATTATACCAGCAATCAAGACAGAGGGCCTTATAATAACAAATGTATTTTACAATATAATTTCAACTACAAACTGGAGTCATGGCTTAATAATTGATTTATTTTCCTCCTCCCAGGCAGTAATAGCCCTGTAGTCTTAATTAGCCAATAAGCATGTACTAAGTAAGCACATACTATGATCCAGAGACTGTGCTGAGCACCAGGAATACACAGAAAAGCAAAAGATAGTCCCTGCTCTCAAGGAACTCACAATCTAATGGAGCAGACAACCAACAACCAAGTCTGTACAAAGAGGTGACATGCAATATTAATAGGAAATAATTAACAGAGGGGAGAAACTAAAATTAAGAGGGATAAGGAAAGACTTCCTATAGAAGGTAGAATGCTAGCTGGGACTTGAGGGAAGCCAAGTATGTCAGAAATCAGAGATGAGAGGGAACATTCCAGGCATGGGGAACAACTAGAGAAAATATCCAGAACTGAGAGATGGAGTATCTTGTTTCTGGAACAGCAAGGATGCCAGTACCAAAGAACCAAAGAGTACATGATGGGATGCAAGTTGTAAGAAGATTGAAAAGGTAAGAGAGGTGCTAGCTTATGAAGGGCTTTGGACCTCAAACAGAAAATTTTGGGTTTGATCCTAATGGTGAGAGAGAGACATTGGAGTTAATTGAGTATGGGAGTGATGTGATCAAACCCATGCTTCAGGCAAATTACTTTAACATCTGTGTGTTAACCACAGCACATATTGCTTATACATGTATGTATCTGTGTATATCTATTTAAGTATGTATGTGTGAATATATAAAAATATGTTACACATATAAACACAGACACAGATATACACTTATGTATACACATTATAGTTAAGTTTGCACAGTTAATTTGCACAGCTAGGCAGCATGGAAGCTTCACTTACTGTTTGCACTTTCATTGTAAGATCTATGAATGCATGAAGATGCACATATATACATATATGTACATATATGTGCATCACCTGTAGATATCTATATGTAAAGCTATCCAGAAACACAAGTATTTCCCCTACAAAATATATGTATTTTGAACAATATATTGTTTTCTCTCCAAATTTTGACTTTGTAAACTTCTGTTGATAGTCCCTAGATAAAGGATACATAGTTCATTAGCACTAGACCTCTCCTCATATCCTCTCCAGTTTAGTAAGATCAACAACAGTTTGTACACAACCCTGGAGAAATAGAAACAGAAAAATAAGAGGTCATTTTTATGCCATAATAAAGCCTCAGAACAAGATTTTAGTTCAGGAACAATTCTTAGTACTTCAGTGGATCTGTGATCTCTGGGATGTTGATACTTTCTCCAATAATGAACATGTCAACTCATCCTTGCTCTCTTACTCACTCTACATATCCAATCACTGGCCCAATGACAAGGCTCATTCTCTTCAAAACCCCTATACGCATACACTTCTCTCTGCTCACATAGCTGTAAGAATATTGCAGTAGCCTTCTGATGGGTTTCCATCCTCCATTCAGGTCCCAAAGAGACTTTCCTAAAATGCAAGTGTGACCATGTCCCCCACTTCCATCCCACTCCAGTGGCCCCCTGGTTCCCTTCAGCATCAAATATAAAATTTGACTCTTCTAGCAGCTCCCAAGTTGACCCTTTCCTACCTTTTTAGTCTTTTTTTATTTTACTCATTTCCATATTCTTTATAATCCACCTCTACTGTCCTACTGGCTACTTTTTGCACATAATGCTCCATCCCCCATCTTCAGGCTTTTGTTCGGGCTGTTCCGTCCTACCTGAAATGTCCTTCCTCCCAGTCTCCAACTCTTAGAATGCCTGATTTTCTGTAAGATTCAGACCAAATTCCACCTCCTACAGGAAACCTTTTCAGATCTCCCAGCTGCCAGCGCCATTCCTGTCTGGGTTACTCTCTCCTCTGCATTTATCATGCATGTCCAGGTCTATATATGTTGATTCCCCATCAGAATGGAAGCTTTTTGAGGACGGGTACATTTTGCTTTTATCCCTAATGCTTAGCACAATAGCCTGACATGCAGTAAGTGCTTAACAAATGTCAGCTAAATGATTTCATGTAACTCATCTCCATGTTCTCCTAAAAATCTTCCAAAGAGGATCCACCCATCCATGTATTGGAGGCCTTTCTTTAGATCTCTTGACAGGTAACCACACGTGTGGGAAGCAGAGCATTTTTCTCATACTATCCTTTGTGCCATTTCTCTTCCATCATCTTAATTGGGAATATGGTGTAGACATATGTAGAAAACTTGTTTTGTACAAGACCTGTGATTTCCTATAACAATGCAGATCCCCATTTGTTCTGTAACTTACAATTTCTGAGAATTATCATCATCATACAATCAGTCTGTGTCAGAGGCAAGACATAAACCTATGTCTTCCTTACTGTAATGTTGGTTGCCTATTGACTCAGATATACTTCATCACACAGAGAACTATGTTAGGAAAAAATTAAATCTAAACTCCTAATTTCATCCTTATGACAATGCTACGAAATAAAGAAAATCTCATGACATACAGACAGTATTGCCCCATTTTACTGATGAGCAAACAGAGGTACAGTCATTAAATGATGCTCCTCATCCCCTATTCTGCACCCCACAAAACACACACACACTGAGTATACATGGTTAAATTCCTCTCTGTCCTCAGAGGAAAGGACGGTTAAAGGAAAGCCACATTCTTGACTCCAAAAGACACGCATGTTACAAATCATTTTTTTTAAATGCATGTCTCCTCCAAGTTCATATTGTTATTTTTGGTCACCTCCCTAAACTAGGAAATGTTCATTATCTTAACCTCTATTTTTTTCATTATAAATCAAAACCTTTTAGCTGAAAAAAAAGGAAGGAGGGAACAAATCTAAGCCATTAGCCCTGAAGGCCTTTAAGAGAAATAGTTGTTTTTTCTGAATTCAGAAGACATAACTTGAAAACAACAACAAATATATATATGTGTGTGTGTGTGTATGTATACATATAGTTCCACCAGATGGGTTTCTTCACTTCATCCAACTCTAATAAAACCCTCAAAGTAAAGTCAGAATATCCACATTTATCCTGCAAAAACATGTTTCCTTTTTCATAAACTTCTTTTACAAAAATGATCCTAACCCTGCCAGATTGGTCGCCAGTGACACGGAATAAGGATCATCATCATTAATCCTCCCAGCAATAGTAAGTCTAACTTCATAATTCAACTCTAGAGCTGACAGTTGTATAGCTGCAGACACATTTTTTACCTAAATTGCAGTAACAGGATTACATTGTTTTTTACCAGTTACAATGATAGCGTAGCGAAATCTATGGATTGGTGGTAGAAGGAGAGAGGAAAGAAAAATAACTTCAACTAATACCAAGTGTCAGGGCCCCACAATGGAGGCACCTACCACAAACTACCAAAAGGCGGCCATCAGCTTTTCTCAGGCTTGCCAACTTAGCCAATTACAGATAAACAAATTAACTTCCTGGGCTGGTTTCCTCTGAATCACTTTTCAGCTTTGGAGTGGTTTTCCATCACTACAAACCTTTTCCTCTCCCTTATGCACCAGCAAACATACTGATACAATTTAAAGGTCATGTTCTTTTCAAACTGACAGGGCCCTCGGAAGTTTTGACGAGAGGCCCTCCAAGCCTCACACCCTACAGATAGAAAGGAATTAGGTAAAGCATCACTCGATGTAAGCTCAATCATGTGAACTGATTAGAAAACGTATCCATGGAGAGGGGGGCATTCAAAGTGTGACAGGCAGCCTTTCTAAGAAAGGAGATGTCATGCTGATAATATTCAGCCAGTAGCTGACACTGGAACAAGGGGTGAGGGGTAAGGGTCAATAAAGATATAATTGCCTTCAAATATGAGAAGGGGGAAAAAATTCTCAATTTTGTCTTTTTCAAGCCCCAAATGAATATTCTTTATTTGCTACTACTGTCCATCTGCAGCTGGTCATACTCTACCCCCTTATCATGAAGTTGGAATTAATAGGACTGTCTCAAAAAATGAGAGACAGAATAGCATTGTAGATACAAAGCTAATCTTGGCAGAAAGACCTGGGTCTAAATCTGACAAAAGTATGTACAAGCATGACAAGCTAGTAAACTATGTGACCCTAAGGAAGTCACTTAACCTTTTAGTGGCCCCAGGCAGCTTTCTAAGATCATAAGCTATAGAGGACTCACAGATGCTTATCTATAGAGAGAGCTTCCACACAGATTCCAAGGGAGAGGAAAAAAAATTCTCTAGGAATGCTTGGTCTTTCCTTGAAAAGGTAATAACCTCAGGCCTTAAAGAAAAGTCAGGACCATAGAATTTGTATATATATATTTTTTTAATCTTAAGTATAACTTGACTTTTACTTGTGGTTGGATTTTTGCTCTAGGGAAAGAGCATATTTTAAAATGACTTTTCTTTTATATATTTCTTGAAAATAAAGGGAATGATTCAAAAAAAAAATCTCTTATTTATACAATCGGCAGATGCTACTCTTGTTAAAGCCAATCATTTTCATTGTTCACACTTTGGTGTTTTCAGCGTATTGACATTTTCCTCCAAAGATTTTGTTCTTCAACTAGAAAATATCAAAGTTTTGTTTGAGGCCTGATATCAGTAACGTCTCTGTTAAAGTTGGTCCAGGGCCAATGGCTAAGGGTCTTTCAGTGACACCAGTTGCTCTCACTGCTGTTTGTTACAAATTTAATACTTAGCACAGGGAGAGATAGTGGTACCACCTATTAAAAAGAGAAAAGTTGAGAAAAACCCAAGAAGAAAAAGTATTGAGTGAGAATGGGTGTCACATTGATTGGATGCTTCACTCTTACATGAGACCAACCAAAAATTTTCCATCCAATGCTTTTTCTTCCCTTCCTTCTCCTTTCCCAGCTACAGCTCCCAGTTTATATGTCCTTCTCTGATCTCAATCTTTCTTTGTATGTGTCTCCATGTGGCTCCAGGCTCTATCTTTAGGAGAAGCCATCCTACTGCAAACAACATATGCAGAGTACAGAAATACTTTAGCCTTGAGAAGATCTGGTAGTGTCGCGACTTCACACAAATCCTCGAAATCAACACAGACCTCGTTAAATTTTTACTGAAACAATTTGCATTTCATCCTTCCCTCCTAGTTTGCCTGGTTCAAGGATTTGGGTGCAGGAGATATTTGGGGCCCAGAACACTTGCTTTAAGCGCACAGTTGGGAAGGGAGGGCCAAAAAATAAAAAAACCTGTTTTCACTTGATTTCTGTAAGTTGTTATTGATATCTTCGTTATTGATTTTTTTAACATCACCATAATTTTCCCCCAGTACTCTTCTCGCTCTCCCTTCTAGAGATATATCCCATATGACAAATAGTATTTTGAAGACAAAAAAAAATTAAGAGGGAAAATATATGCAATGCGCAACATTTATGGACCTTCTACTTCTGCAAAGGAATAGAGTGCAGGTATCTTTTCCTGTCTCTTCTTTCACCTATACTTGATTTTTAAAATAATTTTGTGACATCTACTTTTAATTTTTTTGTAGTTGTTCTTTTCATTTATATTGTTGTAGACATTGTGTATTTCATTTTCTTGGTTCTGCTTACTTCACTTTATATCATTTCCTGTAAATCTTTTCATACTTCTCTGTATTCATTCCATTTGTCATTTCTTACAGCACAGTAATATTCTATTACCTTCATGTACTACATTTTGGTTAGTCATTCCCCAGCTGATCGGCATTTTTCTATTTGATTTCCTAGTGTTCATGGTTCATTCATTCTTTCAGCATACACTCAGTGGGGTGCTACATGGAAGATTCCATGCTGGGTGTGGAGCAGGACACAGTAGAAGAAAAAGATACTGTCCCTTCTAGACAGAGCTTAAAGTCTATCCTACTGCATCCATACTAAGGATTAAAGTGAGATACCAGTAAAGCACTATAAGAATTCATTTAATGGTGAAATAAATACTGGCTGGGTTAAATTAAGAAAATTTTAAAAATATTTCATTTTTAATTAAGAAAAGTAGTTTAAGAGAAAGGAGAATTGAGCTGGGTCTTGAAAGATGAGTATGATTTTTCAGATTACAGGGGAAGTACACTCTAAAAATGAAAAAAGGCACAGAGGTGGGAAAGGCAGTATGTGTTCAGGAAGTAGCAAGAGGTCTAATTTATCCTGAATATGGGGCACAAGCACTCTTGAGTAAGGTCAAAAAGGCAGATTAGGACAACCTATGGAGTTGGGGTTTTCTTTAGATAAGGGGGAAACATTGGAGACCTTTGAACTGGAGATTGAACCAAACAGAGGTATACTCCAAGAAAATTAGCCTGTCAACGTACATAGGATTGATTGAAGAGTGACTATGGAAGAGTCTCATTCAAGAGCTATTGGAATAGTCTAGGTAAGATTCTATGTACAAGTCTGCACTTACCACACTTTTGCCTAAAAGATTATTTTATGAAGAACTCACACAAGGCTAGAAGAGACAATTCAGGGACACTCTCAAAGTCTTTCTGAAGAACTTTGGAATTGATTGGGAGACATGAGAGACACGGGCACAGGACCTCCTAGGATGGTGTGTCCACATCAAAGATGCTTTGCTTTATGATCAAAACAGAATTGCAGTTGCTCAAAGGAAATGTGAGATGTGCAAATTTAAAGACACCTCCGCTCCAAACATTTATGTGGGCTATTTGTGCCCAACCTGTGGTAGAGTCTTCCAAGCTCTTATTGTCCTAATCAGCAATATTCGTACACACCGTACCTAAACCCTGACATAGTAGTGTCATTTTGGTCCTCTTTGAGCCCAAAGGACAACTAATCCACACGTCGTATAAGATTCTAGAATCTAGTCATATAGCCTCGTTTTCCTTTTCACCTTTCTAGATCAAAGAATCTGAGCTCTGACACTATGTGACTCCAGGCAGGCCACTTCACTACTCCGACTTTTAATTCCTTCATTCATAAAACAGCAGCAGATAAGACTTCTACCTAGCAGATAGCGTTCTACCTAGGCCAGTGGGTTGTTCTGAGGAAAACCCTTCTGTAAACCTTAAAGGATAATAGAAATGTAGGAATTATTATGATAATATTGTTATTGTTGCTGTTGTAATTGTTGAGAAGAGAGGTCAAATAGCATAAGTAAGAGTGGAGAATTTGTGGCCTCGAGGCCACGTGTCTAGGTCCTCCCATGTGGCCCTTTGAATCCAAACGTCATGAACAAATCCCCTTAATAAAAGGATTTGTTCTGTAAAACTTGGACTCAGTTAACAGGTTGCATTCAAGGACCTAAAAGGCCTTAAGGTTGCAGAGTCCCCATTCCTGGATAGAGGATAGAGGGCGAGAAGATCTTTTACATTCAATCCTGTTTCCCACAATTTAACCCCACAAAAATTCTCTAAGACTAGAAGTTAGAAAAATTTTACCAATATACATCAGTGGTTGGAGTTTTTGCACTGAAACTGGATCCAATCATGAAATGACAGGTCCAAACATAAATACATACTTCACAGATTTGCCTTTTACTAGACCTGTGATTTTATGATGAGAAAATGCCCTCTACCAATGAAGAAAATAACATCTCTGCAATTTAAGCTTAGTGAATTTGCTGGGTGTATGGAGAGATGACTTGATTTACCTAAAATCTCACCACCAGTAGGCAGGAGTCAGAGGGTGGCATATGAACCCGTGTTTCTGACTCAGCAGCTAGCTCTCTTTGGACTACTATATTGGTAGATGAATTACATGTGAATGGATAAATACATAGATATACACATTCACACATACACAAAGAAAAATAGCAGATAGATACAGACTTACCTACATACATTGCGATATGGGAGATAAATGATATGTCCATATGTACATACATACTTAGAGATGGCAGGTAGATATGTAGATATATTTATACATACATAAATACAGAAACAGAGAGAAAGATAGAGTTGGTAGATTAGATAGATGAATATATACAGAGAGATGGTAGATAGAGAATAACAAAGAGAAATATAGAAATATCTTTTATATGCTGCTTTAACATTTGTCAAACACTGTATGGCTATTATATTATTTGTTACTGTACGCAGACATATAGAAAAAGTTAACTCCTTTCAGTCTGCCCTCATATACAAGCCACTACAACCACTTGACTATTGTAGTTGCTCTTTTCCAGACCTTCTCTAACTCAGTTAGGTCTTTCTTGAGCTGTAGCAACTAAAATTGTAGTTCAGGCAGGGCCATGACATGGTCATTCAAGGGTTGAATGTAGGTTGTTATTCTACCTCTAATAACTTTCATGGTAATGGCTAGAGATTTTTTTGGACTTTCCAATATTCCTTACACATTAACATAACACTAAATAATCTTACTTATTAGTAGCACACAAAACAAAGCCATAATTACATAAAGTCATGGAGAGTTTGAGGGGAAGGGGATTTTAAGCCAGTTTCCTTAAAAATGAAGAATAAGATGCAATACTAGAGTGGTTCTGAGAAGCTGGCAAAGTCAATATAATAAAGAAAAAGTGACTATTGCTTCATGAAGACCACAATGGCCATGTTCTTTAGAATTTACTTTCCAAAATTATAGTAATCGTGAGTGAATGAATGAAAGAACGAAAAAAATCACCTATTAAGTACTTACTATTTACTATTTGCAAGCACTGTACTAAGTACTGGGGATACAAAGAGAAAGACAAGACAGTCCCTGCTCTCATTTTCATAAAGGGAGATAACGCACATAGAAGGGGACAATGCACGTAGAAGGAGACAACACACATAGAGGGAGATAACACATTTAGAAAAAGACAGCTGTGAGTCAAATGAAACATTCTCATGGTCCTTAGGGGACAATATTAAAACAGATGGGTAATAAATCTTCTTTAACATCATTTTCATTGACAAAGTTATATCTATTTCTAATGACGAGATATCTGAAAACTCTAAGGACTTTGTGGCAAAAACTTGTTATTTGGGTCTTCGATATTATGTCTCTTGAGATGGCAGAGGCTGTAGTCCCTGCAAAAGAAGTTGACAGGTCTCATGTTCGTGAAGGTTATTCCCCTCTATGATGGTTACTAGACTGGTAGGTTATGTGGTTCAGCATGTGAGCAAGAGAGTCTCTCTATTCTTGGGGCTCTGGAGATTACCTCACCATTATTAGCAACTGGTCATCGGATGATGTTGGTGGAGACAGTACTGATGATCCCATTCTCTGCAAAAGTGATTCACCTCTCTGATTTTGGAAATCATTTTGGAAATTGAACTGATGCTTCTGTGGGCAGGAAGGGGAGGGAGATTACAATTCCCAGAGTTCTCCATTACCATGTAAGATGGTAGATAATTTGACCAACCTGGTACTGGCTTCCCCTTATCCCTCCCTCAGGATGATGAAAATGGTGATGGCAATAAGAATCGGAGCCCAGCATTAAGTAGCGCTTTATGGTTTACAAAGTACTTTTCTCACAACTCTACAAGCTAAACTGTGCACGTACTACTATCGTCCCTATCAGACCAATTTCGTCTCCAGGGTCAAACAGCAAATTCTCAACCTATGATTTTATGATACTTGCAAGGGGTTACCTGGCCATTTCTCAAAGGCTTCCAGTGGAGCCCTTGACCTCCTGAAGTTGTCACTATCACTTTGGTGGCTATACCTGTTAGGAAGGTTTTCTTTGTTTCAAGTCTAAGTTTGCCCTTTACAACTTCTACTCATCGTTTCTAGTTCTGTCCACCAGGGCCAAGAAGTATAACATTACTCCCTCTTCTATATAACTATCTAACCATCCTTTAAATTCTTGAAGATGACTATCATGTCTTTTCTTCTTCAGGCTAATATACCTGCTTCCTTTAACCGATCCTCACCTAGAATGAATTTAAGAGTGCTTTGCTATCCTGCTTGCCTCTCTTTGGGGCATCTCCAGGTTGGTGTTATCTGAGACTATTTACCAATGGGAAAGAAAAAAATAAAAGCTGGTAAAGGTGTTTAGATTCATTTTGTTAACATAACAGAAGTATTATTTTAATAAGAGGGGCTTATGCAGTAAAATTAGTGAAGAACGTAAGGCCTGTCTGTCCACCACCAAGTTCCAAGTCGTTTTCCATTTCCTCATATAAAGAGGGGGCTTTTTAATCTTAAAATAGGATTGTAATTGCTTAACACAAGTGGGCTCTTTTCACATACTTGCTAAATAAGTCTCCCTCCATTGATGTAGGCAGTTTCAAAATTTGCAATGCTGTTCACAAATGCAAGAAAGGGATCGAATCCAAGACCTTGAAATAGCTAAGACACTTTCCTCTCCCCATTTTAAATTTTTGTCCCTAGAAAAGTTGCTTGGGAATGTGTTTTATAAATGCTTTTAATTAATCAGTCAAAGGCAAATCCTCCTTCTTTGGGAAAGTTGATCCCTCTCCTCTTTCTTAGGAAATGAGTTTTATTGTTGAGCCTGTAGGCTTGGGGCAGGTTGTTGTCAGTCTTCTCTGGCCTTTGGTGGGTAGAAGGCAAGGGACTACATAGACAAGCCTCTACCCCTCATCAACAGGATGGCACAGAGTGATTTTGCTCTTCTCTCTGATTCTGGAAAGCTTGTCACTACACACAAAGAAAGGAAAAACCAGGCTTCAGGATTTATAATATTTTTAAAGGAGTTTAATCATAGATCCTGACTCTGGATTCAGAGGACCTGGTTGAAATCTTGCTTTTGATATTTAGTACCAGTGTGACCTTGGTCAAGTTACTTAAACTCCCTAGGCCTCAGTTTCCTCATCTGTAAAATGAGGGTATTGGATTATATGACCATGAGTGATCCCTTTAATCAGCATTTACTTTCCCTCTCTCATTTCACTCCCCCACAAAATCTTGTCTTATAAAATACTTTGCTCTACCGAGAATTACATTTAATAACTCTTGTTATTCACATATTTTGTGTGTTCATTGAGCCCCCTGAAGCTTGAGGCTAGACTACGAATTTTGCAGAAACAAAGAAGACTGAGTTATCCTTTTTTTACAGATCAGTGTGGACAAACAGTTAACCACTCCATCTTCCAAATAAAACAGGAATCATGTGTTTGTGAATACATAGCTTAATTGATCCATAAAGTTCCTTCCGTTTTTGAGGTTCACATCTCTAAGACACCTCTGCTAAGAGTACCCCATGAATTCAGAATAGAAATGGGAACCTTGGCTGTAATCTGATGGATAAGGCTTTGGACAGACTGCTTACCCAACCCAGTGGTGTATCTGTGCCCCAAAGCCATGGGTGCTCATCCAGCTTCCTGGGGTGTAAGGCACAGCCACACTAGGGAATATCATACCAGCAGCCCGTGTTGGGGGCAAGGAGGTCAGTGAGGGCTGAATGCCAGGAGCCCAACATTCTGGCAATCTATATCCAGGACTATTTTTTTCTTAAATCAGGAATATGATGGGAGTAGGGGGGTACATTCCAGGATATTTTCCCCTTCTGTACAGATGCAATAAAAACAGCTAAATCAGGATATGGATACTGCCTCTGGTGCTAACAAGACACATTCCTGGTGGTTCATGGCAAGTTGTAAGAGTTTCTGTCTTATGTCACCATTTCTGACATGTACCAGAGCAGAGAAACAGTGCCTTAGTTCCATAAAGAAGCACTGTCCCTGAGAAAGATGAAACTCTGAGCATGGAATTGGTGGGATTATATGAAAGCCTGGGAGTGTAGCAAGAACAGCCAGTTCAGCTCAGCTCAGACCAGACCAAACCAGCCCAGACTAGTCCAGACCAGCTCAGTCCAGCCCAGACCAGCTCAGCCCAGACCAGACTAGACCAGTCCAGATCAGTCTAGAACAACTCAGACCAGCCCAATTCAGCCCAGACCAGCCTAGTACAGCCCAGTCCAGCTCAGCCTAGCCCAATTCAAGTAAGCCCAGACCAGAACAGACCAGACCAGGTCCCAGATCCTCAGCTCCACAAATCATGTCAAAATGATCATCTTTTACAAAGCTTCCAACAAGGGCCATAAACTAAAAAATCATGAAGACTCATATAATCAGGGCCAATGTGCTAAAAAATGGAGCAAGGGTCTTGCAAAAGCCTGACTCTGGGAAACTCATCCTCCTCTTTAGCAACTGGGTTTCCCCAGACAAACCTAACTCAACTTTTCTACGACATTGCAGACATTAAAGTGTCCATTCCTTCTAACAGGTCTTGTTGTAGATAATCATTAAAATGACAACAATAAACAATAATTGCTATCATTTATTTAATGCTTTAAGGTTTACAAAGTGCTTTACATATATTATTTCCCTTTATTCCCATAAAAACCATGGGAAGTAGGCATGAGTATTATCTTCATTTTACAGATTAGGAAACTGAGACAAAGAGAGGTTAAATGGTTCTCCCAGGCTCATACAGTTTATAAATATCTGAGACAGGATTTGAACTCAGGTCTTCCTGGCATCAACACTTGGCTGCCCAATAATGACTAATAATACCTTTTACATAGTTTTAATACTTTCAAAGTACTTTACATATACTCCTATCTTGATAATTATATTATACAAGTAGTATGTGACAAATATTCTGTGCTCCCAGAATCATTAGTTTTAATTAACACATTCAAGAAATTTAATAAATTTAAGGGAGGTACATTCTACTGGGAAGTTGTGTGGTGCGATAGATAGTGTTGGCTTTAGAGTCAGGAAGATATGGGTTCAGATCCCATCTCTGATACATACTAGTTCTGTAACCTTAAGGAAGAAGCTTAAATTCTCTCAACTTCAAATCATATGTGTAAAAAAAGTAGTGGGGCTGGACTTAAGGGTCTCCAAGATGCCTTCCAACACTAAGTCTATGATCCTGTGAGCCAGGCTTTAAGCTCCAGAAAGACGCTTTATGTTGGGGGTAGTGGGAGGGTGATATACAGGGCAGTGGAGAGAATACTGGCCCTGAAGCCAGGAAAACCAGAAAGATCAGAATTCAAATTCCATCTCTGACACTTGCTCTATGACATTGAGAAAGCCTCTCTGAACCTCAGTTTCCTCATCTGTAAACTAGTACCCAGAGTTATGAAGCACAAATGAGCTGATGTATGCAAAGTGTCTTTTGAACATTAAGGCATTACATAAATGTCAGTTATTACTATACACCAACTTTCTTCTTTAGGAGACATAAACAAGTTATTTTAATAAAATATAGCCCCTGCATAGATACATATTCTAAAGGGGTCTTGAAGTAACAATGGGAAAAAGCTGCCACATATTAACTGAAAAATATACCCTCTCTCTGTATTTAGGTTCCTGCATTTTTAGAGGACCTCAGTGATTTACCAGCATAGAATACTTATAGGACTACTATTTACTTACAGTGGTCAACAGGAGGATATAGGGAGCAGTAAAAAAGGAAACCAAAGGTAGAAGGACATGAGGGAGAAATTTGAGTAGCATTCGAAAAGCTCTTGAAGTTTCCCCTGAAAACATCCTTGACTTTCTTGCCAAAACCGTGGTGTTTAATGTGATCGTGCCACACCTTAGAGTCTGGCTAAGTCTCCATAGCACAGGCTCCAGGTTCGAAGAGGAGACCCAGGCTCTGAGGCCGCCAAGGTGAGCGCCAAGTCAGAAGTCAGTGTCCTTCAGAGAAAGAGCTGACATTCTGAGATAAAGTTCAGGTTTCCTGTGCAGAGACTTGGGGATGCTGCGCCCAGAGAAGATAACCTGTCTTTAATGTTTATATTTGAGAACAATAAGTAAAAATAAACAACTGTTAAAGTTCAGATTGCAACATGCTTTCACTGAACAACCTCTGAGCTGGGTATAGAGCTCAATTCTTCTCTTCAGAGAAATGAAGTGCAAGCCACAGTTTTTCAAAGCCATAGGGGCTTTGCATCTGGCAGCACATACAAATTGGAAAGTAGGGCCCCACAGAAAATTCCTCTTCAAAATATGAAAATTTGTATCTACCAATATTCTCTTGAGTTTGTTTAAGGACAAGAGAATGATTTTAAATCAATAGTTTCTTGGGTATCCAAAGCTAAATGCAAGAGCTCTGCACTGGGCTTAGCCTTGAATTCATAAACTTCCTTAAATGTTTCCTTGCCTTCTTGGTCTATGGCCTTGCTGTCTCTACTAAACTTCTCCTCACCTAATCGGCATTTGAAAGGTACCTTGAAATACTGCTTGGTTTATGGTGAGATGTCAGGATCATAGACCTAAAGGTACAGATGAGGAAATTGAGACCCAGTGACTTGCAAAGATAGTAGATCTGTTTGCCATTTCATATTCCAGTGAATCCCCAACAGGTATCCAAACTCCTCTGTTCCCTTTTTTTAACTGAGAATAGAAACACATGACACCCCTTAAACAAAGCAATGGAAGCCAAGTATAGGCATCCCAAAGATAGCCAGGACTTTTTATAGCATGGAAATGTTCTGCTTTTAAATAATGAAAACTCGTCAAGAATTCCAGATGTCCCTTCCCTGAAGAGTCCTCAGTGGTTGACTTGAGGGTGTTGTGGATTTCCAGTTGGTCTTTTAAAGGCTAAAGGAGAGTGAGAGTGAGAGCGAGAGCGAGAGCGAGAGCGAGAGAAAGAGCAAAAGAGAGAGAGAGAGAGAGAGAGAGAGAGAGAGAGATTCATCTAGACAATTCTCCCAGGGAGAGATGTAATATATTGTTCTACATATTGAGTAGCTAGGTAGCAAAGTGGATAGAGCACTGGGCCAGGAGCCAGGAAGATCTGAGTTCAAATTTGGCCTTAGACACTTGTGTGTGACCCTGGGCAAGTCACTTAACCCCAATTCGCCTCAGTTACTCATCTGTAAACATGGGGATACACTGGAGAATGAAATACCAAATCACTCCAGTACCTTTGCAAAGAAAACCCCATGGACAAGTCCATGGGGTCACAAAGAGTTGGACATAACTGAATGATTAAACAACAAAAACATTAGAAGAGAATTGAAAGATATCCCTAAATTAGATCTGTCCCAGGGTACTTCGTGCATATGAGAGGATGGAGGAAGAAGATAGGAAGGTTTGTATTTCTGTCTTTTCATCTAGAGACAATCCTAGCTCAGGTTATTTTATTTGACAAATAAAACTAAACCGCATATTTATGAACTAATGATGTGAGAGATTGTTCTTTTATTCATATCCACTGCTGTTTAAAGGCCAATTGTAAATATTCTTAGGAGTTTTCATGGGTTGGCTCACATTCATTGGCCCCCTAGAACTCTAAGGACATCTAGAGCATGACATTCAGGTGGCCAAGGTCATGGGCTCAGTCTCCTTTGGAACTTAACATCCCTCTCTAAGAAAAGTTATCATTCAAGGTATTCCTAACCCTAACCACTTTCTCCTGCATGCCACTGTTTTTAAGAGAGATGAATCCACATAAAACAAATCCACTATGCAATAGCAAACCACACAACTCAGAGCACATTGACCATTGGGTGTTATTTTCGTGTATAAACCGCCCATTATTAGCATTTGATAAAGTGAGAGTGAAGGATTTATAGGCATAAATAGCAGTAGTAATATACAAAATCCCTTTCATTTCCTATTACCTGCAGACAATAAATACCGGATGGGGGGATGGGAAGGAAAAGAGAGGAGAAATCGCATCTCCCTTTCCCACTCACCTTACCTGAACATGAGTACAATCATTTTTTGGAGATCCAAAGAGAAAATACTATTCTTAAGTATCAAATTTCCATAGGATCATAGAATTCAGAGTATGAAAAGAACAGCCATTGATATCACTTAGTTCATCCCCCTGCTACACAGATGAGGAAAATTTAGACTAGTAAAGGGAAAGTAGAGTCTTCGAAATCACATCTTCTAGTAAGTGACAGAGGTAGGATTCAAACTCTGGTTCTTTAAATAGGAACCCAGAGGCCTTTGTACATTATCATGAGCTCTCTGTAGACCCAGAGAGTCCCCCATTTGAGTAAGTCATTCATCCTGATTCTGCTTAGCTTCTGGTTTAATTTAGCATGTCTGGAGTGTCATGGCCATAGCCTAATATGAAGCATTCCAGATACTGGCATGCCATCTTGGTTGCAAGGGTCAAGTAAATCTTCTTTCAAAGGGCAAAACTTTTTGAGTTAAAGCAACAGAAACAAGGGGCATGTGACAGCATGGGGATAGGGGTGGCACAGAAAGAAGATTCTCCCTTTTTATTCCTCAGGAGCAATTTCCTCAGGAGCAAAATCAGATCTTGATTTTAACCTCCCTCCTTCAAAGCAACTTGAAACCCTTCTGTGGTCTTTCTACAAAAGTAGCTCTTCATGAATTCCCACAGCAAAAAGTATATCTGCTAGTGGCTAACCTGTTTGGTTAATGACAAAATCTAGAAGAAATTCCAAGCCAAATGGAGGTAGTGAGTGTGAAACACTCACATTTCTCATGGTAATGTATGCTACCACACTCATCTCTCTATAATCCCGTCATGACATAATGGTCAACTCAGCTGTATTGTGATTTGACTGGACCACCACACGGAAAGCACATTCAGAAGCTAAAGGGTCTTTATTCACAGGGCTACTAGAAGGAGCTCAGCAAGTGTCAATGAGGACACAATACCACCTGTAGAATTAATCTGCCCAAAAGCAGCTTCCCTCAGCAACTCCTGCCCAAGAACTGATTAATTTTTATAGTCTGGGATGAGAGCAGTGCATTTCACTATAGGCTGCTTGTAATGATGACTGCTGCCACTGATGTCCTCCTCAAAGATGCTGTGTTCACAACCTCCATTATTGCTATTGCTTCATGCTTTTCCCCTTTCTCCCTTCTCTCAACATCCAAATCATCACTTACCAAGCAGGATCAAAAATAAAAATAACCTATGTAGATGGGCTGCCTTCTGCCTTTTATCTCCTATCCATGAGGCTATTCAAAACAGACTGAATTGGCTGCTGGGACTCAGCTCCCTGCAAGGGAACATGCACTGGGGCTCAAGTAATCTCTGGGGACCATTTGGGACTAGAAAGGTAATTCTAGGGAATCTCTTTTATGTCCAAAGACTAGGGTCTTGGAGGAAAATCTGTCTAATTTGATCTTAGCTAATATTTTCTCAGGCTGAATAAATAGAGGAATAATGTTTAAAATAAAGATAATGGTTCTCTTGTCCTCTGCCTAGAAAGAACTTTTCAGATGATACTTTAAATATTGTTCTCAGGTCTAAATGTCACATTTTATGAAGGACTTTGACAAAGTAAAGTCTGTCTAGAGAAGGATAATTTTCCAATTGTTGAAAAAATTTGAGAGCTTGCTCTCTCTTTCTCTCTCCATATATAGATATACGTTATATTATATGTTATTGTATATAATATATAGATATATTATACATAATATATTAATAAATATTTTATATATAAGGCGTTATATATAATACATATATATACATATAATATAAATATACATTTATACATAATATATATAAACATGTATTTGTACATAATATATATTTATATTTGACAGAGTCAGAATCAGAGTCCATTGGGAATACAAAGAAAAGTATAATATAGCCCTTGCCCTCAAGAAGCTCATAATCTAATGGGGTAAGACAATCCAAAAAAAATTGAAGGGAGTAGGGAGAGAATGAGACCATGAAGACCATTAAGTCCAGAGGGGCATGATGAAATATTATAGCCTAGGTGGGAAATGAGGAGATATGAGTTACAGAGCTGAGTTCATCTTGCTGAATGATGTACTTCTGAGGATGTAAAGTCCAGGAGAAAGCTAGGTGGGATATGATGAGACGAATGCCCTGGGTGCCCTCCTTAAATGATGGAAGATCTGGGAAGAGTTCCCTGACGTTCATCCTCAACCCTCCCCAATCAGATGGAGTGAGGGGTCCTAGAGAAGAGGGGTACAGAAAAGGGATAATGGACTCTTTATTGAATATTCAGGAATTTTCTCTCCTCCATGCCTCAAGGCAGCAAGTCTCATTCAAGAGCTATGTCTTCACTGACCTGAAGAGACTACTGGAAAAGTAGGATCAGGTGAAAGAAGTTGAAGAAGAAATGAAGTCACAGAATCTCTGAGGTGAGAAAGACCTCAGAGGTCATGGAGTCTAACCTGGATCTGAATGGGAATCCCCTCTCCCGTATCAATCATCAATCAATTAGGAACTTCTTCCTCATTAAATACTTCTTTGGAACCTGGACATACAAAGACATAAAGTGAAAATTTCCACTCTCAAGGATCTTACAGACTACATTTTCAACAAGCCTCTTCTTCATCTAGCCTCTTCTTGAAGATGTCCAGTGATGGGAGAACTCAATCCCTTCCAAGGCATTCCATTTCACTTCTGGATCACTCTGTGGGTTAAGGAGTTATTTTGATGTTGCTCTTAGCTCTATCTTCTGCAGCCAACGAGAACACATAAAACTCCTCTTTCAAGTGACAGACCTCCACATACTTGAAGAAAGTCATCATGTAACTCACTCCTCAAATACACACACACACACACACACACGCGCGCGCGCGCGTGCGCACCCACACATGCACGCACGCATGCACACATGCACATGCCTAGTTCTCTCAACCATTCTCCATTCAACATGGTCCTAATCTCCTCATCATCTTCATTATCTTTTTCTGGTCTTACTCTAATTTGTCAAAAATCTTTCCTAAAGAGTGATATTACAACTAAGCCCAATACTCCCAGTATTGTTTGAACAGAGGACAAGGGGATCAGCATCTCCCTCATCCTAGATGCAATTGCTCAATTAACATAGATCTAAGAGCATATTGGCTAAATTTAAATTATTTGCCTAAATTTTTCCAAATATATCCAGAAAATGCACCAGACTGAATTCTAAGTAGGAAATCCAAGAGTCACAGCAAGCCATTTTTCTAACTCGGATCATTATAGGGAGACGAAAAGGACTGTGGATATTGGAAGCAAGACCTTGGCCAAGAACACACCAATTATTGAGTGTCAGTGCAGAGAGAGGATGGGCACAAAGCCAATAAGCGTCCCAGACTCACATGGGACATAGGAATAGGTGCTAATTGTCACCTTTATCATTTACTACCCTGGTCTAGGTCACAGACCTAGGACAGAATGAAGGAGAGACCTGAACTCAGAGGTGATGTGTGAGGTAAGGAGTGTTAGAAGAGTACTAGAAGTATAACCTAGGTAGTAGACTCCAGGCAGCATACTAAGAAAGGTGAAATTTCAGAAGCAAGCAGTAAGAGCATGGCTTTAATCCCAGGAGGAGGACAGTCTCTCTGTTCTAGCTTCTAGCCCAGCCTGGAGCCTACAAGGGAATAAGAAGGGTAACAAATCTAGACCAAAGGAGAACCTGCAGTTCTATCATCCTGAACCAGGAGAACTTTCCATATGAAAGAGACTAGCTGACTCCAAGGGTAGTCTCCTGTTACTCAGACCTAAACCAAGGTCAGGAACCTACAGAGCTCACACTGGGAAGGCAGTGATCAGGCTTTGTTCTGGATCAAACCTCTTTGGGAACATTGAAATATTTCAAGTGCCCAACATGAGCTGTTCCTGAAATCCTAAAATAACCCAATATTCAATAGACTAAGAAAGTACCAATAGGATGGGCCCAGGCCTTCCCTCTGGAAATGCACAGAACTGGCCCTAAAATCAAGTTTGAAGTCAGAAAGTAGGCTAGAAAAATAAGAAAAAATCTAAAAGAATCTCACCATAAAAAAAAACCTATTTTGGTGACAGTGATCCTCAAGACACAGAAGAAAAGAACGATTCCAAAAGATCTATAAGTAAAGCATCAAAGAAAAACATAATTTGGGCACAATTTCAACTAGAATTTCTAGAAAAAATGATGCAAGAGTTGTGTTTTTTTTTAAAAAAAAAAAGATCTAAAAAGTTTTTATAAATGTAATGAGAGCAGTAGAGAAAAGACTGAAAACAAATGAGAGCTAGGGAAGAAAGAATTGGAAAGAAAATTAACAGCTTAGCACAAGAAGTACAAAACCTTGTTCAAGCAATAAATCCCCTAAAAAATTAGAACAAACTAAATAGAAGCTAATGACTCCATGAAACGATAAGAAATATTAAAGTCAAAAGAATGAAAAAGTAGAAGAATTTAAGGTAACTCATAGCAAAAACAACTGATTTGGGAAACAGATCAAGGAGAAAAAAATTAAGAACGATTGGGTTACCTAAATGTCATGGTTTGGTTTTAAAAAAAAAAAAACACGTGGGCTAGATATCATATTTTAAGAAATCTTAAAAGAAAACTTCTAACTTAAATTTTTTTAAATAAACTTTTTGCATTCAAATATAGGAAAATGATACATTTGTCTATCTGAATCCTATCATCCTCAGGGACTATAGAAGGATTTTAATTAGAAGACCTGAGAGTGGTTCTGTTATGTCTTGGTGATCATATGAGAAAAATGGAAAGAAAAGAAAATACATTGGGTGGGGGAGATGGGAAGGAAGTTTAAGGGAAATTATCTCACATCATTAATATGTACAGACATCAATACAAAAAAAGGAAGAAGGTATTGAAAGGAGTAGCTGACATTTTACCTGAATTGGTCAAAAGAGGAAAGAACACACACGCACACACACAGAATCAGATATAGAAATACATTTTACTTAGCAAGGAAATAAGAAAGGGGGAATTAGAGGGATGGTAGAGTAAGGAAGTGGCAGCTAGGTGGCACAATGGATAGACTACCAGGCTGGGAGTCAAGAAGACTAATCTTCATGAGTTCAAATTTGTCCAAAGACACTAGTTTTATTACCTGGGCAAGTCACTTAACTCTGTTTGCCTTAGTTTCCTCACCTGGAAAATGAGGTGGAGAAGGAAATGGCAAATCACTCCAGTATCTTTGCCAAGAAAATCCCAAATGAGGTCACAAAGAGTTGAACACAACTGAAAATGACCGAAAAACAACAACAGCCTGAGGGAGGGGTTTGTTCTAAGATAAACAAATTTTAAGGGTATACAAAAATATGTATAGCTTTTTATGAGGGGAAGGAATGAGAATCTGAAGGTGACATCCATAAATTGGAGAACTGCTGAACAAATTGTAGTATGTAAATGTGTTGGAATATTATTGTAGTATTAGAAACAATGAAGGGGATGGGTTCAGAGAAACCTGGGAAGACTTGCATAAACTGATGCAGAGTGAAATAAATATAACAAGGAGAACAATTTATATGATGATAATGTTACGGTAAAGACAAATAACTTTTTAAAGACCTAAAAATTCTGATCAGTGCAATGATCAACCACAATTCAAGAGAATAATACTGAAAATTCTACATCCTGACAGAGAAATGAAAGACAGTAGAGAATTATATATATATGGACATGGTCAGCACAGCAAATTTTTTGCTTGACAATACATGCTTGTAACAGATATTTTTTGTTTGATCCCAGTTAAGGATGGGGATGGCACAGGAAGGAGAAATTATGGATTTTGACAATTAAAAACATATTTTAAAAACATCAGATTAGACAGATTTCCCCCCAGTCACTTTCATTGAACAGAAAAGTGATCACCTAGAACACCCTCTCCTCTCGAAACTCTCAGTCTCCAATATTTTACATCCTAACTGTAACTGAAATGTGACATTCACATGTACCATCCCTCTCTTCTTTTTGTCCCTGTGCTCACTTACCAGTGTGGAAATACTGGGCAGTCCACCCAGGGAGAGTTTCAGGGAGACTCTTGATGATCTGACTGACAAATGCAGGTACCTCAAAAGTCATAGTACCATGATCTCCTGGGGCAAAAGGTTCAATGTCAAGTGCACGGAAGTAAAAACATCAGGAAGAAGAAAAAAGGGAGGAAACAGTAGCAAGGATCTGTCCCCAGAGGTCACGGTCTTGTTTTATTCTGTTCAAGATTTTAAACTACTTTTCCCCAAAATGATGTTTAAAAAAATCATCTATCATGATGTGAAGGAAAGGAAAATAACTGAACAAATAAAGGATTATCATTTTCTGTCTTAATCAATTATCATCTTAACAGCTAAATATTTTAGACATAGAAATGACAAAAGTCTTTCAGTTATGGGAAAATAATCCAAAGGTATATGTCATTCATTCGTAAGTGCTGTAGAACTATTAGATCTAATCACACAGATCTAAAGTTGATCTTTCCTCCCAGTAGTTCAGAAGGAATGGACAGCAGGACCTCTTGGAAAATAAGAAGGGGAGATATACATATATATATATATATATATATATATATATATATATATATAGAGAGAGAGAGAGAGAGAGAGAGAGAGAGAGAGAGAGAGAGAAGACAGAGAGAGAGAGAGAGAGAGAGAGAGAGAGAGAGAGAGAAGACAGAGACAGACAAAGAGGCAGAGTAAGACAAAGAGGGAAAAGACAAAGACAAAGAGTCAGCAGAGGAGAGAGAGAAAAGGAGAGAAAGAGAGATAAAGAGACAAAGAGAGGCAAAGAGGGAAAAGACAAGGAGATGAGAGAGAGAGGGAGATGAGAGAGAGAGAGAGAGAGAGAGAGAGAGAGAGAGAGAGAGAGAGAGAGGAGAGAGAGTGAGAGAGATGGGCTGACTGCGTGGTGCACGCACAGCAGTGAGACGCAGACAAGTACCCAGTAATGACTCTGAAGGTCTATCAAGTCAATGATCTGTGAACTGAAGATTCACATGATAGTTTGTGATGGCTCCAAGGGAGCCCTTACAGTCCTCCATGTCAAAACTCCACTTTTTAAGAAAGTATCTGCACACAGATTTGCCCAATACAGCCCTATTTCCAAGTCTGGAATAATATGCATTCCAAATTAGAGCATATACCAAAATATATATTTATCCAAAAGATATAAAGGACTTTGAGAGCATTGATGGGGCTCCTAGCTTACTTCCTTATGTGGTCATCAAAGGGAAAGGACATTCACAGATGGAGGTGGGTGTTGGAGGTGGAAGGAAGGAAAGGACATAGCCAATTATATAGCAGCTCTATTTTAGGTCCTTGAGGTTTATGGAGGACAAAACATGGAGGTACCCTGGGCATTAAGGTCAGTATTTCCTGTGATAGTCTAATCACACTTGGCTACTGGTATAACTTAAAAGTAAAATCTTATGGACACATATGGCTGACCCTATCTCTCCTTGACATTATACATCCTTTTGGACCATTTCAATAAAGGGAATATGAATCACTAAGTCTGACATCTAGCCTCTGATGTGACCCATGTGACCTTGGACAGGTCCCTTAAACTCTATGGGCTTTGGTTTCCTCATCCAAAACATTAGATTAGACTGGCTGGGCTCCAAGGTCCTTTCTCATTCTTGGTCTGTGCTCCTATGCACCTATAGGAGCAAAAAGTCAATTACTATTTTGTGGTCAATGTACTCAAGATTGACTGAAAGCTAATAATGCCTAGTCTATAAGCTCTGAATAGTCAGAATCATAGACATGCATGGAGCTAAAAGAAATTGTAGGAGGCCATTTTATATATGAGGAAACTGAGTCCCAGTTTATAAATGACATTAAGTGACCCAGCCAAGGTCATATTGATAGTAATAGAGCTGGGATACAAGGGCAGGTCCTCTAGTCCAAAACCAGCTCTTTTTTTTCAATTGCATTATGTTGTCTCCATTTCCCTGCTATCTACATAACCTGCACCCTCTTCCTTTCCCTCCTTTTCCTTCTACTTCCCACTCCTCCTCCTGTAAATCACACCAGGGACTTGGACTGGATTCCTGGCCTGATTCGCAGGTTGGCTCTTGCTTGTTCTCCCCACGTCTGTTCTCTCCTCTTTCCCTCTCATTACTCAGTTTCCTTGCTTTGCTCCTATTCCATTCAAGCTGTTTTACTGTTGGAGGCTTGCGAAGTGTTTAATGTTCATTATAGGAAAGTGCCACATACCATGCCTGGAGCACTTCAGAGGAAGGTGCTGTACAATTCTAACTGACTCACAAATTCCCTAACCACCAATGAAGAGATCAGTCTCTGTGGAGCTGCTAACTTGTATGTGCCTTCCTCATCTGTACAGAGTTCAAATATTAAAAGGGTTGAACGGAAGAATGTTGACTAGAGAAAAAAATATTCCTGAACCAAAGGTTTAGAAGACTCATATAGCAAGAAGTAGGGAGCATGGAGGAGAGGAGGGAGAAAGGGGATGATCACACTGGAGTCATTTCTTTTCTTTGAGCTCAGAGTCCAAAGTGATCACCCTGTCACAGCCTGGTCAGAGACACATCACTGCAGCTTGGGGGAGACATTGGCATTTCCCAAAGGAAGAGGCAGATGAAGAGTTTCTGTTTTGTTTGAATTGATAATGATGTCAGTTTCAGTTATAGGCTCATTACAGCAAACCTGGGACGTATTAACAGCTCTTTAATTGAATTTAGAAATAAGAAGGAGGCTTTTAAATGGTCTTGTAAATAGAGGATGCATAGGCCCCTAAACCAACTGCTTTTTAACATTACATTGAAAGAGATGAAACACTTTATATCCTTGGCAAGCTGTTATTTATCCAAAGCATCAGTTTGGCTGACCATGTAGGAGCCCTCAGTGCATGTGGTAGAGAGGTTTCTGTCTTCTCTGAAGGCAACGAAGGAGAATTGGGACCCCAGAGTAGAAGGAATTCCTGGATATTGAATGGGAAGAGGAGTGGGAGGTGGAATAGGAAAGATCTTTTCATTTCAAAGGAGTGACCCCATCAGGAACAGGAAATAGCCTAACTAGATATATCTCTCCTCTGAGGTTCAGCTGGTTCTTCTCCCTGCAGGGGCAACCTGCAAATAGCGGCCTTAGAAAAGGGGAGGGGGCAAGGGAAGGGAAGAAAGCACGCCTTTTCAGACAGAATAAGCAAAGTCCCTGGCCTCACGACTTACCAAGACCAAACTTCCAGAATACAAAGCCAACAGGCTTCTCAATAAGTAGCTTGAGTAGTTCCATTGAGAAGGAAGCTAAGGCTGTTGCACACTGAAAAATACAGAAAGGCTTCCCACAGACCTTAGGTTCAAAATAACAGCGATTCAGCTCTTCTCGTTTTCCTGAACCCACATAAGCCTAATTATTCTGAGTGTTTCTCTCTCTCTTTCCTATCAATGTGATCTTTAATTCCATTCTTAGAGTAGAAAATGTGCATGGAGCACTTGTATACACACACACACACACACACACACACACCTCACTGAGTTCCTCTGTTGACATTACAGCATAGGCTTCATTTTACCGACCATTTAACGCCCTCTAAGGATGCTGTACAGAGACATTGGCATGTTGATGGGAGCTGCACAAAGGTCAATGATTTGGAGGCTCTTTCCGACAATTTGCCAGGATTTTGGCATTTTGTAAGCATACATAGGACAGCTCTCTAGCAAGCTGACCTTGACAGCAAACGGGATAAATAAACCTTCAATTTACTGCCCCCCCCCACTCCTGCTCAAGGCGAGACCAGTGGATCCCTCTGGAGCCTTCACCTGTCCGGATCGTTCAACTGACTGCAACTTTGAACAGCCGCATATCTGCAGCTTCCCAGGTTCAGTGACAAACACCATCTAACAGAAGAGGCTTCTGAAAAGTCAAAGTCAATAGTGTTTCCATTGAAAATTTAATGCTGGTTCCATCTTTGCCCATCATTCTTCCCACTGTTGCATGTGTCCCAAGAGGCACTTCAAGCAAAAGTACTCGTCCATAACAGGTAATGACGGGGCATTTAATGATACTGTCCAGAGTGATCCAACCTATGGAAAGTAATGTGCACTCATGTACCAGATAAGCAGAGCTGAATGTACGGGAGCCACGCTATCTATCGTTCACAGCACTGTCACCAGATACAATGTGACATATACTCTGCCATGGGATGCACCTGCCTCCCCCTTCTCCCTAAGCATCAGAAGAAGGGGAGCATCCTCTGAACAGAGCACCGAAGTGTTAAGGGAATTCAGTAAAAGGTAGGATGGTAACATAGTCCTAATTAAGTATTCACAGCCTCTTTAATACTTCAGTGCTCTTGGATTCGCTACTAAAATCTGTGAATTATACCTCATTGAAGAATGCCCTTAATCGACTCTGACATGTTTTATTGGAGGCAGAAAAAATGTTTCAGTATGATAGATAAGGTTAAAAATGTTACTACTCTGATCATTTACTCTGGTGCCTGGAAAAAAAAGAAGGAAGAAAAAGAGAAAGAAAAGGAGGGGGGAAAGAAGACAAAAAGGAAGGGGGGAAAACTCTAGAGCCAAAAACCATTTCCATCCTTCATCTGAGGCAATGGGGAAAAGAAAGCCTTGTCTGACAGCCCATTTTAGCTGATGGGACAAAGTGCACATTTTCAATTCTCTGACAAAGTTATGTTGTTTATGTAGATAAGAGGGAAAACAACTGGAACATTTCTGCAGCATGCCATGAGGAAGGGAAATTTAACTTTAAGCAGCAAAGTAACTCGAACCCAGACAGAGTACAGTCCAAGTCACGAAAATTACCCTTTATAGCTTCAGACCAAATAATGGATGGGGCTCTTCTCTCTTGTAATCACAGTGAAATGTTGCCAAACAGCCCCATAACACGACTAAGAAGAGCCGCGTGACATCCCCACAAGCTCAAAAATAGTTCTTCTCCTTAATATTACCCCCAAAGATGTTCTAATAAGAAACATAGAAACTTACCCAATTAGGGGAGCCTTTGAGGAGCTGGTTTTTCACGGCAACATTGATCCTCTCTGTTGCCCCTAGACTAAAGAGAAGTCTGTTGACCACAGAGGTACAGATTCCAACTCCCCAGAGTTTCAAATATTCCCTGCATTAACTAGGCCCTAATGCAGCATGGACAGAGTTAGACAAAGGGTGGTGACTTTGTCAATCTCAACATTTCCACCAGCCTCCACAGTTCGTCACCATTCAGACAGGGACGACATGCGGCAATTAGATCCAAATGCTAGTTGTTTCCGGCTCACACACATCACACTCTCCAGGGTAAATGAATGATTCTTCCCATTTTGTGAGCATACTGGAGTCAAGACTTCTCTTTCTACCGAGGGAGTACTAGCGTTTGCGTCCAACTGTATTATCAATACCTCCCCTACAAAACCCAAACCTTTCCCAGTCCCCCCCACTGAGGGATTGCCTTACCCCTCAAATGTCACAAAGCACATTGCTTGTGAACTCTATAATGCATTTAGCATGTCATACTGTGCCCTAAACCTACCTATGTTTCTGCCTGTCTTATGTCTTAACTCCATGAACATGGAGACTAGGTCTTTTGTTTGTAGCAGTAGTTAAGAAACACAACATCCAATAGTCTAATTCTTTTAGTTTTAACATTCTCTCCCTCCTACCAAAAAGTTCTTCCTTCACTAATATTCAATTTCTGCTTTCAAAAATCCAATCACTACTTGTATGTCATATGACCACAGGATCATAGATTTAGAACTGGAAGGGACTGTAAGACCATCTAGTCTAATCCCCTCATTTTACATATGAGGAAACTGAGGCCTAGAAAAGGTAAGTGACTTTCCAAAGGTCACACAGTTATGAAGTGGCAGGGCTTAGGCTTGAATTATGGTCCTCTGACTCCAGTATCATGTCTTTTTCCTCTATACATGAGGATGGTCAGTTTCAAGATGTTGTCATGGTATAATGGGAAAAATGATACACTAAAAGTCAAATGGCCTACTTTCTAGTTCTGATACTACCATTAGCACCTTACTAGGGCTACTGGGGCCACCGTCACCAGGGTGACCATAGGGGAGCTGGTTCTTCTCTTTTGGCCTCAGTTTCCATATCCATAAGAATGATATTGTGTCTAGAGGAAGGCAATCAAGATACTAAAGGTCCTTGAATCCATGTCATATGAAGATCAGTTGAAGGAACTGCAAATGACTGGAGAAGGGAAGACTGAAAGGGAACATAATAGTTATATTTGAAAGCATTCGAAGCGCTGCCATGTGGAGGAGGGGTTAGATTGGTTCTATCTGTTCCCAAAGGGCAGAACCAGGATCAACAGGTACAAGTTGCAAATAAATAAATGAATAAAAGTAGATTTGCTGTCAGAAAAATCCTCCTAACATTTGGAGCTGTGAAAACATAGAATGGGCCTCAAACAAAGCAGTGGGTTCTCCTTCCTTGGAGATCTTTAAGCTGAGGCTAGAGGGACACTTCTCAGGTATGTTATAATGTGGATTCCTTTCATGTATGGATTGGACTCAGCGGTCACTGAGGCTTATTCTGTGATTTCATGTATCTTATCATCTCTGTGGGTCTTTCTGATTCTAATTTCCTTTAGCTCTGCTTATTTTTACAGACTCCAGTTCACTGTGATCTGAGCTCCTAACGGTTCCTTTCCTTGACATGTCTGAAGTGCAGCCACTCAGAGTCATTTTCCATGGGAAAGCAGTGAACAGTCTTTCAAACAGGTTTGCTCTCCAGACTGATTCATCCAATGAAAATCTAGCTCAGATAAAACCCATAAACTCAACAAGAGCCTGGTTATCTATGGAATGACGTACTTCCACAGGAAGGATGGAGAAGGGAAAAAAGTGAGCTATGTTTTTCACATACCTAAAATTCATTTCCCCCCAAATTCACTAGGCTAGGTGTCACATCAAATTTCATCTGCCATTGGACTATGTGACCCAGCATGAAGCGTCACAGCACATCAGCCAAAGGAAATCTGACACCATGTCATCTTTTTGAAAACTGCTCTGGCTGGGAATTCATGATTATCACAAACGAGGCAGCTCTCTGACCTTGATTTGGTGGTGGTTGGGGGTGAGGGGTACGCTTGTTAGAAGGGGGTTGGCTAGCCAGTTAAAGAGGATCTTTTGTTGTCTGCAGCTGGTGATTTCCACATTGGGAGCTAGCAAACAAATAGGGAATTGGAACTTAAATGTGTTTGTGGCAAAAGCAATGACCACAGGCCACCAGCTCCAAAGAGTATCTTCTATTGATCTGCAGACAACTGCAAGCTGCTATAGCTACAGATAGATAGAAAGAGATAGATAGACAGGCAGACAGACAGATAGATAGATAGATAATAGAGATAGAAATAGAGAGATAATATATAGGTATATATAAGAGAGATGTTTGTTTATATTTCCATCTGTCTCTGTGTGTCTCTGTCTTCATGTCTGTCTCTGTCTCTCTGTCTCTGTCTTTGTCTCTCTGTCTCTATCTCTTTCTCTGTCTGTGTGTGTGTGTGTCTCTATAGATATATGTATCTTTGCCTTCTTGAAACTACTTTGTCCATTCCTAGGCTCACTAAGCCACCCTCCCCACAGGTGCCCCATCCTGAGGTCAAGAGAGAACTGGTAATAGGAAACATTGAAATTTTCCCCACGTTTCTTATTGAATGATGCTAACTTGGTTCTTGTGCTCCTCAGCAAACAATTAGATAAGCCCAAATAATAAAGAAATACAAGCCCCTTTTGGCAGGAAGTGTGTGTGTTTGCTCTTTGGGAGGGGAGGAATGAGAAGAGAGACCCCAAAAGGGAGACAGCACAATGATTGTCACAGCCAGAGGGACGGAGGGCCAAAAATAAGTAACTCCACGTTACATAGCACCTTTCCAAGGCACTGTTCAAAACTTCATTCCATCCTCATAGTGCCATAGCACTCAAACTTTTTAGTTTTTGGATCCCTTTACACTATTAATAATTGTTTTAGACTCCAAAATGCTTTGGTTTATTGTGGCTATTATGTTGTTGGTGGTTATATCTACTGATATTTACCATATTAGGAATTAACATTTATTATTTTAAAAATACTTGTTAATTTGTTAAAAAAAAATAACATAATGATACTGTATAGGTTTGCCTAAGTAGCATGTTTTTATGAAAAATACTTTCCAAAACACCAAAAAAATGCAGATTAACATTAGACTTATAAGAAGGGAAAAATTCAGAGAAGTATGGGAAGATATGTGAAGTTATTCTGAGTGAAGCAAACTGTGCATACACAATGGCTAGGACAGTATAAATGGAAAGAAAAAAAAGGAAGAAAAATGTTAATGTCATATAATTATATTGACTAAACTTAGCCCCAGATGAAAAGATGAGAAAATGCACTTCCTTCAAGAAGGAGATTATGGGGGTGGAATAATGCACGTTCTGTCAGATTTAGCTGATGTGTTGATTGTTGATCTCAATTTCTTGTTTTCCCTTCTTTTTTCTTCTTTAATGTAAGAAGTTTTCTCACTGGGTAGAAGTAGGGGGGAGTGATACATTCAGAAATGAAGGTTATATAAAAACAAAAGATGCCAATTTATTTTAACTCAATAGTTCCTTCAAGGTTTTCCACTAGGCTAGTGGAACTGGCTTCCCAGTGAGCATGTGAGATTCCTGTCTTCCCATATTGATAAGAATATTCTGTCAACCCTTCCAGCCTCAGTATTGATTTCAGATGAGTAAATGAGTTATGGAGCAAGCAAAGCTATCTTTCCACCCAGAATTCTTCTAGACTGGAATGAGAAGGAGAAGCATGTGGTCCTGACTATGTAAGCCCCAGGAGGATAAAACTGACCAATGTTTTAAGAACCAGTTCTAATATAGCCTTCTTCACAAAATCTTCTCTGATCATCTCAGTCAGAAGAAATTTCACTTTTAATTTTCTCTTACATTTTTTATAGACTAGAAGATCCTTATGGTAGAGATCATTGTCTTTTTACTCTATATAATACATTATATATATGTATATATAAATATAGATAGTGCCACATATCCCATAGATATTCAGTAAATCTTTGTCGAATGAATGAATGAATGAATGAATGGTGTCATTTGTAGCATTGGTCTTCATCAGTTCTACTCCAGAGGCCATAGGCATTTATTCCATCATTAAATTCCTTCAATCGTTAATTCATTGTGTATTTTACTGACTACTTACTATTAATAATAATATTGAAATATTATTATTAACTATATTTTATTTATACAATATTACTATTAATAATTACTGTTATCATTAGAGTTAACATATATCACTTCAGACTTCACAAATTGTGCAATGAACTGTGTCCTGTAGAAGATACAGAAGAAACATACATTGTGGTCTCTGACCTAAGAGAACTTAGTGGGGGAGAGACTATTCCAAGGGGATCATTTGCAAAAGTAGGGAGTCAAGAAAACAAGAGCATCTAGGTGGCACAGTGGAGAGAGTCCCATCCCTGGAGCCAGGGAGATTCAACTTCCTGAGTTCAAATCTGGCCTCAGACACTTACTAGTTGTATGACCTGAACAAATCATTTAACCCTGTTTGCTTCAGTTTTCTCATCTGGAAAATAAGCTGGAGAAGAAAGTAGTAAATCTCCCCAGTATCTCTGCCAAGAAAACTCTAAGTGGGTGGATGAAGAGTTGGACATGACGGAAAGCAATAGAACAACCATGTCTGGAAATAACAAAGTGTATTTAAAAAATGAAAATTAGGCTATACCAGATCTAAATGTTATAAAGCAGAAATCATCAAAACTATTAGGTACTGGTTAAGAGAAAGAGTAGTGAATCAGTGGAATAGGTTAGATTCACAAGACACAGCTGTCAATGACCATAGTTTGATAAACTCTTACTGTATGATAAACACAAATCCTCCAGTTTCTGGGATAAGAACTCACTATTGGAAAAAAACTGCTAGGAAAACTAGAAAATAGCATGGCAGAAACTAGGCACACACCAACATCTTGCAACATGCTACAAGATAAGGTCAAAATGGGTACATGATTTAGACATCAAGGATGAAAGCATAAGCAAATAAGGGGAGCAAGGACTAGTTTACCTGTCAGGTTTATGAAGAACAGAGGAATTTATGAACAAGAGATAGAGAATATTATGAAATGCAAAATGGATAGTTTTTATTACATTCAATTAAAAAGGTTTTGCACAAACAAAGCAAATGCACCCAAGATTAGAAGGGAAGTAAGAAGCTGGGAAACAATTTTTATGGCTAGTATCTCAGATGAAGGCCTCCTCTCTAAAGCATATAGAAAACTGAGTCAAATTTATAAGAATACAAGTCATTCCCAATTGATAGATGGTCAAAAAAATATGAACAGGCAGTTTTGAAAGGAAGAAATTAAAGCTATCTATAGTCAAGTAAAAAAAAATACTCTAAATCAGTTTTGATTGGAGAAGTGCAAATTAAAACAACTCTGAGGTATAACATTACACAAAACAGCAAAAAGATAAGTGTTGGAGAAGATGTGGAAAATGGGAAAACTAATGTAATATTGGTGGAGTTGTGAACTGATCCAACCATTCTGTAGATCAATTTGGAACTATACCCAAAGGGCTATACATCTGTGCATATCCTTTGACCCAGAAATACCACTTCCAGGTCTATATCCCAAAGAGATCATAGAAATGGGAGAAGGACTCACATGTACAAAAATATTTTTAGGAGCTCTTTTATTAGTGGCAAAGAATTGGAAACCAAGAGGATGTCCATGAATTGGAGAATGATTAAACAAGTTGTGGTTTCTGAATGTCATGGAATACTACTGTTCCACAAGAAATGATAAGCAGGAAGATTTCAGAAAAGCCTGAAAAACTTACATGAGCTGATGTTAAGTGAAGTGAGCAGAAAGAGGAAAACAGTAAGAGCAACATTGTGTGATGATCAACTTTGATAGACTTATCTCTTCTCAGCAATGCAAGGGTCAAAAATAACTCCAAAAGACTCATGATGAAAAATGCCATCCACATCCAGAGAAAAAACCACAGCATCTGAATGAAGGTATGCAGATCAAAGCATACTATTTTCCTTTTTGTTGTCTTTTTTTGTTCTTTCTTTCCTGTGGTTTTCCCTGTTGTTCTGATTTTTCTTTCACAACGTAACTATCATGGAAATATGAAGGAAGAAAAGATGTTCAGTAAAAAAAAAGAAATGAAAAATAGTTTAGTTTGTTCACAGTACAAGATTTATGATAAGAGAGTAATGAGAGATAAGGCAGGCAAAATAAATTGGAGCCAGAATATAGACAGCCTTGAATGCCACACTAAGAAGTCTAGGCTTTACCTTACAGGTGACAGAGAGTCATTGAGGGTTGTCAAGAAGGACAGTGATATAATGTGGTCAAAGCAGGATTTCAGAGAATTAAAATTTGCTGTGCTATGTCCCAGATGAATTGTTTCGGGTCAAAATGACTCCTAGTGATCTGAGAAACAGGAAGAAGTAAAAGAGCCTCCAGAAGGGATATTTGTTTTTCAGAGGCCTGAGAACCACCCAAGGCACATGCTCCAGATGACATTCAATTATGAGTCTATGAAGTATAGTAATCACTCATCGCTGGAATTAATATACCTGCTCTTCGGCTTGAGCCCACAGACCTAGCTCGAGTAAAAATGGCCTCACGGAGGCTGTCAGCTCCCTCCTTCCCTTTATCCCCTTTCCTGATGCACAAGTCTGCCTTTTATGAATCCTGAGTTGTTTTGTTTCAGAAAAATAGTAATAAAAAGCGTGTACCTTTCTGGTTATTAATTTTCTCCTTTTTTTGTTTATTTATCTTAATGGAAGCTATTTTATTTCCTAGCTGTTATATGAAGCATGAGGTGTACTGCAAACCAGCCTCCATGTGGTTCAGTCAAGGTGGAAAGAGAAAGAATCTATTTGATTTCTTTTTTTGTTTATTGCCACATTACTTAGGTAATTGCTTGGTTGAGTCAGACTGACGGCACTGGTCTCCCTGACTCCAGGCTTTTCCTTTTATTTATCAGCCTCAGCTATCACAAGAATGTCTTGGCTCATTACGGTCCCAGTAATATTCAAGGACCTAGCTGAACTTTGCAAGGCTTCTGGAATGGGTCATTGGTATATACCACTTGCAAGGACTGAAGGAAAGGATGAAGTTGGAGCCTTGGACTCTAGGGAGCTTGTCCCCAGAAGGTTTGTTCTTAAGACAGGTCAAAGAGGAGATTCATGTAGACACTACCCAGCATGGTTATAACATGGAGCAATACAGGGTGGGGAAGGAATAATATCTGTGTCCCCAGGAAAGAAGTACAGACAATTAAAGAAATTCATGGGACAAGCAACAGATTATTAATTCAGGAAGAGATAAAGAAGGAGCAGGAGGTGGAGGCTACTGAATTTGGGGTCAAGAACATCTGAGTTCCAATTCCAGCTAAGATGCTAGCTAGCTGTGTGATCTTGGACAAGTCCTTTAACTTCTTGTTCCTCACTTGTGAAATGAAGGCATTGGACTCAATGGCCTCTAAAGAGTTTTTTTTTCCAACTCTAAATCTTTGGTGCCATGAGGAAGAGGAGGAGGAGTTTGCATGTTAATAGAAACTTGTATTTTATAAGCACATTATACAAATAGAAAGAACCATGAAATTAGGATTCAGAAGACCTGAGATTCTAATCTTAACTCTATTTCTAACATATGTCTAACCTGGGGGCCATTTAATTTCTCTGGATCTCAGTTTTCTCATCTGAAAAATGGGAGGATGAGAGGCAGTGTGGATGAGTGGGAAAGCATTAGATGAATTATAATGTTGTTTCCAGCTTTAATATTTGATCAATCTAGTCTTCATCCCTTTCTTTTCACAATCCCTTTCCCTTTTCACAATGATACTGTGAAGTAGGCTAGGTAGATATCAGTCTCATATTATAGATGAATAAATAGAGGATGAGAGAGGTTAAAAGTCGTTCTGTGAATAAGTTGCATGACTAGGATTTGTCTAGGTCTTCTAATGCCTAGTCTAGCATTCTTTAGGAACAGGCCAAAACCTCAAGAAAGAGAAAAAGTGGGCAATGCAGTTAGCTATATGGTCTTAAAATCTCACCCCTAATTTTAAGCATCAGACTAATCCATGGATCATTGCAAAAAAGAAGGAAGGTGTTTGTAATTCAGACGCAGCAGACCCAGCAGGTTGTCTCCCCAGGCTTATTCATTTAATGTGCCATTTTCCTTGTAATGACTTGGAAAGAACTGGATGTTCCTTCCAGGTCCTTGGAGACGTATCTCAACTTTTTAGAGGAAGAACACAAGGCAACTTCCAGACTAGTGAGGGGGAGAGAGGCGCCACCCCACAATGGCTAGTCAGTCTGTAAGTCTCACATCACATTCAAACACATGACAAATCACAAAAAGGTATATCACAGATTCATTTGCTCAAACAATTATTTACAGGACACTGTGCTAGGCACTGGAGCAAAAGCAAGGCTTGGATAAGACATGTTTCCTGCCCTCATGGAGTTCACAATCTAATAGAAGGAAATATTTATACATAGACAATTATAATTCACAATAGGACATTCTAAATTCATGAAGGATTTGCAAAACAAGGTGAATTACCTACCAGGAAGACCAGGAAAGGTTTCATGAAGGAGGCAGTATTTAAGCATTTGCAGATGCCGATCAGGATGACAAAGATATCTTCCCACATGGAAGTTTATAACCCACTTCTGCAGGGGAACTTGAAATGAATTGTCTATAACACCCCAGGGACAACATTCAGAGATAGTAGCATCTATATTTGGCAACAGTGATCATGTAGGCAGTTTGGTCATGCAGTGCAGTGAGTGCAGGACCTGGAATCAAGAAGACCTGAGTTCAAACCTGGCCTTAGGCACTTACTAACTGTGCGATACTGGACAAGTCACTTAACCTCGGCTAGTTCCTTTGTCTATGAAATGGTGATAGTAGTAGCACCTGCCTGACAGGGTTGTTCAAAGGATTAAATGAGACAATAATTGTAAAGTACTTAAGCACAGTACCTGGCACACAGCAAATGTTACATAAATGTTGGCTATTATTATTACACGAATCTAGATATACATGTGGATAAAACCATGCCATCTTATTCTACCTAGCCTATTCTATTGAGGAAGCAGAAGACTTAAGTTCTACTTTCAGTCAAAGCAAGTCATTTCACTTGCAGGAGTCTTATCTATGAAGTAGGGAGAATCATATCCACAAGGATAAAACTCTTCTTCAGTGAAAATCTGAGAGTGACTTTGGTTAACATCAGAGGCAGCTAGAGCTTTCTCAAAGAAAATGAGTCTCATATCATAGAGAATTCCCCATTTGGCTCTGTGTCCCCATGAAACAAGCTTGGAGTTTTGGTCTATTTCCTTTGTCATTTTCCCCAGGGAGCTCCAGTCATGGAGACCTGCCAGGTCATAGCCCAGCAGAGACACAAAGGGTCAGAGACTTAATCCTGGGATGAGCTTCAGACTTGGAACTTGGGAGGACTGATGCTATATCACAAAACACAATGATCTCATCAGCTCCAATGGTTTCAATGATCGTCTATGCAGAGCAGTCTCAGATTTACTTGAGCAGCCCTAATGTCGCTTCCAACCTCTAGACTCACATCTCCAACTGCCTTTTAGACATCTTGAGCTAGATGTCTCATGGATAACTTAAATTCAGGATGTCCTACACTGAAATCACCATAATCTTCCCAAACCTTTCCCTCTTGCAAACGTCCCCATTACTGTTGAGGGCACCACATCCTCTCAGTCTCCCAGGTACACAACCTAGCTATCATCATTGATTCTCTCACTCCCAGATCCAATCAGTGAATGTCATTTCTACCTTTATAACATCTCTTGTCTATGCCTCCTTCTCTCCTATGATCCTGATACCACCTTGGTGCAAGCCCTCATAATCTCATGCCTAGATGATTTCAATAGCCCGCTGGTTGGTCTGCCTACCCAAGTCTCTCCTCACTCCAATCCATTCTTCACTTGGCTGTCAAATTGGTCTTCCTAAAAGACAGTCTGATCATGTCACCTCCCTCTTCAATAAACTTAATGAACCTTAATGTCCAAGATCAAATATAGAATCTTCTATTTAGCTTTCAAAGTCCTTTATAACCTAGACCCTTCCAGTCTTTTCAGGCTTCTTATATCTTGATATCTTCCATGTGCTTTGTGATTTAGTGACATTGGACTTCTTTCTATTCCTGGAATAAGACATCTCATCTTCCCGCTCTCAGGATTTTCTCCGGCTGTCCCCAAGGTCTGAAACTCTCTCCCTCCCCATTTCTATCTCCTGGATTTCCTGGCTTCATCCGAGTCTCAACTAAGGTACCATATTCTACAGAAAGCCTTGCCTAGTCCATCTTAATCTAAGTTCCCTCCCTCATAGACTATCCCCAGTTTATTCTGTATATATCCAATTTGTACATAGTTGTTAGCATGTTGTTTCCCACATTGGACTAGGTTCATAGATGTAGAACTTGAAAGCACCTTAGAGGTCATTTAGTACAGGAGTGGGGAACCTGTGACCTCAAAGCCACATGTGACTCTCTAGGTCCTCAAGTGTGGCCCTTTGACTGAATCCAAATTTCACAGAACAAAGTAAGGGGATTCTAGATTTTAGAGGCTAGATTTTAGTATACCCCATTTTACAGATGAAGAAATTGAGGTGATATGGATAAGACACAAGAGTCCTATGATTCAAGTCCATATCACTTCTTAGTTTCTTCAGTCTCCTTCCAGAGAAAGAAAGCAGCTTCCTGAAGTTCTCCTATCCCACTGGAGACAGGTCTCCCAAAGCCTTCAGGAATGTTTTTCATTATTTCCACTCTGATCACCATGGAGTTCATGAAATTTTAGTTGCCCTCATTAACACCTGGATTTCAGCAGCTGTCCTAAAGACTTGAGTGCAGGGATTATTTTTTGCCTTTTTTTGAAGCCTCCTCACTTATCACAGTGCCTTGTATAGATGACACACTTAATAAATGTTTGTCTATGATTGATTATGACTCTATTTGACTGTAATTTTTGAGATCATATCCAATTCTTTTCAGTTCAATTCAATTCCAATAATGCTTGTTAAGTACCTAATATGTGCCAATCACTGTCCTAAATACCGGAAATACAAAGACAAAAACAAAATAACCCCCACTTTCAAGGATTTTATAGTCTACTGGGACAAAAGAGGATTGTTGGGGAAGAGGAAGGTTATAACATTTATATAGGTAATTAAATAAAAAGTATATGCTAAATAATTTCAAGAATGAAAACACATGAATAAGTGAAGGCATCAGAAAAGGCCTCCCATAGGAAGAGACTCCTGAGTTGTATCTTGAAGGAAACCAAGGATGCTAACTAGCAGATGTGGGGAGGAGTGAATTTCAAACCTAGGGGACCACCTGTGCAAAGGCATATGGGCAGGAGATGGAGCTTCACATATGAGGAAATGCTCACGGGCCAGTTTTCCAGGAATGGAGAGTAGTATGAAATAAAACTGGAAAGGCTTGAAGGGGAGTAATATGAAATAAGATGAGAAAGGCAGGTGGGAACCAGATTGTGCTGATCTTTAAATGGCAGGTTGGGGTTTATGTATTTTTATTCTATCCAAAAGGCAATAGGGAGCGTGGGCAAGGAGTAGAGAGTGGTGCGGTCAGATCTGTGTTTGTAAGAAGATCAATTTAATGGCTTTGTGGACAATGAATTAGAAAAGGCAAGTCCTCATTCCTTCATTCTTCTCTGGGCTCTAATCCTAACTCATCTGACTTCTCTTTCCATCATGTACCAGCATCCTTATCACCTGGAAGAACCCTCTGCCCCTATACCCTCTTCCTCTTATTAGTCAGTTCCTTCTGGAAACTTTATTTCAGGTCAACCATGTTTGATTCTTCCTTCCTCTCCAGGCTCCACTAATCACTCTCCAGATTTCTTTCTGGAAAATTCCCCCACGCCTACCCCATACTTTCTAGTTTCCTTTGATGTTTTGTCTCCGTAAGTTAAAATGTAGCTTGAGGGCAAGAACTATATTTCTTTCTGCTTATATCCATGCTTGTGTGCTGTCTTTATGTTTGTATTTCCAGCACTTAGTATGGAGTCTGATATATAGAAATCATTTAATAAAGGTTTGTTGGCTTAACGAAATTAGAGATAAAAAATGGGAAGACCAGTTAAGATGTTGCTGAAATAGTTCAGGACAACAGGTGATGAGGGACTTAACTAGAATGTAGAGCCTGTGTGAGTGCAGAGGAGGGATGGATGTGAGAGATGTTGAGGCAGAATCAAAGACGGCAAACGAGCAAGGATGATTCACAGGTTGTGAACCTGGGCAGCTACAAGAATAATGGTACCTTCAACAAAATTTGTGAAATTGGGAGAGAAGATGGATGAGTTTGAGGGCAAATACAATGACTTCCATTTTGGATATATTGAGTTTGAGATATCTATGGGAGATCCAATTGAAGAAATTTACCAGGAAGCTAGTGAGAAGCCGGGGGGTGTAATCAATAGTGTGCTGGGCCTGGAATTAGGAAGATCTGAATTTAACATTTCCCAAGTACCTGACCTTGCATAAATCATTTAAACTCTTTCTGCCTCAGTTTCTTCATCTCTAAAATTGGGCATACTTCTCAGGGTTGTTGTGTGGATAAAATTAGTAACATTTGTAAAGCACTTCACAAAAAGTTAAAACATATGACAATTTGCTATTATTATTAATGCAGAACTGGAATTCAAGAGAAAAATGACCAATATTTAAGTCTCTGATTGCTAGCAATTGAGAAAGGCAATCCAGACAATCACTCTAACTCTGTTTAAAATAGTTCTATGTATATGCACTAAAGAGGCAACATGATGTATTTGATAGAAAGCTGACTTTGGAGTCAAGAAGACATTGGTTGAAGTCCTTCTTCTGAGATGTAGTAGCTGTACAATCCCAGGCAAGTTGCTTAACCCCTCAGTGCCCCAAGCATCTCTCTAAGATTCTTAAATTACAGAGCAGTTTTTTGCCTATATTAGGAGAAAGAGTTCTCTATTCCAATGAAATTGCAGTACTGGTCCAAAAAAAAAGTGATTTCCCAATAGTAACTTGTAGGCAGGAAGGGTTATGTAAAGGATACCTTCAAGGATACACATATAGAGAAAAGGCAGATTGGCTTTCCCATTGGCAACCAGTAACATTGGCAAAATGAGAGTCAACAGATCTACACAAGGATCCACAAGACATTCAAAGTGGGCTTCAAAAGCAAAGGGCTGATCCTCTAGGGAAGCATTTTGGACAGATCCAAACAAAAATAACAAAAGGTAGGAAGAGGTGGCAGGTTCATGATCTGTGTCAGTAAAGGGGGAATCCATTTCATTCAAATCCTACATTCCTCAGAACACAAAGGAAAGTGTCTAAATTCTCCTCCCGCAGTCATGGTAAAGTGAAGGCACAATGCTTGGCACATAGTTAGCTCTTAATAAATGCTTGCTGGTTTGGATGCCATAAACTCTACAGGACAACAGTTCTGTTTTATGATGAATTGTTTGAGACAGTTAATCCCTTCCGGAATCTCTATCATCTTCATCATGGATACACTCCTGGTCTGGGAGGAGTCACATTTGGATGTCACATTCTCAACATCCCTCTTCATTTAGCCTAGCTAGTTACTTAATTTGGGGAAGGGGAGGGTAGCATTGTTTATCGGTTGCATAATTTTTAATTTTAACTTTTTTAGCAAGAACTACTTCAAGGCACCTTTATTGAATTTCTCAGCATTGCCATAATTCTGGTTCTCTAGAAAATTAATTTTCCTGGAACACTCAATTCCCCATCTAGTGATCTATATGACAGCCTTCACAATCACTCCCAGACTCTAGTCTAAATTAATTCCTTCACTTGCACCAGCTCTTCATCACTTATGTATTCTCTTTCAGCTTCTCTCCCTGTCATTGCATAGCTCACTGCTTCCCAGTACACTGGATATTACCCCATCATGTACCATCCCAATCTTAATTCTGCTTTTACATCTTTGATTACATGAGAGGGAGGCTGAGCTACATGGCTGGGAGATGGCATACTACATCCTATTGCCCCTACTGTTCCATGGTAACACCAGAGAAAGGACAAAAGGGAATAGCAGGGTCTTTTTTCCCCTCTCACAATGGTATCCTTGCATTGACCCAAAGGTTCTCTTTTAGAATAAACATGGAGCCTTAGACTGGATTATCCCTAGAGATTATCTGACTCAACTTCTCACACTTAGAGAAACTATCTTCCCTGAAAGGTACTTGGATATATCCAGTGATGAGAGCTGACTATTAAATGAGGCATCCACCACTCTGATTGTTAGAATGTCCTTTGCTATATTGAAGAAAAGCATGATTCCCAGTAACTTCAACCCATTCTTCCTACTTCACCCTCTAGGGCCAAGGACAATTAAAATAATCAATCTCTCTTACAATAGGAAAGCATTCATATATTTGAAGACTGCTAGTTTGTTACCCCAGGGAAGACACCTGAGTCTGGAACCAGGAGATCTGGATTCAAATTCTGTCTCTTTCACTTTTGACCCATACAACCATGAGTAAGTCACTTAATGTCCCTGGTTCTCAGTTTCTTCATCTTTACATCACTGAGGCTACTTACATCCATAGATCTAAGATCCTGTGATTAAGGATAATTGTTCCATGCTGTTTCTTTCCTCTAGCCTTCTTTTCTCTAGCGTAAATAATTTCACTTTCTTCTACCACACTCCATGGCATAGTTACCAATCCTCTCTCTACCTTGGTCACCTTCTTCTGGATATTCTCCACCGTTTTATTGTCCTCTTAAAATGTGGCACCCAGAATCGAACACAATAATCCAGATGTGATTTCGCATAGTCCAGAGTACAGCAAGAGTCTCACTTCTCAGGTGCTGGATACTCTGTCGCTCTGACTTAATTCAGTTTAAGAATGAATTACCATTTTTTGTCAGCCACATCATAATGTTGTCTCCTACCAAGGCTGTGGTCATTGAAGACTCCCAGGATCTCTGCCCTTTCTCAGAGAATATACACACATCTGCAGAGGAAAAGTCCCTTAGTAAGATCTGGCCCATTTAGGATCCTGTCTCCATCACTGCCTGTCTGCTCGAAACTCTGCTCCCATTTTCCTTTACTCATGCACACTTGTCACACATTCTGCTATGACTTGCAGTGGCTTATTCATCATATCAGAGTGCAACTTTCTGTTTTCTCAGACACCCACTTTAATACCCTGACATTTCTGTTCAGCCCATAACATTCTGTCAATTATTTACATCTCACTCCCATGTCCATCGCCATTTCTGCTGGTGTTGCAGTGATTCCTGATTCACGCTGCTCACTAAAAGCAGAGCCTTAGTCATCCCTCTTAATGTCCACACACGGAGCCTTTCAATGGTGTTCTTTACATCCGCCCATCAATCATCTGTTAGCCATGGACTATATTATGCTGTGTATTAGAATAGTCCAATATGAACTGCCTGGAAGGAAGAAAAGAGGCAGGTGTATCATTTTATTTCCCCATGAAAAGACAAGCAAAGGGTTCTCTTTCTCTTCTAGCCCCCATGTTACCAGCACATATGATTCTTTATCTTTCCTGTAGGCATCCAGGGCACAGCTAGGTATGGACCTGAAACAATGGGCTACCGGTACACATCACATGTATCGAGCACATACACTTAGAATATATAATTCTAGAATATAGGTATCGTGCTGGAGGTATAGAGTAGTGCTTCTTTTTTTATAACTAAACAATTTATTTTTAGTTTTCAACATTCACTTCCACAAGATTTTGAGTTTCAAATTTTCTCCCCATCTCTCCTCTCCCCTCGCTCCAAGACAGCATGCATTCTGATTACTACTTCCCCCAATCTGCCCTCCCTTTTATCCCTACAGCAGACCTTCTTAAACTGTGGGTCAACCCCACATGAGGTCATGAGAAATTTGGCAACAGTAAAAGATTTCTGAATGTGCAATAACCAAAAGTTAATACAAAATCAAATGTGTAACAAATCCAAGATGTTTCTGGCAGCATTTGTCCATGTTTCATCGTGAAACTTCACTGCAGCCTTGGTTCTGAATACAAACCGTGCGCATTTTGCACTACATGAGCCATCAAGCCACTCAATGCCAAGAAATGCTGCTGAACTGGCAAAAGGAGTCTTGAGTGGAAGAAGTTTAAGAAGTCCTGTGACAGAGTATATGAAGAAAAATATCAAGAAGAAGTTATTTGGCTTCTGGTCCTTCACCCACACACTCCTGCTTTGCCAGATGACATCATGGAAGCCAGGTAGCATATGGTAGATGGGAAAGAGCACTGAATTTTGAAGTCAAAGGAGTTTGAAACCTTTTCTGTCTATGTGTCCCGAATAAGACAAGTCACTTGAACTTGGTGGGTCTTTGTTTCTTCCTCTGTAATGTGAGGTCTTAAATAATGTGTAAAGGTTATGTGAGTACAGAGAAGGGATGGCTATGAGATACATGGAGGTAGAATCTTCAAGATATGGTAACTGATGAAGGATGCTTCGAAGGTTGCAGACCAGGGCAACTAGAAGAGTGATGGTGTCTTCAACAGAAACTGGAACTGGGAGAAAGGATGGATGGGCTTGACCCTCCAAAATAAATGACCAAGTTCCTTCCCACTCTAAGGGTGGGGAGTGATCTCAAGTCACCTAGCCTCAGTGGCCTCAAAAAATGCTACAAAAATAGAATGACATTGCCTGACATTAGGCAAAGGAACTGGAACAAATGGTCTCCTGAAGCCCCCTTCTAGTTGTAAAATTCTTTGTCTTGGTTATAACACCTAAAACCCTGTAGGAGAGTGTAAATACTTAGCAATGAAAAAGCTCAGTGATTCACCATGGAGAATGCCTTTCCTACCAGGAAGCTACTCTGTATGTATTTAGTATTTATTTACCTCTGTTAGCATTAGCCACTATCATTCTCCTCTCCCCTTCCTCTCCTCCTCCCTCCCAGAATGTAAGCCAGCAGAAGGTATGGACAGTTTTGTTTTCATCATTGCATCTTTAGTCTCTACCACATCACATGGCGCCCATCACATGGTGCCCATCACTAATACAATTTTGTGGAATGGATGAATAGATTGAAGAAGAAAAGAAGGAAAAGAATTTCTAGTAGTGATTCTAGTCACCAAACTTCAACTACTCTTTGCTATCAGTTGAAGTTCACTATGACCTAGGAAAAGTTTACCCAAGATGTTTCAGATAGAAAAGGAAGAGGAGGAATTGATGTATTCAATCACTATGAGAAACAGATTTCTCAGTACTTAAGCAACATCTCGGGGGGGAGGAAAATTCTTTAAGAAAAATTTCAATATCTCTAGTCATAGGAATCCAAAAATATAAAAAAGTCATAGAAGGGAACACACCAAAGTCAGATCTCTGGCCCATCTGTGATATAGTAAATTCTAGTGAACTGCCTGGAGCACATAAGTGGTCAGGTGAGTTGCTCAATATCAAACAGAGAATACCAGAAGTAGAATGAACCCAGGCTTTTTGGATGCCCAGCGTAAGTCTCTACTCATCCTACACACTGCCTCTATTGTCATACAAAAAGTGATTCAAATGTGGGATGATTGCCACATACATATGATATATTCATATGTATGTGTGTATACATATATATACATATGTATATATCCTTCCTATTCAAAAAAAAGTTACTTCTTCAGTCACGCTAAGTTGTATATGCAAAAATATAGGCAAAATAACTTGACAGTTCCACTTGGAATAATTGTCCCTTAATTGATAGGAGATCTAGAACATTTACAGAAGATAATAGATGAAAAAGGACCATTTTTTAAAAAATCAAAGTTAAAAAATAATTTTAAAAATACTCCATCTACCTACAGTGATCAATACATTTCTCCCAGTATATTCTGTTTGTTACTAGGTCAGGAGAGCTTTTCAACTACAGGTAGCTTTGGATTTTAATTCTTCTCTATCAATTGTGATGCTGTTATTATACTAATGATAAAAGGAAGGTGAAAATTTGAGTCTGGGATGGAAATAAATATCTTACTTTTAAAATGTGTCACCTCCCACATAGTATGTGAAAGGGAGAGGGCAGAGGAAAAAAATAAATAAATCACAACCACCAAGTCCCTAACAAGTTAACTAACCTTTCACAACTTCAACAGGCTTCCCAGGAAAGTATAATTACAGTTTTGCATAACCATCTAATGAAAGGAGGTCCTTTCTTGCAGTGTTAATAAAGGACGTTGCTTAATATGTTAACGAAGCAAAGGCACTCTGTGTAGGTAATGTCATTTTGTAATTAGTATGCTCATAAGATGACTTAAGATTACAGTTTATCTGCATCTAATAACCACCTATCAGCAGCTTTACCACTCTGTCTTTTTCAATATCTCTTTCCTCATGAGTGGCTTGAGTTCCCCACCTGCTCAGTGGGACTCCCTGGCCTATGGAATGAGCGAGAAAATGAGACATGCCACAGAGGAGCAAGGCTGGGGATGCTATGAGGAGTGGTGATACACCAGCAGAATGAGTAAGCAAGGGAGCTTTGTCACATAACAGAGAGATTTCACAAACACTATAATTTATTTTGAGACAATTCTTTAACTTCTCATTTTCCTTTAAGTTCCATGGACCATGTTGGCAAACTCATTTTAAATAGTAGATTGGTTCCTAAAAATGCAACCCACAGAGGGAATGCAGATAATGGTGGAGACAGGCAGGGGTTGGGGAGGGGGCATTTCTGTTTCTAACACTTTGGTCAGAGAGGTGCAATTGATCAACACTGATCTGCTTTTTGATGGATGAAAAGAAATCAATGGATGGCACCTCCAATCACATTTTCCCCTAGATTTTGGAACCACATTAAAAAAATTTGCAAAATCTTATGAATGGCTGGGTTGACTCAGTCATTGTGATGAAGTGAATTAGCCAGATGATTTAATCAAAACCACCAGGAAAAGACTGAGGCAGAGAACAGATTTTACATATATATATATATATACAATATCTATATTACAAAATATAGATATTGTATATATATTTTCCATAATAACTGATTTATCTGGAGAATACATCAATTAAATAGACAGGTAAATCGATCACCTCCAAAATAATATTAACATATCCTTTTTATTAATGACCATATTTTGAACCTAATAATCTTGATCATTAATGAATAGCCAACTTCACCAATTCAGTAGAGACAGAGTCTCCAATCTAGTAGTGATCAATTCAATTGCACAGAAAGAGAACCTTGAAAACTTTTTTCTTATGTGGATAGAAAAAGGAAACAAATATTTTTAAAAAGGGGGTCTTGGGATAATATCCTTCTGCCAGAAAAATTACAGGTTCAAATATTTAAGTCAGTGATGGTCTCATCAATGTCACAGACCCGAGTTTCCTTTGCCTTGTACATGCATTTTCACTACCATGTTTTTCTGAGTTTCCTGAAGAGATGATAAAATAAATATAGCTTTCTTTCTTTTTTGCACAAGTTATGGACTTTGGGTGCAGAACACTGCATTACATGGATGTATTGTTTAGTTTGGATGAACTGCCTCTTCTGCTATTTTTTTAATTCTTTATAACAGAATGGTTCTCTAGGTAGTGTAGGAGGTTGGGCTATATGTGGAAATGAAGTTAAAGTAAAAACAAAAGATATTAATATATGTTAAAACCCATATGGTCCATTGCTACACTTGGAATTCAATTATGTAATCATAACAACATTTTTTCTGTTAAAAGAGATACTATGAGTATCCTTTTCATAGTATGTGCTTAATGAAGTAATGATGAATATGAATCACATACTATGTATACTGAAACAATGTTTCCTATATGTATTATAATAAACATAGCTTAAATATAATAGACAGCATGCATACCTATATTTAAGGACATTATAGGCACTAATATGTGAAAATAATCGAAATTAATCACAAAGCAATAGGAATAAGGCTGAGGTGTCATCTATGTGCATTTTCACACATTTACCTACAACATTAGGACAAAATTGGAGGAGCTGTAAAAATGGAATGAGAAAGTTGCACCAGGTTAAAGTGTGAAACCTATTGACGATTCTCTCCAAACCCTCCACCATGATAACCATAAGTATTCAACCTTGGACATTCTATCATGACCCAGGAGTAAAATAATTCAGAAAAATATGGGAAGATGCAACACTGAAAATCTTTGCATATTTGTATATCCAATGTAAAGAAGCAGAGGAGACCTGAACATAGCAAGAACATGCTGCCATATTCATGAACTTCAAGAAACAGGACTTCCAAAACCAGTTCATCCCATGCTAATAGAAGCATGATGTGCGTGCTCTTCTATGTTAGCATCAAAATGAGAGATAGTCTCACTAAATTATCTGTACTTCTTGATCCTGATTCCACTATTGGGCATATAAACTAAGGAGGTCAAAGGCAGAAAGAAAGGTGCCACATATGCCAAAATGTTCATAGCAGGACTTGTTTCAAAAGCAAAAATCTGTAAATAAGGTGAGTATCCTCCAACTAAAAATTGGCTACATTATATGAATGTAATAAACAATCATTGGGCTGTAAGAAAAAAACAAATATGAAATATTAAGAGAAGCATGGAAAGTCTTTTATGTACTTACCCAGAGTGAAATAAATAGAGGCAAGAAAATACTATAAAAAAGCTGACAATCATACAAGAAAAAACCCTCCAATGCTAAAAGGCAGCTAGATTTATCAAGACAAATCTGGTCTTGGAGAACAAATGAACCTGATGATTGTTGATGGAATGGAACATATCCTATCAGATGGCCATGGCATTGGGTTGGTTAACAGTTTTTCTTCACTATACACAAAAATTCAATGGTTGGGAGAGGCATATTGGGAAGTAATTTTAATACAAAAAAGCTAAGGATATCAATAAAACCTTTAAAAAAATAATGGCCACTATTTACAGCAAAGAAATAATATAATTTTCTATGTGAGATTAAATATACCTCCAAACAAATTATGTTTTGCTTTTAAAAAAACTAAAAAGTTTATAGGGATGAATAAGAGGCAGAGAGATAGAACACAATTTCCTTGGAGTAAGAGAAATCTGAGTTCAAGTCCTCCTACAGCATATTTTAGCTCCATGTTCATGAGTACATCATTGAACTTCTCAATGTCCTAGGCAACTCTCTTAGATTTGAAGCTACATTTGCATTTGTAGAAGGAATTTTCACATTAGAAATACCCCTCACCAGTGAAATCACAGGTCCACCCTGAGGACCTCCATTCCAACACACCCACCTCATGTACTCACTACACACAAGCTCCCATGTGCACTCACACACACATGCATGCCCATAGTCACATACACAAAGATGAAATAATGTCAAGAACAAGGATTTGTGACTGGCACAGAGTGTTGAATACATGATCCTGTACAAAGCAGGCATCCAGTCACCCACTGGACAGATGAAAATATTGAAAAGGTCAGAGATTTGGTTCCTTCAGAGAGATGATTTAATGTTTAAAAAAAATGACTGAAGTATTAAATTTAGAGAAAGAAATGTACTGAAAGGGAACTTAAGCATGAGCAAAGTTTTCACAAAGACTGCCACTGTGCATTTAGAATGATGAACAGGGACAGCAAAGATCTGACATTTGTTCCAATATTTCTAAGGTAGCTAGATGAAATAAAGTGTTTTGAGGAAAATAGAAAGTGGTAATGAAACATAGTTCCAGCATGACTCAGGGGAAAAAAAAGAGCATCCCAAGAAGGTGCATATCAAAATCACGAATGAAGACACGGAATATATTGCTTTGATATCGATGGCATTGTGGCTGCAACATTCAACCCAACTACTCAGCCTCTCAGATAAATTATATAGAGATTCTGAAATGTCTCAGAGGTTCTGTAGGATGTAAAAGGGGCTGAACTATGGCCACTGTTATCTGCTTCATCACCATATCACAGACTCTTTTCTTCAAAATAATTTTTTAACACGAACCAACAATCTCAGTTCATCTTCTCACTTTATTCATGAGATGTGGCTCCAGCTGACCACCTAAAATCAAATTAAACTTCAGTAGCTACCATGAAATGAATACTTTCTGGAGGCAGAGGACCTGGGATCAAATATGACCTATGATACTTAATACCTGCAAGACTTTAGGCAAGTAAATCAATTTCCTAACCTCCCTGGCCTCAGTTTCCTTATTGAGAAAATTAAAGAGTTTGAAATAGATGGATTGTAAAGTGTCTTTCAGTTCGACATCTATGATCCTAAGACTTGCCACTATCAAGGATATTCAAAACACCATGCCAAAGGCTTTGAAATCAGTCCCCAAAGAGTGAGCAGTCCCAGAATATTCAGGCAATTATAAGGAAACAACTTTCCAAAGAGACACTCTTATTTGGATTAGCAAATTAGGGCATATCAATTTTTTCTAAATCCTTCTCACTGTTTGATAGTCACATTTATAATATGTTTTACTTTTGCCCCTGAGAAATTTTCAAAATTATGCTGCCAGAATAAAAACAACTAACCATAAGTTGTCAACCCCTACACTCCAGGCTTTAAGAAGATTGCCCAACCAACCTTAGCTAAAGTAACAGATGATGGGTTGAGCTGAGTATATTTCTGAAATATTGCTATTACTCATTTCTAAAAATAATGCCAGGGCGATGGTTAAATATCTAAAGATTGTCAATAATGAGAAAACTTTTGAGTGGAAGGGTGGCCCCCAAAGTATCCAGTGCTTCCCCACTTAAACCCATTCCCAAAATGCAGGGGAGCTTATGGAGCCATTTTCTTTACAAAGAAATGTATCTTCTTGAAGCAGTAACTGTGAGGCAGATTAAGACATTTCCCAAGCATTTGCTAACCTACTTACAGACATCATTGCTCCCTTGGGCCTTCATAGCCTCACACCTTCCTTAACGGACTAGCTGAATAGGTAAATGGGTTATATCAGGCCAGGAAATCAATGTGTATACTGTGTTCTCAGCCACAGATGAGCCTGCCGAAGCCATTTTATTATAGCTCCAGGAGCTGTATTGATCTGACTGTAACTACTTGGAGGTGGCTAGCAATCCAATGAAGACACGTCCCTCTGTCCATCCAAATGCCTTCTCCCCTCAATAGTTCTTAAAGAGTAAGTGTTCACAGATTGAATTAATTTAATGTTTGGCTAATCAAAACTGACGACTCTGGAACTTAAATGCTATTAATTACTAAGTGAAGCCAGCCCTGAAACTAACACCATCATAGGCTAAGGAGGGCTAGTGCCTTCCTAGTTTAAAAAAGGGGGAGATTTCCGCGAATATTCTGTTTAATTTTCCTTTTTGGATATGAATACAATGCCATTCTCCCAACCATCATCAAATACCATTACGTGGGTTTGTCTGCTTTCCAAATTAAACTGATTTATCTCCCCACAGACACAAGTTTTGCTTTAAATTCGCCGTGCCAGAAGGATGGCCAAAGTCCCTTACTGAATTATAGTGAAGGGGGTAAGGGGGAGACATTGTAGACACTTACATGGCTAATGAGAAGTCCCTAAGGTACCTCCAACAGGCTACTTCAAAGCACAGAGGAAGTGGAAAAGAAAGGGCCATCAGAAGACTCTGGTGCCATTTGCAGTTAAAATTCTTCTCCATTTCAGGGTTTTGTTTCTTATTTTTTCTTGTTCCCATTACGGAACATCCAGAAACCACTCCAGGTATGAAATAGGAAATGTCAAGGGCTATTGAACAATAGCCTGTGTGTTCTCAAGGAAGGGTCAGTGCTCAGTTATCACAGGTGTTTCTGCTCTTGTGAGACTCTATGAATATTATAGCTAAGCAATCCCAGGTGGTCCCTTGCTACATCCCTCTATGCCTTTGTCACAAATGTGTACCCCATCTCCAAATTAGGTAGAGTTAAGTTAAATGCCCAAAAGGGGCCAACTCCAACACCTAAGTAGTGAAAGCTGTTATATAAAATTTTACTGGGTGAAGATTTGTACCCCCAATAAGAAGTAAAAAGTAATGCTACTACATCTATATTCCTATGTAAGTTAGAAAAAACAGTGGACCTTTAACAAATGCATAGAGGCCCTAGCAGCTAAGGGGATTGGGGCAGGACGGGGGATCGGGTATGGAATCAGGTTCTGGTCAACTTTAGAAGCAAGTTAACTGAGGATTTTCTAATAAGAGCCATTCTTCTCCCTTATTCCACCATCAGGTTTAAACAGACTCTCAGTAAAGCTACTTTGGACACAGAAAGTCTGTATGCAGAAGGCCTAAACTGATTTTATGGACTGCTTTAGGAGGAGTCTTTTTCATTGGATGCCAGATGCCCCATTCAATAGAAGACATATTGGAAAGAAATTCATTCTTCCATTGTTTACTTATGAGTCCCTTTTGGAAACAGTTTTAAATAGCAGTAAATGTGCTGCGTACATTAAAAGGCACTTCCAAGGACAATAGCATTGGATTACGATGCTTTCATAGAGTAAGTAGCAATGTAGTTGCTTCTGAATATTTTGTTTGCAAGTCATGCCACAAAATATGGGAATATGATCATAGATTTAGAGCTAGAAAGAGCCTTGGAGGTCATTAGTTCAACTCCCACATTTTACACATAAGGATACTGAGTCCCAGGGCAGATAGGTGACACAGGAGATAGAGCACTGGCTTGGAGAAGGACCTGAGTTCAAATATGACCTCAGGCACTTACTAGCTGTGGGACTCTGGGCAAATCACTTAACCCCAACTGCTTCCAAAAATAATAAAAAGAAAAGAATACAAAGTCCAAGGGACCAAATTAAGATCACACAGCTGGTTGAGTAGCAGAGTCAGAATTCACACCTAGGTCTTCTGACTTTCAAATGCCACAGTATTTTCCACCTTGCCACACTGCTTCTCCTACACTGAATTATGAATTAGAAGATTGGGTTCTAGCACTGCTATTGCCACAAATTCAGTATCTGTAGAACTCTGAGAAAGTAATTTAAATCTCTCTGGCCCATTTTCACTTTTCATTTGTCAGAGATACAATTATCTTCTAGATGCAAAAACAACATGAAGACAAAGCAAAGAAAAATGTCATCATAGATGCCATTTTGATATGAAAAAAAGTGAAGTAGCACTGGTCATGTGGCAAGAATGAAGAAAAACCAGTGGACAGCCCATGTGCACAAACAGCAATTATAAGTTGTCAAGAGAAAATAAGGAAGGTCTCCAATATGTTGGGAAGTTCTATTGCTCTCCCTCCCCCCGCCACCTTTGCCAAACTTACGGGATAAGACAGACAGGAATCACACAGATGGGCAGGTGCAGATGGGGTGTAGTCTCAGTTATTGGATGGGATGCCTCAGATACTTGAGTATCTTCAAGGCAACTATATCAGTCAAATGAGGAGTTTGAACTATACACTTCCTTAGATTCCTTCCAGCTCTAATATCAGATAGTCACTAAAGGCAGCTTTTGTTATTGATCTCAAGTGTATGATTAAGTCAATTAGCCTCAGAATCCAGAACTCCAAATGTCCCTCTTTTGTAGATCTTCCTTACTTATAATAAAACTCCACTCTTCATTGTTGCATGGTTTCAGTTATTCAGGGAACTTACCAACCAATTGAGTTCCTTTGATACACACTGAAACATCTCCTCAGATTTAGAGAATTCAGTGGCCATAGCACAGTACTGCAGGACAACAATTTACTGCAGAGAACCAAAATTTATGTAGAAATATGAGTTTTTCACAGAAGCAAACTAATGCTTATTTGATGAATACAGCCTTAGACTTACAAATCACCCATCATATGGTAAGTTACACTAGCCAACTGTGCAGATTAACTATACAAAAGGAGACGTCCTCAAACAATGATTTCACTTCAAGCCAAGGAGCAACGAGTATCTTTTTTTCTATTCTCTAATTTACACTTTCAATTATAAATACCGAACTGTGTTTCTGATAACTACCTTCATTCTGTGAGTAGTGGCACATGGACCCCGTAGACATACTATCAGTAATAAAATGAAAGAATAGAAAAATTAGAAAAATTCAACCCTGCTTTGAGAACCAGAGGACACCCCTTGAAGCTTGAAAGAGATACATTTTAAAGGTTCTACTTTAGATAGCTGAGTGCAAATGGAAGGAACTCACTTAAGAGATGACATAGGCTAAAATATATGAAGAAACTCAAACAAAGTTTCTATAACTTCAAGAAAGATCATGCCATAATGAATTATTAAGGCAAACTTAATGGTGGGAGAGGTGAAGGTACATCCCCATGCTATTCAGATTACTGTTAGGGAAGTTAACATAGGCTCATCACCTATGAAAGTACTCTTCATACCATCATATTAGGTAGGATTCTGGTCAGGAAAGATTGCAGGAATATGATTTGAAGATCTTAAAAACACTAACAGTTTCCTTTACCTGTATTTAGAAAGATAGAATGTTTGAACTGGAAGGGACATTCAAAAGCAATTAATCCATTACCTTCAGTTTATAAATGAGGAAAATGAATTTCAAAAGGGCAAAATGACTTGCCCAAGGTCACATAATCAGTGGCAGAGATAGGACAAGAATTTGTGTTTTCTGGCTCCTAATTCTGTGCTTTCTAGTATGATAATACATTTTCAGTACTACGCTTGCATTTGTGATCTCACTGATGAAGCTATCCTCTCCTGCAGTACAGTTTGCATCCCAGCCATATATGCTCACTCTGCACGATTTGAGTGCATGCTCCCCCATAATGATAAACTATAGCCTATGTACAGCCACCATGTTTCTCCATTGACCATTTGGTCATTCACAACTTAGATTCTTCAGAGACGGTGGCATTCCACAAGTCAGAGTCTTATAGCACCATCAAGAAAATGCTCATGTTTAAAAGACAGGTTTTTGTGTCCGTGAGTAATCTGAAGTAGTTAAAAGTCTGCTCATTTTCACAAGTATTATTCAGTCTGATCCATTCCTCTTATTCAATTTTGGACTCTGCTTATTATCCATCTATAGTATATTTCCAAGAGATATGACCTGATGTGCCAATGAAAAGGTACTGTATGCCATAGTTTAGTACTGGACCTTTTTCTTTCATTCATTTTTTCCCATTGTGAATTGTTAGGTCTTATTAAGAAAGTCTTGTTCTGCAGCTAGTATTTGTAGTTTTCAAAGGAAATTAGGAACTCAGAGAAAATCAAGACTATAATAGGGAAGCATGGCATCCCCTCCTCTACCACACAAACGTTTTCCTTTTCTTCTGGACTATTATAAACAGGGTAGATGAGCCTGGCCATCCTACATGTACGTACAACAGACATACTTCAGGATTTCAAGAAACCACCTTTATTTGGGTGCCCACAGTTTTTTTTTTAGATCTGTGGGCACTAGTCACATTAAGAAGCTTCTACAGATTCATTTCCCTCTAAAAATCACTATCTATAGTAAATAACTAGGACCTTTCTTCTTTAGTGTCATATTACCCATTCATTAGCCATCCAAAGAAAGGAGATTAATAGAAACATTATTTTGTTCCTACCAAGCACTCATAGTATACAGGAATTTGAGAACTGACCATCATACTAGCATTTATATTTCAGAGGGACAAGCATTCTCTCTCAGTTAAGGAATTTTTGCAATCTTTGAATTGGAAGGTAAACTTGATTCATGCCTCAGAGTTCTAAAAGTACACACCCAATCTACCTGGAATGAAGGAGTGAAAACTGCAAGAAACTGAGTAGCCTTAGTAGCAGAAGTGGGAAACAGAATCTCCAGGCCCTACGCAGTACTTAACTGAGACAGAAAGAATCAGTTGCACAGGGGCAACAGACAAAAGGAGAAACTGAGAAACGAAAGGTAAAAATGAAAGGAGAGTCTGACTATCGCAGAGAAGAAATAGACTGAGGAGGGCCATCAGACCCCCTACAAATATCTCAGAGCAATTATCCACTCTTCAAGGACTGAAGGAAGTTCCAGGTCTGCTCTTTCCCCAATTTCTCTTTCCCATCACTGTCCAAAACACACAATAATATATTCTGCTCTTCTCTTTTACCTAAATATTTACTGAATCCTGAGTTTTGACTCAAACATAAAGAGGAAAGGGGTTAGCAAGACAAACAAAATTTAATTTAGGTGGACAGGCTCATTGCAGGGGAACACAAGATAAAATTGGAAACCTAGGGCACAGTAGTTGCTGATATAGATGATGCAGGGTTAGATGTAACTATAAATGGCATGGTCTTGTCTTCATTGAGCTTATAGTCTCATGAGGGTGACAGAGCTAAAACACACGGATCAATTAAGTGCCAAAATGTGTGATACATAGATAGAAATCCTGCCAAAGAAATTTCACAGTTTGTTGAAATAAGAAACACAACCTATCAACAGCTACCTAAGTATATTATTATAATTATATTATATGTATATATATCATCTATATGTTATACATATGACATATATATGATCAATATAATTAACAATCAGACATAAAAATCGAATAAGTCACTGAAGGATCACCTCGTTACCCAGCAAGCTATCAAACATGGGTGGAAAAACATGAGAAAAAAGATGAACATACATTCACTGATGAAGGGAGTTGGGAACTGGTCTAAATATTTTAGAAAACAATTTGGAATCATGCAAAAAAAAGTTACTAAATCTTTCGTACCCTTTAACCCAAAGATTCCACTGCTAACATTCAAAGGAGTTATGGAAGGTAATAACCACATTTTCAAAAATGTTCATAGCAATACTATTTGATAACAAGAATTGAAAACAAAATATATGCCTGATAATTGGTAGATGCCTGACCAAATTATCATATAAGAATGTGACATAAGATTGTACTGTAAAGAATAAAAATATGAAAAGTTCAGAAAAACATGGGGAGGCATATGGAATGACAAAACAGTGAAGAAAGAGCCAAAAGAACAACTTACACCAAGACTACAACAATATAAAGTCAATATAGACAAGCAACACGGACAGCTTTACTACTTCTGTAAAATATAGTGGGCAGTGTTAGTACCTAAATTCAAAAGTTAAGGGAGGCATTCCTCCTTTCTAATAACAATTGGTAAGCTGTTTTCTGAGAACATATTTTGTAGATGGATTTGTTTGGATGTTTCTTAGGAAGTACCTGTTCTAGAAAAACAAAATTTATAAATTTTTTGTAAAAAAAAAATAGTAAATCCTCCATGGTTTAAAAATAAGTCTTATTTATCTTATAATTTAAATATGAAAAATATTTATAAAGTTTGTGGTAGACTACACACATAGTACCATAATATTTAGGGGTAGGAGGAGGAAAAACTTAGAGGTCAATCTTGGAAGTTACCTAGCATAAATCCTTCATTTTACATGTAAGTAAATGAGACCTAAAAATGTTAAGTATTTTTGTCCCTTAAGATGATATGCATAGTGAGTAATAAAGTCAGAATTCAAATCTAGATCTTAAATCCAAATAATGAAATGGAGCAAACAGGGAAAATTGCATTGGAGGAAAATTAATATTTATGTAACTGAAGAAAAAGAATTCCAGGCAGAAGGGAGCAGCCCAGGATTGGGAAGGGAGAGGGGTAGGTGATATGGGATTAAGACAGTATAGGACAATAAGGAGAACTTCCTGAATGGAGTCAACCTTGAGTGTATGGAAAGTGAGGTTGGATAGGTAGAGTGGAGTCAGATGATGAAGAATCTTGAAAAGTAGATAAAGGAATTTGGACTTTCTGTAGGAGATGATAGGGAGGCATTGTCATTGTCTCAGGCAGAGAGTAGGAAGAAGAGCCTGATTGAATTTTTCCTAGAGAAAGGGGAGGGTCAAAGTGCTGGCACACTAAGGCATACCTAGTTCTTGTTCTATAGGTGCCTATGGATGGCTTTTTGACACTTCTATGGTTCTGTGATCTTGACCCTTGTTCTAAGCTTCTCTATTTCTATTATTTTCTATATATCCTGAATATAGTTTACTTGTACATAGTTGTCTGTACATCATCTCGCCCATTAGACTATGAGCTCCTCAAGAACAGGGTCTGCCTTTTGCTTTTTTCATCATTATTTTCTTTTTCCCCATTACATAAAAAAAAAATTTTCAAAATTCGTTTTTAAAACAAGTTCCAATTTCTCTCCCTCCCCACCCCTTTCCCACTCCCCTACTTGAGAAGGCAAGCAGTTCAATGTAGTTATACGTGTGTAGTCATGCAAAACATATCCATAATAGTCATCTTGTAAAAGAAAACAGACCAAAAATAAAACTCAGGGGAAAAAAGTTTTAAAAAAAGGATGCTTCAGTCAGTATTCAGACTTTATCAGTTCTTTCTCTGGGGATGGATAGCATTTTTCATCATAAGTCTTTCAGAATTGTCTTGGATAGTTGTATTGCTAAGAATAGCTAAATCATTCACAGCAGATCATCTTATAGTGTTGCTGCTACTTTGTACATAGTACATTTCACTTCGCATCAGCCCATGCAAGTCTTTTCAGGTTTCTCTAAGAGTATTCTGCTCATCTTTTCTTAGAGTAAAATAATATTTCATCATAGTCACATACCACAACTTGTTCAGTCATTCCTCAATTGATGGGCATCCCCTCAGTTTCTAATTCTTTGCCCCAAGAAAAGAGATGTTATAAATATTTTTGTACATATAAGTTCTTGTCTTTTTTGGTTTTTTTATCTCTTTTGGGATACATACATAATAGTGGTATTGCTAAGTCAATGATTTTTTATGCATAGTTTTATAGTCCTATGGGTATAGTTTCAAATTGCTCTACAGAATGGTTGAATCAGTTCACAACTCCATCAATAGTGAATTAATGTCTCATTTTTCCAACATCACCTCTAACATTTGTCATTTACCTTTTCTGTTCTATTAGTCAATCTAATAGGTATGATGTGTTACTTCAGAATTGTTTTAATTTGCATTTTTCCAATCAATAGCGAGTTAGAATTGCTTTTTTGTATACCCAGTACTTAGCATATTACCTGGAACAAAGTAGGTGCTTAATAAATACTTACAGACTGACGCATATATTCAATGTACACACACATATATATATGTATATATATATATATGTATATACATGAGTATGTGTGTGTGTGTATAAAATGTGTATGCCATTTGGTTTTTCATACAAATGGAAGTATCTTCAGAACTCCATCATCTATTACCGAAGTTTTTCACTTCTTTTGTATTGTAGACTGCTTTGACTCTCTGGTGAAGCCCATAAACCTTTTATTTTTTTCCAGAATAATGGATTTAAATGCAAAAATTAAGTGTAAAGGTTACAAAGGAAACCAATTATATTGAAATATGGTCATCAAAATTCATAGACTCTGCGTCAAGAGCCCTTTATCAACAGGAAGTCCAAATGGATTTTGCATGTTTTATGCCTTGAATGATAATGACACTACTAATAACAAAAATAACAAAAATTTTTGTTTCTCCAAAGCAATATTCACAGCACCAAGGGCAACCATGCATATGGCAGTGTAATCCTGAATCACAAAGTAGAACAGACTTTCCAGATAAAAGGAAGAAGAAAAACGTTCAATGAAACACCAGAAAGCCGAATCCCAACACCAGAAAGCCACATCTATCATAGCGACAAAGAGATCCATCATAGTAACCAAGAAGTCTATACACGTTACCAGGCCTTCCTACAAACAAACACTCACAATCCTAGCAGCCTGTTTTAGCGAACTCCTGCCTGCACAGGCTCCACATGACTCAGACTTCCATATGACCCAGGCAGGTCACATGAGTCTGTTAATGAATGGGAAAGATTCTCCCATTTAAATTATCATTACAGTTTTACATGGATTTTTAATACTTGCAAAGCACTTCACCTAAATTAGCTCATCAGATCCTTTCAATAAGTCTGTGAAGTAAAAACACCAGGTTTCATCAAGCCTGTCTTACCAATGAGGAAGCTGGGCTCAAAGTTCTTTCACATGCACACAGGTAGGTGATGTCAGAGATGGTTTAATATCCTCAATCTCCTCAAGTAAACTTCATATGGCATAGTTTCCAGTCTTCTCATCAATGTGAACTCCATCCTTCTTTAAGTATTCCAGGTGGTCAATATCCTTGCCAAAATGCAACACCCAGAATTAAACAGAATATTCCAAATGTGTGTTCTTCCTAGGAAAAAAGCAAAGCAAGAGCTCACAGGACTGCCTCTTCCCAGCTTCTTCCAGATATAACAGGAAATGCTCTAAGAAATACTCTATAATCTCTAAAAATGCAAAACAATGAGTAAACCAAGAAGTATAAATAAAACAAAAATAGAAAATTTAGAAGCAATCATTCAAATCATTCACCTAGCTAACAAAAATGTACTAAGTGACGGAGGCGACTACAAAAGTCAAAATAGATCATTTTGATTACATCAAGGATAAGAAGGAAAGTAATTAAATGGGAAAAAATATTTGTATTAAACTTCTGGAATAAGGGTTTGGTATCTAAGATACCATGCTTTTAACAATTAATAGGAATATAGAAGACCAAAAACTATCCCTTAATAGATAAAGAAGGAAAGAAACAAGCATTTATTAAGCACCTACAATGTGCTAGGTGCTATCCTAAGCACTTTACAAATATCTCATTTCAGTTTCATAACAACTGTGGAAGATAGGTTTTGTTGTCATCGCACATTTAACAGTTGAGGAAACTACAGCAGACAGAGCTTAAGTCAGTGTCACACAGGTAGTAAGGATGTGGATTTGAACTCAAGTTTTTCACACTCGAGGCCCAACATTCTATCTAGTGTACCACCTAGCTATCACATATGAATAAAGAGTTATCAAAAGAATTGCAAACTATTAACCGCAACCAAATCTTTCACCTCATACCAAACAAAATTAGCAAAGATGACAATTTTAGAGGGGTTATGGAAAAATAGGCACACTAATGCATCATAGGCAGAGTTGCAAATTGATAGAACCATTTTGGAAAGCAATTTGAATTTAAGTTATTAAAATGTCCATAACCTTTGACACAGAGATTCCCCTTCTTGGTTAATATACCAAACAAAAGTCATAAATACATCAAAATATGTATGCTAATGTAAATATTTTATGTTACTAAAGAATTGGAAACAAAGTAAATGTCAATAAATTGGAGAATGAGTAAACAAACTATGGTCCATTAATGTGGCAGAAAGTTAATATGCTGAAAGAAATAACAAATAAGGTGAAAAGAGAACTGAAGTGAAGTAGTTGGAGCTGAGCAAACAATATGCACAAAGACTACAACAATGACAATTTTAAAAAATCACAAAATGATAAAATTCATCTCCCCAACTGATAAATATATGAACAAACTTTGTCATAAGAAATGACAAAAGACTTGTATGAACTGATGCAGAATTAAATAAGCAGAACCAAGAAAACAATAAATATGATAAAAAATTAAAAAACAAACTTTGAAAGATTTAAGAATTCTGATTAATTCAAGTGACCAACCATGATTCCAGGGGAATGATGACAAATATGGTACCAGTCTCCTGACAGAAAAGTGATAGATTCAAGACTCAAACTAAGTTTTATATTTTTAGACATGGAAAAAGAAGGAATTTATTTTGTCTCACTGTGCATATTTGTTTCAAGAATTCTGATTTGAGTTTTTTTCTTTAAAATTATTTTTCTTGAAATTTTTAATTTTAAAATCTTAAAATTTTAAATGTCTTTTCTTTAAGTTGGTGATGAGTGAGAGGTAGAAAAATCAGTGTTTATTAATTTTAAATTATATTAAAATTATTTGAATGTTGCAAAATTACAAAGCACAAACTTGGTCCCAAAAAATAAGCATGAGAAGACACCTTTCATCACTCCCTTCCAGGAGACAGGGAGGGTTCATGAGTGTGAAACTATATATATATATATACATATATATATATATATACATACATATGCATATATATATACAGAATTGCTTTTGTTGAATTTTCTCTTATTCTACTTTTTTCCTTTTTAAATAAATTAAATTTTGTATTATATTATTCATGGTGAAATTTTAGGCTATATGAAATTTAAAAGTCAATAAAATTATTTTTTTAATTTTAAATATATAGTCTACTGTTTATAAAACCCTAGTTTCTAGAGTTGACAAAAAAAAAGTGAGTTTATGTAGAACACAGACATTTTCCTCGTGAAATTTGCAGTCTCATGGAAGGATAAGACAAAACATAGATAACTGTAACTCATGATAAATATATTATTTTGAGAGCTGCAGAACAAATGACAATGAAAGAACTGAAAAGGAAGATTGCTTCCACTGAGTAAGAATCCTAGAATTACAAATACAGACTTCAAAGGGACAATAGAGGCCACCTAGCCCAATTACCTCATTTTACAGATAAGAATATTGAGCCCCAGAAAGATGACATCTTGCCCCCACTCACACAAGGAGAAAGTGGCAGAGCCTGGATCAGAAGTGATAACTGCTGACTCCTATCCCAGGTTCTTTTCACTGCTCCAGAGAAGGCCTGTAGACATGGAAGTGTTTCAGCTGGACTTGAAAGGACAGAGTAGAGAACAACAGTTGAAGAGGGAGAGAGAAATGCCCTGTCCCTACACTAAGTTATCAGCCTAGTGAGAACAAAGCAGTATCTTATCTAGACTTTGTAGCTCCCCCATTGCCTTATCCAATCCTCTGCACACAGAACTGTCTCAATAGGGTTGAATTGCATTTTGTGGAGTTCAGAGAAACTGAAAGAAGACACCAAATTTCTTGGTTTGGGAGATGAGGGGCCCAATTAAAAGAAATAAGATAGCTGAGAGGAAGAGCTGGTGGGAGGGAGGGAATGATGACAAGATGATGAGTGCATCCTAGGACGTGATGACTTTGAGTTGATGGCATCCAGTCTGCATGGAAAGAGGAAACCAGGCCCCACCACAAGTAATGAAACACATACCTAACGTCTTACATTTCCAGGGTTATTTGAACAATCATAAACCCAGGGCTTGACTCTTCTCTTAACCCTTCTCTGCTTATGTACACAATCTAGACGCAAATATTAAAGTAACTAAAATGACTCCAGAGTTGTTTTGTCTGTCTTATTCACATCAATAGATTTTTCCTGTGTCTGCATAATTTCATCCAGGCAAAATTAAGGATGGGCCAAAACCTAGCAATGATTGATGCATCACATGTAAATTTCAGGTAACTATCTTGTTGTAACATAGACCCAGAATGAACTCTTTGTAGCCCAATATTACTGAATAGCCTAAAAACATGTATGAGACCACTCCAAGAGGTTTGGGCACACGCCTTCAAAAGATGATGTAATCTTTGAGCTACAATTTAAATCCTCATGCTCCTAGAGACATTCATCATGATTTCAGGAATAATGTAGCATGGAGAACAGTTGCCTAAAAGGAAATTGATCTCAGAGTAATGGAAAAACCAGAAGAGAGATATAATGAAATATAACCTCATACCTTACAGCAGAGAGGTGGTGGGTAACTGGGACAGAATATCATATACATTATCAGACAGTATCTATAGTGGATGGATTTGCATACTTATTCTCCTGTGTCTAAAAGGTTGGTTCTGTGGGGAAATAGAGGGAATGACTAATACAAGAACACAAAAGCTGTAACAATTTTAAATTTGCAAAAGAATTTACATTTACAAAAGTTATTCAGATGTGACCATTTAGATGTTAAGATCTAAAGTGAGGTGTAAGCAGGGATGGGGAACATGCAGCCTTGAGGTCACATGTGGCCCTCTAGGTCCGTAAGTGCCACCCTTTGACTGAATCCAAACTTCGCAGAACAAATAGAACATAGAGTTGGCTTCAGAGCCAGGATGACCCGAATTACAATTCTGCTTCTAACACCTACTGGCTGTACAAACCTGGACAAATCATTTAATCTCTTAGTTTCCTGGGCAACTCTATAAGATTATAAATTGCAAAGAAGATGTCAACCTGCATCAGTAGGGAAGGAGTTTATTCATCCCAGAGCTGCCTGTGCCAATGAAATCATAGATCCCAGTTCCTTTCCCTGTGCCTATTCAGATGCTGCAATTGTACTCATTAAAGAAGCCATACCACAGATATTGTTTCCACCTTTGAGTTCATCTTGTGTCTCATTCTCCAGTAACATAGAGAATACCTAGGTGGTTTCAGGCCCTTCTCTGCAAACTGGTGAGGTGCCAAAGATAGCAACGATTCCATTTAAAAATAAAACCTTTCATAATCTAAAACGTCACCCGCGCAGAGGGTTTAGAACACATTCACAAAAGAAAATACATTCTTTGACACTCCTAAAAATACATGATCATATCCTACGTGGCAAGATAAGACCAAGTGACTCACTGAAGTCATAATCACTGCAAATTGCAGTATTGTTGTCTCTGAATGAAAATTGCCAAAGGACTCATATTTCGGTTGTTTCAAGCACCCTAGGCAGTCATTTGCCATATCACGAGATCCAAATAATCCAAAGTTGAAGATCATCCCCTCCTCTTTGTGTTTCATTAGCAGAGATCATGTTAATAAAAACAGACCTCGAGTTTGAAAGTGGATTGCCTTGCCCCTGAGAACTATTTAGACTTCCTCTGTGGTGTATGAGCTGTGAATGGCAGTATTCGCTCTTTATTTCTCCAGAGCACTCCTCTGTCATCTACCACTGTGGTCCCAGATGTCTGCAAATTAAAGGCGTGCTAGATGACATTCTGCTGTTAATGCTCTGCATACATAAATCACTGTAATAAGAGAAGATTGTTATATTAACCTTTGTCATGTAATCCCTTTCTTTTCTTTTTGCAAGAAATATGAAAAACAATAAGTTTGCTTGCACAAGAAGTACCAGCCAAGCAAAGGGATGGAGGCATCTACTCTAGAGACTCCCCCACTTCCATATTGTTACTTGGGAATTGCATCTTGCATCAACAGGCAGTCCTCAATTTTACACAAACACACACACTTACACACATAAATGTGCGTCTTCTAGTTGGCACCATGGCAAACCCTGAAATACTGCAGCAATTCCTGGTGACATTCTTCTGACCCACTGAGTCTTACAATTTATTTGTCCTGCCACTACACCCACTAAACCATTCGCTCACCCCCTCACACTGGGAATTGTGATCTAACCTGCCAATGCAACCTATGGACCATCAGGACTTTTCATCATATTGTCTCCACTAAATGGGCAGCTAGGTGGTGCAGTGGATAGGGCACCAGTGCAGGAGTCAGGAGGATCTGAGTTCAAATCTCACCTCAGCCACTTGACACTCACTAGCTGTGTGACCTTGGGCAAGTCACTTAACCCCAATTGCCTCATCCTGGGTCATCTCCAGTCATCTTGATGAATATCTGGTCACTGAATTCAGATGGCTGTGGAGGAGAAGTGAGGCTGGTGACCTGCACAGCCCTCCCTCACTCAAAGTCAAGTGCAAGTCATGTCACTATTTCTCTGATGGCATGGTCTTCTTCGGCAACAAAGAATGAACATACATTGTCTCCCCTAAATAGAATGTGAGCTCCTAGAAAGTAGGACTCTCTTTGCTTTTTTGTTTGTATCTCCTGTATCATCTCCAGACCCTGGGATCTCTCACCTTTCTCTTCTTTTTATGTGACATTATCTCTGCCTTGCCCCTAGTCTAAAAAGTATAGTTGGCTGTATTCCCCTCACTAAAAGTCTGAAATAGGTTCTAAATGATCACTCATCGATATGTTATAGAGGACACTGTTCAAGTAGAGTTTGGATAAGATACCTGCTGGTGTCCCTTCTGACTCTGAGACTGATTTATTTGTGGATGGCTTGAGATTTCCAAGACAAAATAGTTGTGTTTGGAAATGTGTGTTTTAAAGGTAAACTGCATATTGCAAGTGCCTTAGTTTTTTTAAGATACCTTGTTAAAGTATGAGTGGGCTCAAAGTTCCTCCAGATTCCATGATCATCTATAGTATTCTATTCCCTCCACACATATACCATTTTGCCATCCTCAAAGTGGAGGACCCTGGGTAGAGTCCATAGAGCTATTTTTGATACCCAATGGATTTTACTGTTCTCCTTCATGGACTCTCTTGTACTTCTGTTGGGCTATTCTATTTATAGTTCCCTCAGGACCCTCACCCTCAAGTCTCACCCACTTTTTTTTAACTAAAGTGTTCTTAAAATTCAAAGCTGGCATTCACCTTAGAGATCAGGTCCCTTAATCTCTGATTGTTTACAGACGAGGAAACTATAACCCGAAGAATTAAAATCACTTATTCAGCTTGCACAGGTTTGAACTCAGGTCTTAAAATTCTAAATCCAGTGTTCACTCCACTCCACTATGTGGCCTAATTGTTTTTCCTCTTTAATCCAGTTTTCCAGGCAATGTGGTAGACATGGTAATGTACTGGACTTGGAGTCAGGAAGAGCTGGATTGAAATCCCTTTAACACTTAGTTGCTACCACAAGCCTACAGTTCTGTCTTTCCTCCAAGCCTCAGTTTTCATATCTGTAAAACGGGGATAATCATACGTGTTCTATCTACTTCATAGGATTATTGTGAGCATTCGATGAGTTAATGTATTTGCAAAATGCTTTACAAATTTTAAAGCATGCCATAAATGTCAGTTTATCATTATCACCGTTATAATTTGTATCCGAGCCCCAGGTACATGACTGATCATCTGTGGGAGCTCTGAATCTCAGTCCTTCTTGCTAGATTCTCTATTTAATAAAACCAATGCTACAGATTCTTAAGATCAAGGCAGAGATTATCTCTGTACCTTGAAGTCCTCCCTGAAGCCTCTGTATGCTCATTTCCTCTGTTCCTTGCACAGTTCTCAGTGGAGTCACAGTCAGGAATGTTTCTGGGAAATACCTCAGAAAGCCTTCCCTATCTTCCCTCAGTCCAGAGGCAGCCTTCACTCCCCCGACCCTGCTTGGCCGAGTAGGACCGCCCTGCCGCATCTCCTCATTTCACATGTGTTAGTTTATTTTACAGTTTGAGCCTTGAATGCTCAGTCTTGGAAATATCTGAAACATGTATAGACTGTGTTCTGAAGGGCTTTCAGGGAGATTGTTTATTAGTCACTTTGATCTAATTCATCACCAAAAAGGAAAAAAAAAACCATCTCCAAGTACAGAATGTCCTTTTTTAAATGACACATGTTGAAACAGTTAGGGTGTACTTAAGCCCCTGGTTTCCATGGCTTGGGCCCTTTGGAGTCCACAGGTTCACAAATGTAATTAAAAGAAGGCTGTCAATACTGCTGTCAAAATGCCATGTCACCCCATGAATGAGAGGCTCAGTCAATTTCTCAATCCAGGCCAAACTTTCATACAGGCCCTTTCACTTTATAAATCAACTCACGGCTTAGAACATTCTGGCAGCCCCTTCAAGGAATGAACCAGAATGACAGCAAAAGAGAGGCTAACAATCATAGCTTGACTGAATACAGGTGTTTGAGTTTACAGACGAACCACAAATGCCTGGATCTTTGACAGCTGTTGATGCTATCAGTTATATGCAGCTATTATTGGCTCTGTTCATGAAGGGCTGGGAGGCCTTTCCCTAAGCAACATCTCTGAGGCTGATAACATTTGGCTGAACTTTTCAGATCTTAACCTCCCTTCTGACTTTTTGCAGTCAAACCCGCCTAAACTGATCAGAGGAAGAGACACACAGTGGGAAGACAAGTAAAATATTATTGACTGGACTGTTTCATGTCTATTAGGAAGAAAGAGCAAAGGAGGGGAGAGCTGTGCAGCTTGACAGGCTTCAAGATAATCAGGGGAGGAATCAAGGCTATACAGTAACCCTTAGAAAAGTACGAAAGCAATGGCTTATGAGAGGTCACGGTTCTGTGTAAGAAACAAACAACGCGGGGCCTGCAAATGGAGGGGGTTGAGGGGAACGGGGGTGAGATTTTATTAGCCCATGGATTCAGTGCTCCCCCCACCCCACCCCCAATTTAGGGTCTCTTTAAACTCTAAAACACTATCCAAGCAAAACAAAACAAAAACAGGAAGTTTTGATAACATTGGGAGGAAATAGAGCACTGTTATTTTTAAAGGTCTTATTTATAGATGCACACTTCATGTGTCTATATAGGCATGTGTCTTCTTAGAGACCAAGCCTTTGTTCCAAGTGGAGTCCGGATTCCAAAGGGCTCGAATGAGACAGCTGAGGATTTTCAGATGGTTTGGCTTTGTGGCTGTTTGTGTTTTTAATTTGCATCAGTCTTTTTTGCTCTTTGACCTCAATTTCCAGAACTGAATGTTTTGCCTTTGCACAGACCCATGGATCCCACCTCCAGGAGAGAGTGTGTTAAAGGGGGACCTAGAAAGGCTTTGCCCACTTAGCACAGACAAGCCTGTGCGTGAAGCACCCATTAGCAAGTATTGGAGCGACTTACAGGGGTCTAAAACTAACGCCCTAGGGCTTCCAGTTCTGCCTGGATATTCAAGGAGTAGCGAGCAGAGCCGAATTATCCCCTCTGGAGCAAGGGTCATGGATCTATCAGGGTCTCTGACATGCCGAGACCTAAACAGTGGCTTCCTTGCATGCACACGCACACACACACACACACACACACACACACACACACACACACACACACACCAGCAGCAACAATAGCATCTCTTACCTGACACCATGAAGCTCTGGAGAAAGAACATTAACAAACACATATGGTCAAAGAAAGGCTTCTTAAAAATCTATATAACATTTTCCCACTTTCCTATGGGTATAGTTCACAGCAGAGATGTTTCTCTTTGGGGACATGAGCAGCCTATTTTTTCCTTGACATATTTCCACTTTGTATTTCAGAAGCTTTGACCTGTGTAAATAGTTTGCTTTGGGGGGTAGGGGGTGCCACAATGCACATTCCCTCAATTAAGTAAAAATATCACTGTACTCACTCAGCCATGTGGTCTTAGAAAGCTGTGTCTGTTGTCCTCAAAGAAGAGTGGTATTTAAAAGAATTTAAAGACAAGGGAGGAAATGCTGGGTGAGAGAGATGGGAGGTAGACTGGGGAAAGAAATGCTTATATAAAATGATTCCAGCATTGTAGAGGAAATTTCTCATGGAAAAGAGCGTCTAATGGTATCACTCAGACAGATTTGCAGATGACATTAATACGATGGATGACAGAATCGAGATTCAAAATGATCTCGACAGGCTGGAACGCTGGGACAAATTCAACAGGATGAAATGAAACAGGGATAATGGTAGAGTCCTGTACTTGTGTTCAGAAATGCAGTTGTGTAAGTACAGGGTGGAGGTGTCCTGACCTGACACCACCAGTTCAAAATACACAAAAGATCTAGGGGAGATAGTTAACCACAAGTCCTAAATGAGGCAACAGGGAGTGGCCACCGGTTAAGCAGAAGTCAGGCTATATAGGAAGAGAAGAGAAGTAGAAGATCCAGAAAGAAAGCGGGCATAGTCCAGTCTTTCTAGCTGCCCTGATTAGTCCTGTGTCTGGTTCTGGGTGCCATATTTAGGGGTGGAGGAAGGGAATTGACCAAGAGAACATGTCCTGAGAAGATAGACCAGGATGGGGAGGGAACATGAAATCACAACAAGGAAGGAATAGTTAAAGGAATGAGGGCTGTTTAATCAGGTCAAGAGCAAGCTAAAGGGACATGTAATGACTGACTTTAAGTTAAAAAGGGGAGTAGACGTGACTTGTGTTTCTCTAGAAGACAAAATAAAGAATGATGGGTACAAGTTACAGGAAAGCAATTTTTTGCCTCAACTTGGGCAACTAGTATAGACAGCAAGGTTGGAAGCCCTAGGGCATTTAGTTCAGACACCTCTGTAAATGGCTTTCATAGAACATATCTAAATGTTAGACCATAATGAAATAGGATGCCATGTAGGGTAGTACGCACCCTCTTCCTAGAGTTATTTAAGGAAAGGCTAGATGACCACCTGTCATAAATCACTCAAAATCAATAATGTTATTGTTTTAGAGGATAATCATTCAGTTGAGAATCAGTTTGGAGTAAACTATAGGAAACTGGCCTCTGAGTGAGAAAGACTTGGGATCAAGTTCAACTTATATGGGTCATGTGGTCTTGGGCAAGTCATTTAATTTCTTATTGCCCCAGGCAACCATTTAAAACTATAAATTGCAGAGAAGGTGCCAGTCTGCACTGGTAGGCTCACTGGGAGCTATGGACATCAATGAAATAATAGATGTCATTCAAAAAAATAATTGTTCCTCCCAGACTCTGTTAATGAGTTGACTCGTTTTGTTGAACATTTTTCCCTTTCTTTTTTATTTTTTGTTACAGGGGATGGCTCTCTGAGTAGCAGAGGGGCAAGGTATGCAATTGGAAAATGAAAGTGATATAAAAACCTAAAATATCAATAATTTTTTTTAAAATCATAATTACTTATATTTATATGGTGCCTAAAGGTTTCCAAAGTCCCTTTTCTCCCAACAACCCTGTGAGGCACATAGTGCTATTATAATTATTAAAATTTTACAGATGAAGAAACAGAATAAGAGATCATGGGCCATGCCCAGGGTCAAACAGCTAGGGAGTTTCAGAGCCAAGATTCAAATACAAGTCTTTCCTAACACCATGTTCAACACTCTTTCCACTACATCATGCTTTCCTTTTAAAAGTTAGAATGAGCAACTGCCATGATATGGATGTGAATCATAGTTGCTCTGGTCATATGTAAGTACTAACTACTTGGCTACCCTTTGCAATACATTATGCTAGATGTCTTGAAGACATCTAAAATGTAGATGAGACATAATCCTTGACTTTATGGAGCTTGCAGTCTAGTAGAGAAAAGTTGAGTTAAGTGATGTCTAAAACCTTTTCTCCTAAGATTCTGATTCTGTTGGGCATGTGTAAAATCTGGGGTCCATTGACCATGTTTAGGAGACATATGGGTGGTTTCCCCACAGGGCTTTTAGAAGTAGACCAAGGTCCTCATCTTCTGTTTCAATGTCTTATATAAGGTCAATCCAGAGTAGCTTATCTCCCATCCTAGCTCCACCCTCTCTGCTTTTCCTTCTTCTATGGTCCTTTGTCCCACTGTTCAGCCATTCCAACATCTCACTTGTGCCTCTGCACCATCTTCACACTCCCAGAATGCTTTCCTAGGCATTCTAGCCCTATCCTAGGACTTTGTTTAAATAGCACCTAAATCCTACCTTCTTCCAGAAGTCTTCCTCATTTAAATGAAAGAAAAAAAAACTAAATTTCTCTTGGGCCTTCTCTGGTTATCCAACTCTCATGACCCCTTCCACTTAATATCTCCAATTATGTCTGTATCTTTTCACAGGGATAGAGTTTCAAGCACTATTTCTTATTTAATTCACATATCTGTTTAGTGTTTGTCTTCTTGTCTGTACATACTTTCTATCTGTCAGGAAGCAGAGTGAAACATATATGTTTATATTTTTGGACACAGTCAATGCAGTAATTTATTTTGCTTGACTATCCATATTTTTTTCAAAAAAAACAGGTTTTTTCTGTTTTATTTTCCAATGTGAGAAGAGGAGAGAAGGAGAGAAAATGGAGTTTGTTGATTTGAAAAAATAAAGACTCCAAATTGAAAACTGAAAAAAATCTTCCCTTCTGTCCACATCAGTGTCATCTGAACTAAATTATTAGCCTAATGTCTTGCACAGTATCAAGAGTAGCCATGGAATAAGAGAGAACACTTAGTGTAGAGTCAGAGGGTCTGGGTTTGAATCTCAGCTCTACCCCTTATTAGCTGACTGTGTGATCTTGCACAAGTCACTACACCTCTCTGAGATTCATTTTCCTCCTTTATTAAATGGAGATAACAAAACCCATAACCAGCTGTGAGGACACAGAGCTGTTGTTAGGGAAAGGCTTTGTAAATATTACCCTTCTGTTTAAGTGTGAGTCGTAGGCATCATTCTCGACACCACCACCTCCATCATCCTCAACATCATCATCAACAGCCAACAAAAGTAACACCCTCATCAACATCAGCGGCAGCACCAATGTTCATCATCATCATCATCATCACCATGTGCATTTCGTCCCTTTGGGGATTCATTACTGCTATTTAGAAGGGCTTCCCAGAAGAGCCAGAGGAGCCAATCACTTCAGAAAGCAATGGGCCCTTTCATTTGGTTTCTTTAAGGGAGAGTCATGGGGGTGAACTGGAGACCCCCCAAGGGAACACTGAGGGGAAGCAGAGCAAGCAAGGGGAAGGAGCTAGAATAGTATTTATCCCCAAATATCCTCAAAATAGGGCAGCAGAGCGCCAACTAATTGCTCACACTAGATCTCAGACTGACACTTAGGAAGAAAGATTCAGAAAGGAAGGGAAGGGGTAGGAGGAGGAGAGGATGGAAAGGGAAGAGAGGGAAAGGAAGGGGAGGAGGAAAGAGATAGGAGAGGGGAGGGAAGGGAGGGAAGAAAGGGAGGGGAAGATGAGGGAAAGGGGAGGACAAGGAGAGGGTAAGGAAGAGAAGGGGAAAGTAAGTAAGGGGAGAGGAAAGGGGACTCACCATCCTGTCAGAGATCATTACACAGAAAACTTCTAAGCTATTCCATCTAGATGATTAAAAGACAAACAGCAGGAGTCTAGATGGTATAAGGGATGACCCAAGGCAGACTATCCCCTAGGTGTTCATAGATTCTAGGACCACAGATCTAAAGCTAGAAGGGACTGCAACGACAATCTGACCCACAGCCCCGACCCCATTTTGAGGCAGCCAGGTGGCAGAGGACAAAGAGAGTCAAGAGAACCAGAATTCAAATCCAGTTTCAGAAACTTGCTAGCTGGATGACTTTGGTCAAATCGATGAACATCAATCTGCTTCAGTTTCCTCCTCTGTAAAACAGGGATCATGATAGCATGGGCCACTCAAGACTGTTTTGAGTATGAAATGAGGCAATATTTGTAAAGTGACTGACAAATCTTAAAGTGATATATAAATCTTTTATTATTTTTATTTTACAGGTGGAACTGAGGCCTGGGGAGGTAAGGTAACTCACCAATGGTTACTCAGGTCCTGTTCTAGCTCATCTATGTTTTGGAAGACATGACAGTCTGGAAGGTAGACTAGGAGAACCTTAGAGGCCAGACCAAGACAGGCAACATTTCCTGAGGTTCTGGCCTCCACCGTCTCTCTCCTCCACCCCTCCCTTCCGCAGAACTGTAACTAGTACTACTTTCATCTGGGGCAGAAATGGTCTGAGAGGACAGTACAACATTGATGATATTCTTGGGTAATGGAGTGAGAGTAGGTTAGTGAGGGGATGGGACAGTGTAATACAGAGGCCAGTCCAACTACAAGGGCAATAGTGCTTGGACAGGGCGCAACCTAATCCCCACAGGACTGGTATTTACCCTTATAATAGCTGGGGGGAAGATGATCTCTGGAAAGGGGAGGGGACATAGGAATGGGAACTTGAAAGGACTATTCCTATCAACTGGGGTGGCACAGCCAACGGCAGACCATGAGGCAAAGTGCAGGGAGTGTATTCAGCAAAAGAAATATGTGCTCCCCATGTCAGCATCCTATGGATAAAGTCCTCTTGGGTGTTCCATGCTAATTACAGCTATTCCCCTCCCTTCTTATCTCCTGCTTTAAAGGGGCAAACAACTACTTCTATCCCCCTCTATGAAAGTTTGGGAGAACTATAATAAACACAAAGTGCCATTTCTGATACCCTGGGAAAACCGAAAGCCACTCATGTCCTCTGTTAGGGCTGCTTTACTGTTACTTTGGACACAACTCTGAAGAAGCTTAATTCCCCAATGTCCCAATCTATATCATATTAGAAGGCATGAATTAGAAGAAGATCAAAGGTTTTAGAAATTAAGTTAGCCTTCATTTTACAGTTGTTATAGATGCCGGAAAAGAGAGGTAACTTGTCCAAAGTTTATCCAGAGAGTATCTCAAAACCTTAGAAATAAGGAGTATTTATATATTTTATGCAGAAATAAGTGGTTTTATCAGAAATTCTATGCTATTGAAACTAGAAGGGGATTTAGAAATCATTTGATCCAATCCCCTCATTTTAGAGGAAAGTTAGACACTTGGCCCAACAAGTTGGGAACAAAGCAAGGTCTCAAAATTCTCAGTCCACTACAACTCATTCTTTCTCCTTGATCTTACTGGCTTGCCCTAAAGTCCCCTATCCCATCCAATGACTCATTTCCCAGCCCCAGAAGCCACTGAATTAGTCCTATTGCCTATAGACCCAAGTGAGTTTATTCAATAAAGATGTGTGAAAAACATCTGAATAACCCACTTAACCTCCCACCTCCCACAGTTCCATTCTGAAAGGCCAATAAGCCTCAGAGTTTACTGCTCAGCTGAACAAAGCATGTAAATCTTTTAAAAGCGGGGAGGGATTCTTCTGTGTTAACATGAATCTGGGCCCTCACCCTCTCAATGCCCTCACTAACCCATAGGCTACTTAATGTCATCCTGGAATAAGTGGGCTCTGTTTAAAGCAGGAATGGGGAGCCATTCTCCTATTGAGGGCCACTAACCCACAATAATGATAGCAGTAACAATTTACATGCAGATAGCACTTTACAATTTACAAAATACTTCTATATCCATTATCCAGAAAATTAATTGAATATATCCTAAGGAAGTTAAAGATAGAAACAAAGATCCATTATAGGTGAAAATATCCATAGCAACCCTCTTTATGTTAGTAGAGCTGTAATTAGCATGGGATGCACAGGCCTTTATTCCTAGGAGACTGACATGGAGAGTACATATTTCTTTTAAGGACTACTTTCCCTTCACTTTGCCTCAAGGTCTGCCGTTGGTCTCTACCACCCCAGTAGATAGGGCCTCTCCAAATTTCCATTCCTATAAAGTCCCCTTCCAGTGCCCATCCTGTCCCCCACTATCATGGGACATTAGGATATGGCCCCTCTAAGCACAACTGCCTCTGTGATTGGATTGGCCTCTACGCTACAATGTTCTAGTTCCCTTTCCCACCACCTCCTGCCCAAAAATATCCTTAAATCCTGCTGTACCTTCCACCCAAACCATTTTTACCCCAGGTGAAATACTCGTTACAGTTCTAATGGAAGTGAGGGAGGGCATCCTTTGGAGAACGGCAAAACCAAAACCCTATAATATATGAATGGTATGGAATATTGTTGTCAGAAAGTGATGAGGAATGAGAGGAATTCAGAGAAACATAGGAAGATTCATATGAATTAATGGAAAGTGAAATAAAGCAAAACTGAAAGAATAATATACACAATGACTATGGTGATGTAAAAGAAAAGAACACGAAAGGAAGCTAAAGTCTGAATAATTGAAAAACCAATGAAAAATCTAGAAAACAGATAATGAAATATAGCTCTCTTTTCATAGTAATGGGGCAGGGGGTTACTAGGGCAGAATGACATATATATTTATATATGTAGTCAGATGAAGTCAGTAAATTGAGTATTTACATTCAACAGAAGTTTGTTTATTGTCTTAGTTACAAGAGAAGGTTCAGTGTGAAAAGAGTCTGGGAAGGGAAGCCTTTTTCCAGGAATGCCTATGATACAAAGATAAAATGCAACTTTAAGTAAATTGTTAACTACATATTTAAAAAAGCAACCTAATTAAAGTTATTTTTTTCTCCTAAAAGATATATAAAATATCTGCAGCATGGTACATTGGAAAGATTTTTGGAGGGGGAAATGGATTCAGTGGATTTCCAATTCTCTCTCTTCCTACCTCTGTAACTGAGCAAATCACTTAATCTCTCGAGGCTTCAAGTTCCTCTTCTGAAAAATGAGAATTTTAAACTAGATGATCTCCAAGGTCCTTTCTAGCCTTGAACCTATGATCCTTATGAAAATGACCAAGAAATACATCTTTACCCAACACATACAACAAAATCCCACTGGCCACCTTTCCCCACAAATGTGATTATTCCTTCCTCAGAACTCCTAGAATCCTTGCTGTCTCTTTGTATATATTTCCTGATATCATGAGTTCATTTTTCTCATGTGTATTATGAGATCTCTTTTCAACCAGAGAATTTTCTCTGTAACTCTCCAACCAGACTGTGTGGTCCTTGAAGGCAGGAACTATTTCTTATTCATTGTTTGTTTGTTTGTCCCTTCCTTAGCTTAGCCCAGCACAAAACTTGCTGAGTAAATGTTTGCATTTTGATTTAAATATACTTCTCTAGGAGTAGCAGTCAAGAATGCTGAATTTAGAGTTAGAAGACCCAGGATTTAATCCCAGTTAGGGCACTTATTTAGCTTTATGATTTGGCAAAATCATTAGATCTCTCCAATTCTAGCTTCGCCCTCTATAAACCAGGGCTGATAATATCTACACCATCTACCTCATGAGTTTGTTGTAAAAGTGCTTTATGAATCTTAATGCCTTACAAACATAGGAGCACTTTTGGGTCAAGGACTGTCTTTTGTCTTTCTTTGCATCCCCAGCATTTTGCGTGGTGCCTGGCATATGGTTTTGTGGTTGTGTAGTTGTTTTTCAGTCTCTTCATGACCCTATTTGGGGTTTTCTTGACAAAAATACTATAGTGGTCTGCCGTTTCCTTCTCCAGGTCATTTTATAGATAAGGAAATTAAGGCAACTAGGGTTAAGTTACTTGTTCAAGGTCACATGGCTCAAGGTGACTACTAAGAATCTGAGGTAAGATTTAAACTTCAGGCCTGACAATCTATCCACTTCACAACATAACTGCCATTGGCACACAGTAGGTGCGCAATAAATATTTATTGACTCACTGACTCATTGATTCTAGCTAAGACAGAAAAGTAGACAGGACAAAGAGATATGAAAAAAGAGATCTACAAAAAGAAGATATAGACACGTTTAAAGGAAAGAGAGGAAGGTAAAGAAGCAGACTGTAAACTCCTTTGGGTGGGGTCTGTTTTCTGGTTTTGTCTTCCCATCACAAGACCCTAGCAAAATGCCTCATGCATAACAGGGCCTTCAAAAACACACGTTGCATTAAGTAAAAGAATGGAGGAGAGAAAGTGACTCAATAGATTTTGAAGTAGGCATAAATTAATCAATAATATTTACAGCTGGAAGGAAACAACTATCTTGCTGAACTTCTTCAGAAAATCAGGGCTTAAAAGGAACATAAGTAGCAAGCAGCAGAATCAGAATCCAAACACACCAAAATCAGTTCTTTTTTCATCATAGTCCCCTACTCAGGGACCTCAAGGCACTATCCTAGCTTCCTAGGATCAAATAGAAACTCCCCTGGCACCTAAAGTCCTTCCAAACCTGATTCTAGGGGTGACCCACCAGTTATCCCTAGGTACCCTATGTCATGATCAGAATGACCTACTGCTCTTAGTTTCCCATATGTGGCAGCCTATCCCTGCATTGCAATGCTTCTGCATATGCCATCTCTGTTCCCTATGAGTGGAATGCTCTCCCACCCCTCACCTCAGACCCCAAGACCCTAGGTTGCTTTCTCCCAATAGAATGTAAACTCCTGGGGGCAGAGCTAAGATGGCAGAGTAGAAAGACACACACTTGGTAGCTCCGAACCCACAGCCCATGGATTTCCTCTAAAAAGAACTCCCAAGAAATTCTGGAACAGTGGAGCCGCACAGCAACACAGTGAAGGAGATTTCTGTTCCAGAGAGCCCTGAAAAACCAATCCCAAAGGTCCATCTCGCCCCAGCTGGGAGCAGAGTCCTCCCCTCCCCCTGCCCCAGCCACGCGGCACTGAGAGGAGTGAGCAGATCCGAACAGGCATCAGGGACAGAATCTCCAGCGGCTGTGAAGTTCCCTCCACCCACGGACTCACAGGTCAGTGAGAGAGACGGGCTGAGAGGGGAGTGGGGAGTCTCTGGGACTCAGGCCCCCTTGGGAGGCGGGGGCTGTGGCAGCAGCAGCACCAGAGGCAGCTGGCGGCCAGGGGCTCCTGGAGGAGGCGACCAGAAGCTCCCGGAGCAGGCAGGAGCAGGCAGAAGCTCTGCAGCAGCTCCATTACAGAAGGTCTCTGCATAAACCCCCTGAGGGAACTGGACCTGGGAGGCAGCCCTGCCCCCACCTGAGCACCAGCAGATAAGCTCCCATTGAATAGCAGCCAGGCCTGCCACCAAAAGCCCTGAGGCTGGGGAGCAGCATTTGAATCTCAGACCCCAAGCACTAGCTGGGCAGACCTTGGCAGGGGTGGAGAAGTCTCTCAGAAGTCAAG
>CM053769.1:325013224-325035606 GCA_028658325.1 Potorous gilbertii
AAGAGAGGGCAGATTGGTGATATGGGTAATTAGAATGTTCAGTGTGTTGGGGAGGGGGGAGGGGACAAATGGGGAGAAAATTTTGGAACCCAAAATCTTGTGAAAATGAAAGTAAAAAGTTAAATAAATAAATTTATTTTTAAAAAAATTTAAACTCCTTGGGGACATGGGAAAATTTCTTTTTGTCTTTGTATCCCCAGTATTTAATTCAGTCCCTGGCACATATTAGATACATTATAAAAGTCATTTGATTGAGTTGAATTAGAATTTCTAATTCCCTTCAAGGATCAGCTCCAGTGGCATCTCCTCTAAAAAGTTTTTTCTCATTTCCTACAATTGCTACTATCTATGTCTATCTATCTGTCTGTCTATCTATCTATGAATAAATGAATAGATATATATAATCTATGTGTGCATGAGTATATATAAACATAAAGACATGTAAATACATGTGTGTGTATGTATGTGTGTTTGTGTGTGTGTAAAAGAGAGACAGAGAGAATGAACTTATCCAAATTTACTTATTCGAGGATCTGTTTTTTGCTTCCTATCCCAGTCAAATATAAGCTCTTCCTTGAGGAAAGGAAGGAGCGGGGGAGACAACAAACAAATAAATAAAACAGGGATGTATGGAGTGTTCAGGGAGGACAAAGACCTCAGGAGCATGAAGGCTTGCTGAGCCCTTTTCAGGATTTTTCATCCACCTTTGGTATATACGTCTCAGCCAACTCTCACCTGTCGCTCAAAAAAACTGTGGCAATGCGCAGCAGCCATACCCCAGGAAAACCATTTTGGCAGACAGGCCAAACCAGTTTGAAGGTAACTGACAGGGCTCAACCCTATTGGTGAATTAGGTAGATATGTACCCCAAGCATTCAAAGACTTCCGCTGGCAGAAAGAGCAGATGAGAACAATTTGTTCCAGGGGTCATGAAGTCAGCTGAAGCAAGTGCTCTGGGCCTCTTAGAGCTTGGTCAGAAATTGAAGGCTCCAAGGTCATCTATGGCATCTTGGCCATCGGTCGTCTTCACTTTTGTTTTGCTGTTTGACTTCAATGATTCTGGAAGAGAGAGTAAGGTTGATGACTTTGCATAACTCTGCCTCACTTAAATTCCATTCATAAGTTCGTCCAAGACTTTGCCCCATGATGTCATTGGTCGTCTTTGAACATAAAGGATCAACATCAACACTTACTTGCTTATCTATCTTTCTATCTGTCTATGTTTCTTTCTTTTTCTTTCTCTCTCTTTCTTTCTTTTTGTCTCCTAGCAAGGGCTTGTCACCCAGCAAGCGCTTAATAAATTGTTATCAAATTGAATATGCCATCCCGTTTTTTCAGTGTGGGATCCAGAGTACCATCACCTATTATCTACCCCTCTGAAATGAAGATTTACTAACTATTGTCCATAGTTCTATAACGTCTTGAACATAAATCTCTAAACTTTAAGAGGCTCAGTTCTACATATGGTCACCATAGCAGCCAACTAAGGGTATTGTCTGGGATGTAAATGCACTAATTAGAGTAAGAGCAGTGCAAGGGCAGATGAAATAAAGTCCAAGGTTTGTGACATCCTCCCCTCTGTTTTAAATAATGGGATTTGACTGGGGAAAAAAAAGAAGCTGTACAAATGACTGAAAGAAATTATCTTACATTCCTTACTTCTTCATTGCTTACTTAGTAAAATGCAGAAGCTATCTTCACCCAACCTACAAGTAGATGACCTTAAATTATAGCGATAATACCAATATCCCTTCACTGAAAGAAAGAGACAAGAATTATATGACTTCCCCATTTGAAATTACATGAAAATCTGAGGTAGGCAGCGCTTGAGTGATGGCAGAATGGGGCTCAAAGGATCCATTGCTATTTCTATAAACCACACTGGAGTTCAAGTGCAAATTGTAGTTCTAAGAATGTGGATGGTTCTCCTGCAGGCCTGTACTCTTGGGGACTTCACGCACTTCCCCATCTGCACACTGTGCCTGCCATGCTGTGTTGTGTTTTGTTTTTTTTTTAAAGAGGATTTCATAAATGCAGTTCCTGAAAATTTACTCCTTCATCAGCAAGTTTGGATTTACAAACAGTTATTCTTATTCCAAAAAGCAAAGATGTATGATTTTATATAAAAGTTACATCTCCATTTACACATGAATATATAATTCTACATTCCACTGTCCCCCGAACTTTATTCCCGTTTATGTAGATCTTAATACAGTTATATAGTCATCTGGCTAACATCCCCCTCTGGATGGTAATGAGGTCCTCTCTAACCCTTTAGCTGCTATAAAGTATGCAGAAGTTAAATGCACAGATGGAAAAAAATTTGTCTCAATTTTATACTTCTGCAAAATGGTAATTTTGTACTTAAAATGTACAAGATGGATGTTCAGAAATATAGGCTGATAGCCTAAATTATATTTGGTCATAATTTATGTAGTACAGTCCCAAAGAGATACAAAAAAGGCAGAGCATAATTTATCTGTTGGAATCAGAGATAGCTTTACTAAAACTCCCATTTATTCTATCCCCTATAGTTTTAAGCAGCCTTTGTCCTTAGGGCGCATTCTATTTAAACTCCCCATATTGCTGTTTGATCACATATTGTAGCCTATAATTTGCCTATCATCTGAAGCAAATTTAGGTCCCAGAAGTTATGATCTCAACATAGCAACCACTTTATTTGGAAAATACAAAATATTTATAGCAATATAAAAAAGGGATGAAAATAAAATTCCTATAATCATTGGAACATACACACTTTATCATTACGGCTCATAAATACCATTAGTGTATAACCACAGCGTTGCCTAATACAATTACCTTGAGAAGCACAGTCTACTCAGTATCTGAATTGGAAACAGAGGAACTTTGTTTTGAACAGTCCTCCAATGTTGTTGTTTATAGGGAAGTTCCAGTGTAGGGCCATCATAGACTGCCACTAGTGAAATATTGTAAGAAGATCATAAGCAAGTGGAGTCAGATATGGACTGTATTTAAGTAAAGTTGTGATCAGGGGTTTCTTAACCTGGGCTCCCTGAACTTTTCTTCTAATATTTTAATGACTCTAATTCAACGTGATTGTTTAGCTTTATAATCCTATAATCCTATGATCCGTTTCATGCATCAAAAAGTTATTCTGAGAAAAAGTCCATTGACGTCACCAGACTGCCAAAGGTACTCCAAGACATGAAAAATGCTGAAGAATTTCTGTGGTAGGAGTGATCATAGATTTAGAAGAGTAAAGGTCATAAGAGGCCATTTTACTGAACCCTTTCATTTTACAGATCAGGAAATGACCCAGAGAAGTTAAATTACTTGCCTGGGAACATATAGCTAACAAGTGTCTTGATGTGGGATAAGAACTCAGATCTTCCTGACTCTACTGCCAGCACTCTACCCACCATGTCATGATGTCTCTCATTCTTGTTCAGGAATATGTTAGATTAGAAGGCCTTGTGATCCCTTGTGACTCTGAGATTTGGGGAATCATTTCTTGAAGATAATAAAGTCTTCATTGATGAGTATGCCATCCATCCAATACAGATTATAACCCTTTCTGGCCTTAATAGATATTTTTGTAAGCTATGGCCAAAAACATAATCAACTGAAAGCCAATCATTTTGTAGTAAGCATTTCCGAACTTTGTTAGGTTAGTTCTCTCAAGACACCCCATTTGATACCTTTTTGGTTTGGTAGGATCCACTAAAATTTTTGCTTCACCTATACACAGCATCATGCTTCAAGAAAAGAAAGAGACATGATTTCTCACCTCTGTGACAAAGCTTTTCCACTGGAAGGCAATCAGTCATTCAAATGAGACTCTGACTATGGGGAAACACAGACTGCTACTGGACAAGTTCACTGCTGCCCTCCTTCCAATGTAAGAGAACATTGCACTCACCTAGGAGTTAATACTTGACCACCCGGATGTTAACACAGACTCCATGGCAGGATTGGGACTTTTGAATTTACTATTTTAATAACATTAATTGCCTTGTTCTCCTTGCTCCTCTGTGCCCTCTCCCTCTGGTAATGATCTTCTCATCTCCTGCAGCTAAGTCATTTGGAACATGTTCTGTTACTTTTGGCTCAAGATAGCCAACCCAAGGTCTGCCTGTGTACTTGAAGTGTAGCCCCCACAGTCATTGCAGCAGAGAATACAGATCTCTCATCTCAAAGGAAGAACTGGGGAGAATAGTTAAGTACCTCAAAAACTGGAATCTGCAGTCAGGAGCCAGAGTTTAGGGAAACATTTACCAGTAAGCCACAAAGTAAACAGAATCATGGATTTTCCAAGGTACCTCTCCAATGATTTTACTTCTCCTCCCTCAGATCACTCTCTGCTGCAATACACTTCCCCCAACCCTCACCACATTCAACCCTCAAGGTTGCCTTCCACTCAGTGAAGATGAAATAGTATCCCCCATGCCATCTTTCCGATAAAAACTTCAACAGAAGCCTCATATATTTTGTTGATATTAAAGATCTTGTGGCTGTGTGAAGACTAGTGTTGGTATTAATCTTCGAGGTCATTCAGCATATTTCCTCATTTTTAACACAGCCCCTACCTTCAAAGTACTGATTCTTTGTTCTGGGCAACTATTCTTGGAAAGAAACCTTGGATTTAACCAAGTCCTTATTTTTCTTTGGCATCTTGCTGTGATGGCATCCACCCATTTCCAAAGCCCTCTCCCTTGCTAGAAATACCCCCAAAGAACAGTTACCAGCCTATATTTGGAGGTAGTTTTTCCATCCTCTCAAAGAGTGATATATACTCTACCACTTGCAGTGAGGAACTACTGAAAGCAGGCCCTAGGAGAAGGAAAGCTGATTCTAGTCCTATCAAGAACAGTGAATCAATTTCCCAATAGGATATTAGGATCAGTAAAAGTGTGTGTGTGTGTGTGTGTGTGTGTGTGTGTGTGTTGCAAGATTCTTTTATGGAATTAGATCAGTTTCACCAAAGTTGGCTATATTTCAGTGCCCATAAGCTCCTCAATTAATAGGATCAGCACACTAACATAAGGACAGCCAACCTACAATTAGGCAGGTAGGCAGCGTAGAGCTTTGGACTTGGGAGGCAGGAAGATCTGAATTCAAGTCCTAAGATCTGAGTTCAAGTTCTGTTTCAAACATTGTGTGACCCTTTCAATCAGCTTAATTTTCCTCACTTGTAAAATGGGAATGATAACAGAAGCTACCTCACAGAGAGGTTATGAGGATCAAGTATATTTAAAGGGCTTTGCAAACCTTAAAATGCTAAAAAAAATGTTTATTATTGTGATTAGCTATTATTAGGAGGAGAATCCAAAGCCCAGTGCAGGACTGTTATTCAGGAGGACCCTAGAGTTTAAAGAATTATATGTCTTCTCTGTGGTCTGAAAAGCCTGGATAAACAGCTAGTGGTGGTGCTCACAGTCCCTGCATTAGAAATGAGATGAGTATCCCTGGAAACAGCCTTCAGCCTCAATGGGAGCCAAAGCAAGAGTACAAAGAAGACAGAGAAGCAATTGAGAACATGGTTCTCTTCAGGACCAGAGTTGTGACCACAGGAGACCGGTGGAAGAAGCCCCATTAAGGAAGCCCCTCATGTATCCTCCTGAGGGATCCTCTGCTCTGAGACTTGCACCATCTAGGGTGACCCATACCTCATAATATTAAGAGCTAGAAGGGACCTTAAAAATCATCTCCTCATACAGATGAGAAAATTGAAGTACAAAGAGAGGATGTACAGAATCAGAATTCAAATCCAGATCCTCTGAATCAACTTCCATCATTCTTTTCGTAAGACCAGTGGGGTCAAATTCAAATAGAAACTGGCACTACTAAACTATACATAAGAATCCCTACCAGCAGCATATTGACTCAGAAAACCCTATATTCATATTATTTATTTTACTGTATTTATGTGGTGAGCTTCACATGTAGCAAGGGTTATCCACCATATGTAACATGGATTATAGTTTGAAGGGAGCCAGAATAGTCATCTCTAGCCTCTTCTCCTCCCACCATTCTCCAACGGAGGCTAATTCCTGAGAGGAGGAGCCAGAGACCATTATGCTTTCCTCAGAGAGAGGGGGTACCAGATGTTACAGAATTATATCTGTCTTCTCCCTTAAGTGTCATTAGTCTAGGGGATATAATCAGATTCATGCTAACTTCTGATCTCTGTTCATTAAAGGGGGAAAGTAGGACCCTAAGCTTTCTATCCAAGCCTTGACCCCTTTCCTACTGAATACCAGTTTCACAATGAACACATAAAGCAATTAGCCAAGATAACCCATTCATCCAAATCAATAGCAAAAGAGAAGTCAAAGAAAAGTATACGAAGGAGAATATATACCAGATAATACAGAGTATAGGAGCTCTCCCATTAGGAATGAGGTAAACAGCTCAAAGGAGAAAGAGTCCAGATCTCACCCAAGGGAACATTTGCCAAAGTCTCTAGTGTAGCAAGGTAGGTTGGGTATGTGACAGAGACTGCTAGCTCCTATCATGCCAGCTTCTTCTCAGACTCTGTTCCTTCAACAACATGAATTGGGGTTGGTCTTGTCCATCTTCCCTCTGGAATCTGGAAGTCAGAAACACCCAAAATAACACAAAACTTGAAAAGAATACAAAATATCTCAAGGAAAACTTGGAGAAGCCTGAGGAAGACTGGAGCCCTACAGCTTGCCAGCTCTGCCCCATTGTAGAGAGTGTCCCACACCAATAAGCTTTGGAACTGGGGTTGCGATCATTTATTTCATTAAATATCTCCCAATTACATTTTAATCCATTCAGGCTACACTCAGGAATGTTATGGGACATATGCAGGTCATGGGTTTGACCCTTCTGTGCTAAACCATGGTGCTTCCTTAAAATACAGCTTGCTAACAAAAGGACAAAAGGCCCATCCAAAGTCAGGAGCACCTCACATGACACAAAGTCACACTTAAATATTTCATAGACACATTGATACTGAACTTGATAATAACTAAAAATCATGAGGGTATTCATTTCTTTAGAGAGATCCATATGGACACAGCCTTTATATTTAGAATTATGTTTCACTTGTATTTCTTTTTTTTTTTAAAGCATTCATTCATTCATGCGTTAAATAAATAAGTATTGAGCACTACGAATCACTGCACTGGGCTAGGCCATGAGAACACATGACATAAAGTCTTTGCCCTCAAAGTCCTTACATTCTACTGGATATGTTATTAATAATATAGTAGAATAATTTTGGTCACTTATTTCCATAGATGGGGCTTAACGTGACCCTTCACAATGTATTGATAAGAGATTGGAGAAGACAAGGAATAATGAAACATCAACAAGACAGCCTGACTGACTGGCCAATAAAGACTTACTAAGAGTCTACTCTATACAGGTTACTGTGCTACAGAACTCTGGGGATGTGAAGAAAGGCAGAATAATCCCTACCCTCAGGAGCTCACAGTCTGATGGGGAAAGACAACACGTAAAAAGAAGCTTAGATGTTGGAGGAAGGGAGGAGGGTACCTGAGGTGGGGGAGTGATGAAGACCAGCTGTGTGGGAAATTAGGAGATGACTTCCTTGGGAATCCTCCTCAAATTAAAGAATCTGGGAGTGAATGTTGAGTAAATACCAGGTGCCTCGCCTTGAGCTATGAGTGGTAGAAGTCACTCAGTTTATATAGCAGATGGGTGAAGGACATATTCTAGTTCCCTTTGGAGGGAAATTGAGTTAAACTTCCTAAATCTGTTGGACATTATTACTATACATATATATATATATATATATATATATGAACAGTCAGTCACTCCTAGAGAAAATAAGAAAGAGTGCTGATACTACCTCTTAAAAAAAATAAAATAATTTTAAAAATTTAAAGCTAGATTTAAAAAAAAAAGCAAAGGAAGGTTCCATTCAAAATGTCCATGGAAGGTTCTGGTTGCTTCTTTCTTTTATCTAAATGCATTTATGATATCTCTTCTTCACATTCCCCACACAGCCAGGAGCTATAGATGCTCAATATTATAAAGTGCCTGAGTATGAAAGGCACCATATAAAATCAAATTCTGTTCTATTTTAAGGCAAGTAGTGCAAGCTTCACCATTTCAGCTTTAAAACCTAATTTCTTAAAAGTTTCTCAGGAAAAAAATGTCTCTTTTGCTATTGGAATAAAGTCCAAATAAATTAACAGGCAGACTAGACTATATGTATCCATCTTTCAGAACCTTCATCGCTGGTTCATTTTAATCAAGTTCCCCATATTCTTTGACTTTCCACCCTTCACTGCCCTGAGTGATGCATTGCAGCTAGCAATGACATACAAATGTTAATTTTGTTCAAGTTCAAACATTATCCCAAAAAGTCCGTTTTAAAGACTGCTTCGCAAACACTACACTTAAAATGAGAATGAACTGAATTAAACACACAGGACAGGAGCAAAAGGGAGGAATGAGGGGGGAGGAAACATTTCTGTTTCACAAAAGCTCAGAGTCCGGTCACTGAATCCTCAGTCCTTTCAAGATCAAAGTAGAACTGTGGTTTGTCACAACTGGAAAGGATCTGAGAATATAAAACATAGAACAACATAACTGAAAAGGACTTCAGCACATAGTATGTCAGATCTGGATAGGGAGGGTCTTAGAATATAAATCTTAGATTGTCAGAGCTAAAAGGAAACTTACAGACCATCTAACTTAAATACCTCCCTTTAGAGGAGCATACTGAACACCTGGAAAAAGGAAGTTATTTGTTCAAATGACAAGAGCTCAGACCATAGGGCAATAGGATCAATGATTGAAAGTTGGAAGGAATTTTAGAGGTCATCAATTTCAAACCCTTTGTTTTAAAGATGAGGAAAACAAGGCAAAAGAGGTTAAGTGACATGTCCAGGGTCACAATGAATAGTAATTGACCAGAGCTAGATTTCTTTTGCCAAAAAGCTAACAAAGGCAAAAGCAAACTCTTGAGATTCAACAAACTAGTAAGGAGACCTACCCACACATTGAACGTTAGCTCTAGCTTTGAACTCTCACATAGACACCCAGAATCACCTGCTAATCTTTCTGACCTACTTTCTCTGTACAACCTTCCCCTCTACTAAGACATGTGCTTCTATCTAAGCATAATTTTTCTTTCTCTCTCCATCAGTTCAATTTGAAGTTGTCTTGTGGGTAAGACATCTCAGACTGAGCCTGTCAAGTCACACCACATTTTAATAAACTAAAAATTCCCCAGGGGGCCATTTGCCAGCCAGGCCCCAGCAACAGCTCCAAAGTCCAGCCACCCAGTTCCCGTGGGTCAGGGTCCAAGCCTGGCTCTGTCATCACAATCCCACCCTTTTCTGGTGGCCACCTATTCCTTCCATCAAGAGCCTCCATGGACAATGAGCCCCCGGAGACAAGACTTCATACAGGACTGGACCTCAGATAGTAGGAAGGAGCTGGTGAGACTTCCTCCCCCTAGGAATCAGGCCAGAAACTCGGCAGATGAGTGCTACTTAGCCACAAAGGTAGAGAACATTGATGGTAGCTGGGAATTTCCATTACCCTGCCTTTGAAGCACTAGCATTCATGTAAACAAGTTATCAGCTGTGACAATTACCAGTTCCAGGAGGCTCATTTCTATTGCGTATCATGTCGAACCATTCGCTGTGCGGGGCCCATCTTCGGCAAGAAAACGAGAGACACTTTCACTGGAACGTGAAAAGAATGACTGCAGCTATTCCCTGAGCAATACCAGCTGATCTTGAGATGCGGGACATGTTTCATTTGGCTTATAATAATTGTGTTCTGTCTTTTAACCCTGAAAGTGTTAAGTATCAGCGTTTCCTCTGGGGATCCAAGGATCTGGGGTTAACAACTTTCTGTTTTAAAAATTCATAGAGGTGCAAACAAACTGTATTGCATCCAGGGGCTAGGCATTGGAAGAAGCCAAGGGGAAAAAAAAACAACATTACCCCCCACAGGATCCTTGGCAATTAACTCCAGCTATGTCAGCAATTTTTTGAAAAATTTTCTAAACATGGGGAAATCTCATCTTCGCCATGTGAAAGACAAAGCTACTGCAGTGACTCCTCGATGCATTACAATGTGTGTGTCTTACTTCTTAACCAAGCCGCTAATCACGCAAATTATTGCAACTAATTACATCTGAAGGTCTAATTAATTCTTTCAGTACCACATCATTTAGTACGCATTCACAACACAGCACCTGTTTTGAAAATCCTTGCAGTTAATTTGTTTATAAACAAACACTATTTGCATAAAATGTTTAATGAATGGTTTAACAGTTACTACAATGCTCCAGCTTTGTCTTAGTAGATCTGGGGTCATCAAAGGCCACAATAAATTAATTTTAAACTATACAAATTAATTTAAATAGAATGTGTGAATTTCTCATTAATAAAGAAAACATTTCTAACATGTTAATTAATATCTCTGGAACGGGCTAATTACTGGCTTCAAAACAAGAGCATCTTGCCACCAAACCTTAAAGATTGGGGAGGGGGGTGATGCCCCAAGGGGTGGGGGCTAGAGCTGCAAGGGGAAAAAAAGTGCAGTTGGGAACACACACACACACACACACACACACACACACACACACACACACACACACACACACACACACATCACAATTATCCCCAGAAACTTACAGCTTAGGGAGGAAGGATCTGGAAAAGAAGCCACTCCTTTACTTTATACATACAAAGCACATTTAGTCATGAAGAAAAGGAGAGGAACCCAGGTGAATAATGTTTCCATCACGGTCCCACTAGCACTGAAATGATGGGTTGAGCACTTTGGTTTCACAGTGGGAGCACACAATTAGGAAAAAATTAATTCTTTGGGGAAAAAAAATCAGCCCTTTTCTGGGATTTTTGAGGATATTAGATGGATGTGTACCACAAAGGTAAATATAGGCTTCATTAAACAGGGCTGCATCCCAGTGCCAGGGCATGCCATTCAAACACCGTAATTCTCCTTAGGCCAGACTCCAGTGAGATGCTTCATGTAGAAACTAAAGACGAACCACATTATTGCTCACCATCAAGCATAGCCCTTGCAAGAGCTGTCACTGAAATACGTGCACAGCGCTAAAGTTGGTTTCTGATTTGCAAGCATTTTCACATTTGATAAGCACCTGTTGTAAATTTACATCCACTCATGACCTATTCTGATGAGAGGAAGCTAAGAATTGTAAAGTATATTTATATCCTTACCCTTGCGTAGTGTTGCCCCTTAATGCACAGGCTGAGGAAATCATATTGCTCTACTGTACTGAATGTACATGGGGCCGTGTGCTACAGGGCCTGGTTCAGAAAGGATCGATAACCCAAGAGTTTTTGACTTTCTTTCTAAACAGAAATATTTTCTAAATATCACAGAAAGGGGTCAATGTGTGTGTGTGTTTGTGTGTGTTTCTCTATGACAGAGAGGAGACAGAAACAGAAGAGAGAAGAGAAGGGAAAGGACAGGAGAGGAGGGGCAAGGGAAGGAGGAATGCAAGGAGAAAGGATGAGAAAAAAGGGAAAGAAAGGGTAGAAGAAGAAAAAACTAATAATTATATACTGATTTAAGATTTACATAGTACTTTATTACTTTATATAGTAATATGTAATATTATAATATACCCATATGTAATATATGAAATTCATTTGAGCCTCATAACCATGGACATAGAGTTTTTAATCCCCCATTTATTCTCCCCATTTTAAAGATGAGGAAAGTGAGACTCAGAAAAGTGAAGTAATTTCCCCAGAGCCACACAGCTGGTGTCTTAGACAGGATCTGAATCTGAGTTTTCTTGACTCCTGGTCCAGTATATTACAGAGTAGAGAGAGAAAGCAAGTTAGAGACAAGAGTTGAGAGAAAAACAAATAATGAGATTCTTTTTCTTTCTGATATCCACAATTTGATTATGGTTCCCAAAGCCAACAAGATTTGAAATCTACACATTTCCAAGGAAAAGGGAAAATGTGGAATAGTAAGAGGAACAAAGCAACAGGGCAGCTCTCTGATTCACGCTCCAAAATGTAGGAGGCGCATAACAACCCCTCAAGGTAGGAACATTCTAACCCACTCAGGCTTGTGGTCTGAAGTCATGAATTTAGTTTGGGGCCCCTTCGTATTTACTCTCCTTCAGTGAAGATCTATGTAGCACTGTGGAAAGCCTGGAGTCAGGATGACTCATCTTCCTGAGTACAAATCTGGCATCAGACACTTACTAGCTGTGTGACCCTGGACAAGTCACTTAACCCTGTTTGCCTCAGTTTCCTCATCTGTAAAATGAGCTGGAGAAGGAAATGGCTCCAGTGTCTTTGTCAAGAAAACCTCAACTTGGGTCACCAAGAGTCGGACATGACTGAACAACAATAATCACGATGGAGATCTATTCAAGACTCACCAACATTCTCCTTAGCCCAGTTATTTTCATATAAGGACCACTCACCTTGAAAGTTTGTAAAGTAAAGAATAAACAGACAGGTGACTCCAAGTAGTTGGTCAAGCCCCATTCTATTTTACTATTCTTCCAGTTGAACTCTTTGAAGAACCACCCACATTCAAGATTTAAAGTTTCTCCTTTCTCAGGTCTCATCATTTACCATCTGAACCAAAGGAGAAGGGAATTTTCTATATATATCAAATGTTGGAACAAAAACTTACATCTGTGAGGTGAAAGAACACACAATGATACATTTCAGAAAGGGCAGGAAATCCAAACAAAGTTTTAAAAAAACACCTCTTTTTATTATTCGCAAGTTTCCCAGAATCTTATTTGCCATTTAAATTCAATATTTCTGTCTGAAAGTCAGACATTTCATGAGTATAAGCTATGGCAAAGAGAAACATCATTTTTGCCCCAATTCATCGGGATGCAGGCACAAGTTTCATTGTGCCTAAAAATATAAGAAATTCTTTTTTTCCTTTCTTTTTTTTTTAATGATTATTGGCTGAGCTATCAACACAACCAGTTTCATAATGGTTTTCCTTTTTGAAAAATACCAGGATCCAAGTAGGAGAATTATCTGAGGAATCTCTTCAGATTCCAGGCCTGAAGCCCAGCTAGAGCAGTCCAGGTATCAAATGAAATGTATGGAAAATTGAAAAAGTCACAAGGAGAGAAGTGGATTGTTTCTAGAGTATGGGGACTGGTGAGGGTGAAATGGATCTTTACCAGACAGAGCTAGAATGGCACAGCCTAGTCTCCTAGTGGAAGGTTTGATATAAACAAAGCAAACCTTTACAGCCCAGAAGATAAGCTGCTTAAGTATCTGCCAGAGAAAATGTGTCCATGAATAAGCTACAATCAACCTCAGGGTTGTGGCTAACTTCAGGAAAAGAAGTTACTGGAAACCCCCCATCCCAGAACTATCCAAATTAACCCGCCACCCTCATCCACTGGGATTCCCAGAGCCCAGATCTTAGCTCCTCTTTCTCCATTAAGAATCACTAGCATTTCACAAATAAAGGCGATCACCATGTGAAAAATTATCTTTTAAAATGGAGTTTAATTTGCATATAAGGAACGGGAGATTTATGACGAGCACGGTCGCCCAGCACTGCATCTGCCTAGTATCAGCCGTAATTTAGATTGTTTGCGACTGATCTTAAATTCTAAAGCATGGCGAAGATGAAGTACTCCGTTGCTGTGTTATTGTCAGGAGTCTAAGACTTACCAGAGATTTATTAGTAATCTTATCACAAACATGTCTCAAGTTTTTGCTTTTAATACGTGCCAAGCTCCTCTGAGGAATTTTCTTCACTGCAATTAGATTGCTCAATGCATGCATTCTGAAGCTTGGTTGATTTCCTTCCCAAAATAAAGCGACCTATCATTACACTACAGTAGCTCTGGTACATTTTTCCTCGGCTACTTAATAATCAATGTATTCATCATTAAAATCTGAGCCCCGAAGCAATGGTTTTTAGCATATTCTAATGACTAGCGACTTGCAAATTACATTGACCTTTCATGTACATTCTGTAAGCACCTTGTTCTAATGTGTACTGTATTTATAGTTTGCCAATACAAACTAGCCAAAGATTGGATAATTACTGTAATCTATTAGCTCGATTGCTTTCCCTGCTCATTTGTAGCATGTGCCACGCAGGCCATTTTCGAAAGCTGGCCTATCTTTCATCTCCCCTGAGCTCCAAAAGTAAGGGATACTTCATCTTCCCAGTATACATTCTTCCTAATGTATGAATCGCAGCCCATCTTGGCTCAAGGATGTTTCAAAAATAAAGAATCTCCTTTCCTATTAGTGTCATCATGCTCTTTGTGACTGACAAAAAGCACAGCTCTAACAGTGTAAACCTTTGCTCAAGAATGTCAGGTCAAGTTCCATTTTTTTGCCCAGTGTCCTGACCTCCACATAATAGTTAGTAAGAATTCCTCACTTCTTACCTTTGAAAGAAAAGATAAAAGCATTTTTCTTAAAAGAAGCATTTTTTTGGCTGTAAGTAAATGTTTTGAGCAAAACATGAGGCTTTTTTTTCTTGAAGCACACTGTAAGGACTTGGAGTGGGGGGAGATAAGAGATATTGCAAGGGAGGAGTATTAGACCAAGTCTTCTTCTGTTCTTTCCATTGACAGTCCATTTCAAGACAGTTATGGATAGATAACATTACAGACACTGGTAATTAAAACAACACTAATTTTGTCTCAGTGGCTGCGCTTTGTTGTTGGAAATCATCTATCACGGCCTTCATGCATCACACAATGAGAAGACATTTGTCTAGTCACATTGTGCTTGGTCAACGGTTTTGCTAATATCTCCGTGTACCTGGGTGCTAGCGCACTTTTAAAGATGTAGTGCATTCATTTTTAGTCTATCGCTCTGATTAATAAAACATTGGGCATGCTTAGTCAAAACACCCAGCATTATCTCTACCACAAGTTACTTCTTTATTTTACTTAATGTGCATTTCCTTCCTTTTAGGGGGAAAAAAAGGAGAGATTTCCTTTCAGTTGGAAGAGAGAAAAAAAAAATCAAGGACATAAGTATTTACCTTTTCTGAAAAGGAGAAAAGGAAGTAGACTGGCTAAGTAACACATTTAAAAAAAAGAAGTAAACACGCAGCCCTGTTAAGGTTAGACATCTTTTTGACTATGCATATTGTTTAATAATTTCTTTGTATCCCCCCTCCCCTGTTAATTGATTTATAGATACTCAATTTTACTTTGGATTTTATTACAGGTTCTATAGTTCAGTATTAAGAGTGAAAGCAAGCAAATGTTTTTATATTCCAGTAATAAAAAGGAAAGATCTATTCCATAAGCCCACAGAGGAAATTAGGAAGGGCTAAAAATGAGAGCTGCAGAGTTTCACTCCATGTCATAAACTAAAACTGAGCAGGAATGGCACATTTCAGATCTTTTAACAAACAACACAAACAAGACAAGAAGCAGACAAAGATCATTTAACTTCAAACTCCATATAATGACATCTAAACGCAGTCTCTAAGTTCTAGACCAAGGCTTATTTTATGCGGCAGACTTCATTTTTCAGAAGAACACCCCCCCTTCCCCATCACCACTTATAATTTTACCAAGTGGTTAAAAGGTGAGAGCCACCAAGTCATTCTCTTCTTTCTCCAAGAGTTATCTCAGCCTTTTTTTTTCTTCCTTTCTCTCTTTTTTTATCTTTATTTTTTTCTGTAGGCATACACACTCACACACGTAGTTTCAAATATTAGCTAGAACTCCAGCAGCCACTGCTCCCCTAATTGCTCTCTGAGGGAAGGTCTCATAAACGCAGGTATAGATGACACAGATGTAGTTTCAACTTCACACGGGCAGATATCTTACATCAAAGCTATTTGCAAAATGACATAACTAGTTATTAAAAGTACATTTTTATTATATTCTTTAAAATTTGCATTCTTCAGAAACCAGGTGTGTGTATATGTGAGTGTGTATGTATGTGTTTTTTAATATGGGCACAGAAATGTCGAGGTAATTGACCATTAATGACTTGTGCAAGGGAAGGACTCCTAAATATTTCTCAAGCCAGTTTAATAAATCCGAAAGCTACTGCAGCTAAAAATAACCTGATAATTTAAATAAGTTAACATTAGCACATCTCTTCTCCAGGCTGCTGCCAGCAGTCCAGGGGCTGGGGCTGAGCTGAGTTCAGACAATGGAAGTTTATCTGGTGCTTACCTGCATTTCTATTCTGGACCCCACTGAAACAAATGGAAAAGGGAAACTTACTGACTTTTGGAACACTCCAAAGGTTAACACTATTCATCACAGAGGAACCTAGGCTAACTGCTTTCTGTCTGTCCATATATTTAGGAGCCAGGGAGGGTTTTCAGAATAGAGAAGACAAGTGTGTTAGCCTACAAGATATACAGAGAGGGTATGCACGTCGCTGACAGCCTTCCTTTTGTGACTGGTGCTATTAAACTCTTCACTTGTGTGTTGTCGGAGCTGGGAAAGGATGTTGTGGGGTTTTTTTTCACTTCATCACCAAATTTTTCCTTCTCAGGATCTTTCAACCCAGCATTTTGGGGTAACCAGAAAGATTTGAGGATGGTTAATCCTTTGGAAAGAAGTAGATAAGTGCCCATATAGGTGCTGGCATTAGTGAAAATAGAGATTGCCCCGTAGTGGCCACCCCCAGGAACAAAAGTTGTGACTCACAATATTTACCAAAATCAACCCAGGAAGAAATTGAAAAATATAAATTTAAGTGTGCTCAGTGCAGCTCCAGAGAAAACATTAGCTATGAGGGTCTATGTCACCAGGTAAAACCTGAAGGTCCCCCCCACACACACTTCTTTGGCAGGTCTTTCAGGAACAGCCTTAGGATCCGAGTTCGAATCATACCCAAACAGCATATAAATCAATAAGAGAAGATGCTATGAAGTTCAGAATCATAGAGAGTGCTGAGGAAAAGGCAGACTCCCCCAGTAGCAGGTCCTGTACTGAACTGTGGAACCAAACAAATCTTTTTTCACTTTCTATAACTCATTTGCATGGATTTACTTTTTGCCTTAAGAGGTTGTTGTAATGTGTGGTAAAACACACAGTGCAATTTTATCTCCATAATATCACAAAAGAAATATTATGTTAGGATAAAAGTGTAAAAAAAAGAAGAAGAGGAAGATGAAAGAAAGAATACTGTTAAATTTCCCCACACAAATCCTCCAGCAGCACTGCTCAAAAGCACCACCCAAAGGTAGAAGGGATGTAAAGGCATTCGGAGAACTGTCTTTTTTGTTAATTTCAGCAATATCTGCATGTAAAAAATGACAGCACCGTGGAAGTTGACAGAAGCTTTTGATTGAAGTGACTGATTTCCACAGCTGCACCTGCAGAAAATTGATGATAATGCTGTCTAAACCATTCATTATGATTTGGAACTTTATTCAGATGAATACTGGATTTATAAATTTGCTAGACATGTGTTGTAGATAATATGACAAAGTACTGTTTTCAGATGAAAATTTCTTTGACCTAATTTTATCAAAATCATGCAAAAAGAGTGGAAAGCACATTTGTGCCCAAACCTTCCAAAACAGCTGAAATGGTGAATTCTTTTTTGGTGTTTTTTTTTTAATTCCCCAAAATGGATTTAAGTGAAATATATGATTTTGAAGCTATCTAGCTTTCAAATAAGTTTGCATGTCTTATTAGAATGACAAAGACAAATGATCTGTTTTTTTTTTAATTTTTATTTATTACTAGAAATGTTCCTCCCTAATAATGAAGGGAATTTATTTTTCATGTTCTCATACTTAAAAGTTTTATGAACTGAAAGCAGTGAATTGCCTGCATAATAAAGACATAAAGTATGTGGATCCCCCCTAGAATGAGCCCTCAGGGGTCAAACTACTCCCCAAATAGCCCCCAATCTCCTGATTCATAAACCTTTTTATCCTAAATTCCCTGTCTATGAGCTATGCTACATTTGTGTTTTCTGACTGATGTGTGCTTTTCCTTCTAATATATTGGACTATGCTGGTCAAGATTGTGGAAAATATATTAAATGTGGTTTATATACATATATAATATATATATTATATATATATATATATATATATGCCTCATTCTAAAGTTGGATGCATTGAGATATCATTAACACTGAATGGTGAGCACGGTGCGCTAACCACACTTAAAGAATGGAGCTAAGAGGGGAAGAAATCTGCCTTTCCTGATGCTGACATTAGGAACAGAAAAGAAGACGACTTCTGTTGGACATATCACCTAAACAGGGTCTTTGCACTTTGCTTTCATATTTTAAGAAATAGTTCATTTCCTTAAGGAAAGAGATCCTTGAGCATTGAAAATACTTGGTCTAAAAACAAATTTTAATTTCAAGACAAAAGATACTTGCATGTAGATTGAAATCCACCCCCAAAAAAGAAAATTACATATGTGGATTTCAATCTACATGCAAGTATCTTTGTCCTGAAATTAAAATTTGTTTTTAGACCAAGTATTTTCAATGCTCAAGGTTCTCTTTGCTTAAAGAAATGAACTATTTCTTAAAATATGAAGGCATATATATGTATGCATGTATGTATGTATATGTGTGTATTTGTTTGTGTGTGTGTATATATATGTATATATGAGAGAAAGAGGCAGAGACAGAGACAGAGGGAGAGACAGAATGACAGAGAGAACAAGATCTGGCACAGCTTTATAACCCCACACTCTATGGAAGGTGCCCCTTCCCACCCCTGATACACACACACACACACACACACACACACACACACACACACACACACACACACGCTCCTGCTCCTGCTCAAAAAACTTCAGCATTTCTCCCAAGACAAGAGAGGGGGAAAGAAATCTATTTTTATAAATCCTTCGGAATTGCAGTCTGCTTCTTTCTCTTTCCTGAGAAATCTCTGTGAATACCTGAGGTGAGCATGTTAGCCCAACACCTGGATAAAGAATGCAGGTGTTAACAACAGGCCTCCTGTAAAGTCACCTCTCTGTGTCACATACGTTTTCAGAGAAGTGTGAAACCTTCCTGTTAGTCCTCCAGCTTGGGGTGGAACCTCCCAAGATTAGCCAAATAAATGGAAACAAGACTCTTTCACATAAAGTGCCATATTCTGGTGCCACAGAAACAAAATGACTGAGGAGATACATGAAAATTCCTGACTACAGAACAATACAGGTAACAAGTTTTTGTTTTGTTTCTTTGTTTTATTGTGGGGGAGGATTGTTTAACAGAAAAAAAAGCAACTACCTATGCATTGGACAAAGAGAATATTTTGTAACTCTTGTTACATCTAGTTTTACAATTTGGTGAAGCTAACCATCTGCCTCTAGAAGAGTTGAAGTGAATCACAGTGCTTCAAGTCCTGTGCCTCAGTTTTCCACATCTGCAAAATGAAGCAGCTGGAACAGATGATCTTGAAGGTCCTATCCTAATAGGTCCTATCTTATCCAGACCTAATTATCCATTTTAAAACATGTTCCCAGAGAGTAGCTGAGAAGATATTTACAAATAAAACCACCAGTTCTGCTGGATTCTCTGTCATTCAAAACAAATTTCAATCTATAGAATGTCATCCCCAATCTATAGCATGGCATCCCCAATGCCACTTGACTTTTTAGTCAAGTAGGTTAACTACTTCCAACAATGTTTGTATTTTGTACGTATTTATCTACAAGTTGTGTCCCAGATTGTAATGGAAATGACTGGAGGGCGTGGACTTGCCTGTGCATCTCCAGGGTTTAGTAGTGTGTCTAACTCTAGTAAGAGATTAAAATTTGATTGTTTGATCTTAGAAATCATCCAGTCCAATCTCCCCATTTAACAGAGTGAGAAAATTACACTCTTACTAAGAATCTATCGTGTACAATGGAGAGACTGACTTTATTTAGGTTTGAAACCAGTCACCGGCCTGCCTACAGCTTCTCCAGGAAGAGTTTGTCCTTCACAGGTACATAGGAGATATGTGAACACTGAAATATAGTCTCACATGGGTTCTAGTCCCAAAGACGTCCCTTTCTACCTGGGTAACCTTGGATAAGTCACTTAACTTCCCTTCTCTGGGAATGCTCTTCCTTCTTCCTAAATCCAGAGGGTAGGACAGGATGATCATGGGTTCACAGGTTTGGCCTAAAGAAATCTTAGAGATCATCTGGTCTAACCTTCTCATTTTTTACTGATGAGAAAACTCACCCAAAGAAGTTATGTGACTCCTCAAAGGCTCATTCTGAGGTCTGATAATGAACTCAGTTTATTTCAATCTAGCCCTATTTGGGCAAGTGAGACTTCAACGTTTCCTCCTTCATCATTTGCACCAGGTTGTCCATCATCTCAAAATCCACTCCCAAATTTCCTTCTGTTGCTGGCCCTTCTGGACCCTTCTGAGCCCCATTTGATCATAACGTCATAGAATGAGAACATGAGAAGGCTTCACAGGCAATCTGGTCATTTCATAAAGGGGAAAACTGAGGCCCCAAGAGATGAAGAGGTTTGCCCTGTGCCACGTAGCTAGTAAACAGTGCAGCAGGGATTCAAGCAAAGCTCCTGACCCCAAATCTAGGATCCTTTCCAAAGAATCCCACAGTCCTTTCTGGTTCTGTAAGTGTAAAGTCCATGGGGAATTGCTTTTATCTAGCTCACTTTTCATTTTCAGCTTGCTTGAGTCTCATTTTCCTCCAACTACTGAGTGAGAGCTGTTGGTTACGGGAGCTGAGAATTTGGGGCTATTATTTTAATGCAGCATTCTCATTTTGAAGAGAAATAAACTAAAACTCACAAAGACAAAGAGACCTGCCTAAGATCACTTGTATAGTGAGTAGAAGAGTCAGGATTTGAACCCATGTCTTCTGAAGCCAAATCCAGAGCTTCTATCATTACCCTCTACTGTTCTCTCTGTCTTAGAGAGTTAGGGAAGGTGAGGGAATTCCTTCAACCATTATTTGTTGTTGATGTTCAGGCATTTCAGTTTTGTCTGACAATTTGTGAACTCATTTGGGGTTTTCCAGGGAAAAATACTGAAGTGGTTGCCATTTCCTTCTCCAGCTCATTTTATAGATGAGGAAACTGAGGCAAACCGGGTTAAGTGACTTGCCCAATGTCACACAGCTAGTAGATGTTTGAGGTCACATTGGAACTCAGATCTTCCTGATCCCAGGTTCTGTACTCTATCCTCTGCACATATTTACTGTGACTTAAAATCCTGGACGGTTAACTAAAGCACTGAAGTGTCTTGCCCAGGGAGGGTCCTGTAGCCAGTATGTGTTTGAAGCAAGATTTAAACCCAGGTTTTTCTGGCTTTGGAGGCAGCTCTCTCTCCCCTAAGACACACTGTCTTCTCTGCCATATACTACTCTCTAGGTAAGCCTACTAACTGACTTGGAAGAGCCCATTGTTAAATTTTCAAGACTAATGTTTATGCCTTACAAACTGATAACCTTACAAATCAAGCCTTAATTGTTTTTCTGCAAGAGATTCCCAAGCTTGTTTGCCTCCTGTCCCTTTAAAAAAAAAAACATTACTCAGCACCCTACCCCCACCCCGGGTTAGGTTGGGTTAACCCTTATTTTCATTCACTCCCAATTGTACCGAAGGCTACTACCACCACCAGCTCCTGACCCCAACCCCAAGCCTCCCCATCATTCCAACACTCCTCCAGGGGGCAGTATAGCCCACTTTGGAAATCTGTAGTAGATTTAAAAAAGCGATAAAGTGTTAACAAAGCAGATTAAACTTAAAAGTCTATGTCCATATATTTCTCTCCTTCTGCCCTCCCTTATCCCCTCCAAAGCCGTTGTTAAACATTTATCAGCTCACGGCTACAATGCTCCATAAACATTACTTGAGCTCAGAGCAGAAAGAGTGCAGTAGAAGACTGAGGGAATGACATCATAACCAAACTGAAAGCCCGGTGACTATAGACTGATAATAGTGATAGCTGGCATTTATAGAGCACTTCAGGGTTTGCAAAGTGCTTTACATCCATTATCCCATGTGAGCCTCAAAAAACCCCTACTTATCTCTTATAACAAGATAACATTTATATCTCTGCCTCCCATTGCTTGGCCAGGCCCAGGTTTAGCTAGGCATACAGTAGGGTGTCAATGGAGGGTTATTGTTTATGCATGCACACAGGCACGTACACACACACACACATCATCTTCATCATCGTCATCATCACCATCATCATCATCATCGTCGTCATCATCATCATCACCGTCGTCATCATCATCATCATCGTCATCATCGTCGTCATCATCATCATCGTCGTCATCATCATCATCATCGTCATCATCATCATCATCGTCGTCATCATCATCATCATCGTCATCATCACCATCATCATCATCATCATCATCATCATCATCATCACCATCACCATCATCGTCATCGTCATCATCATCATCATCATCGTCGTCATCATCATCATCATCGTCATCATCA
>CM053769.1:325036106-325110819 GCA_028658325.1 Potorous gilbertii
TCTTCTTCATCATCATCATTGTCGTCATCATCATCATCATCATCATCTTCTTCATCATCATCATCATCATCGTCATCATCATCATCATCGTCATCATCATCACCGTCGTCATCATCATCACCGTCGTCATCATCATCATCACCATCATCTTCTTCATCATCATCATCGTCATCATCATCATCATCATCATCATCATCACCGTCATCATCGTCATCATCATCGTCGTCATCATCATCATCATCATCTTCTTCATCATCATCATCATCGTCGTCATCATCATCATCATCATCTTCTTCATCATCATCATCATCATCGTCATCATCATCATCATCGTCATCGTCATCGTCGTCATCATCGTCATCATCATCATCATCGTCGTCATCGTCGTCATCACCGTCATCATCGTCGTCATCATCATCATCATCGTCATCATCATCATCATAGGATCATAGATTGAGAACCAGAAAAGACCTTACAGGTCACTTGGTCCAACCCCTTCATTTTACTCATCATATGGATTGTGTCATATAACAGCTTAAAGAAAGAAAAGAAAAAAAAGAAGACTAAATGGTGTTGATTTTCTGGATAAAATCTCTGCAAAACCTACATCCTCAATTATGGCAAGGCTTTGTACAGGATAGATATATTCATATGTGTATATGACATATAGTGTATCCCATTTAAATAGAGTCAAGTAGACCAAATCACAATCATTTACTTTTTATTTCAGAATTTACTGAAAGATTATAAATATGAAAGTATAAAAATATTCATTTACATGGGAACTCCCATGGAAGTCTTACTCTGAGGTCTCATCATAGGATGGAGAGGACACTAATTTCTGGAAGGACATGTCACTGTCTACAAGCCTTCACATGTTTTATTAAACTTGAAAAATTTTTGAGTATGGGCCCAGAAACTGATATGTCTGTTCTCCAAGAACCAGCCTAAATATGGAGGATCTCATCTCTGGAACTCAGATGAGTAGCTATGGTTACTAACTGATGAATTCTTTGGCCACGCTGACCCATGAAATTTCCATATTTCAACAATATATGATCTTATCACTGGTGGGCATTCTGGCACAAATGACCCTTCCTTTATGACTTGGTAGATAGTCTTTTGGTGTTGCTATTTCCAAAAAAAGTCTATTGCCTTTCAAGATGCCTTTGATGGCTAAGCTAGACTAATAGTAGGATAGAAGGCTGTGAGGCACACACTTAAATCCCATCTAACTTGATAGAACTTTCACTGTTTGCATTCAATTTGCATAGCCTTTGAGAAGCCACTGCTACTTCCACATTATGATGAGTTTTCTGAGTTGTTCATCCTAGTTGTTCATCCATAGTTTTCTAAAAGAACGAATGACATCGTGGGGTGATGCCTTGACTTAAGCACAAATTGCATTTAAGTGAGGCAGAGCTGCACAAAGTCATCAGCCTCACTCTCTTTTCCAGAGCTGTCAAAGTCCACTAGCAAAAAAAAAATGAAGACATTTTCTGGTGACCTGCGATGCAATGGATGACCATGGTGCCTTGGATAGCTGACCAAGCTCTAAGTGCTCTGTAGCTCCTGCTTCAGCTGCCTTTACAGTCATTGGAATACTTTGTTCTTATCTGCCCCATTCTGCCATGGAAGTCTTCACTTGCTTGGGATAGATATCTTCCTAATTCACCCCCAAGTTTGAGGTCTATCGATTATTCTCAGCCTGGTTTAGCCTGTCTGCCAAAATAGTTTCACTAGCGTGTAGTCACTGCACATGCTTTCTGGAGCCACAGGTAAGAATTGGGTGAGAGGCAGACACCAATGGTAGATGAGCAGCCCTGAAAAGGGCTCAGGAAGCCCTCCCACCGTTAATACTTTAGTGAAGAATGACATAAACCAAAAAAATACAAAATTGCCCTTGGTCTCGTGAACCCCCTTTTCACTTCTAGGACAATGTTAGTGTGACAGCAGAAACAAACAAAAAAAATCGCAGATTTTTTTTTAAGAATTATGCAATTTCTCTTATGCTTCCATGATCTTTGTCTAAGAATCAATGAACTGCTACACTCCTGAAAGAATTCAACCAAGGCTTCCAGCCTCCATGGGTGGAAGACATGAAGAGAAATATCAAGAATGAGAAGGCCTGCTGAAATTCTCCTGGAGAATGTCCACATTGATGAGCTCATGACTCTATCAAAGTCTTAAAGTTTATTGGGGATGGCTCACAGGTGTCACAGGTGTGTGTGTTTTTGTGTGTGTATGTGTGTATGTATGTGTATGTATTTGTGTGTATGAGTGTGCCTATGTGTGTATTTGTGTGTGCATGTATGTGTGTATATGTGTGTGAGTACGTGTGTGTGCGTGTGCATGTGTGTGTGTGTGTGTGTGTAGAGGAGGAAATGAGTAAAACAGATAGTGGAAAGGAAGGACAAGGCAGGGAAGCGGTAGAGCTAGATGGGGACCTGAATAATCATCTGGTACAATTATTTTATTTTATAGACAAATAAAATGAGACACAGAGAGATAAAGTGACTGGCCCACATCATGTAGCTAGTTGGTGATAAAGCAAGAACTAGAACTGAAATCTTCTGGACCTCCTTAACCCAGTATTCTTTTTACTACCTTCTCCTGCCTTATATGTAAAGTGTACACATAGAAATACACACATTTTAGTCTGTAAAATAATAATACATAGTATATAATATATAATTTAATCAATCAAAAAGCATTTATTAAGCACCTATTATGTGCTGGGCATTGTGCTAAATGTTGTGAATACAAAAACAAATGTGAAAAAGTCCCTGTACTTAAGATGCATACATTCTAATGGGGAAGATGACAAGAACATATATATGTGTATCCATAATGCATGTAAAAGGAATATGAGGTAGTTTTTGAAGGAGGGAAGGGAAGGGGAGAATAGCAGCTGGGGGCTGCAGTCAGAAGGTAGCACTTTAGGTGAGTCTCAAAGCAAAGGAGTAATTCCAAGAGGCAGAGGTTATCCTTTCTGACCTACCATTGCCAGGGCGATGATCCTTGCTCCCAATAGTGGGATGAGGTTTCACTTGGTCATCCACAGTCTCACATCCTTTCCCCTTGTTTCCAATCAGGCAGATATTTAGTAAATATTAGTAAAATGTGACTCAAAAACGGTCGGAACTGAGCATCCATGTACCAGGCCCTGGGTTAGGTACTGGGGATACAAGACAAAATGAAAAAAAAAACAGTTCCTGCCCTAAAGGAGCATACATCCCACCAATAGTAAGGGGCCAAGGTCTCTCAATGCATCCTGGGTCATCTCCAGTCATCCTGATGAATATCTGGTCACTGGATCCAGATGGCTCTAGAGGAGAAGTGAGGCTGGAGACCTGCATAGCCCTCCCTCACTCAAAACAAAGTCAAGTGCAAGTCATGTCATCATTTCTGTGATGCCATGTTCTTCTTGCACAATGAAGGATGAACACAACAACAACATTTATAAGATGGCTAAGATTTTGGATACAATCTTATGGCTCAGCACAAGATCAAAACTAGTCATCCCACAGAGGAATTGTTGTATCCACAATCTGGCTTCCTGAGCACCCAGTTCTGCGGACTTCATCTCGTTATTTGGCCACTCATATTGTCAGACGTATTCTCACCTGTACCACCATTAAGAAAGGACACAAGATCCCTAAATTGCATGCATTAAGGAACATAGTCCAAACTTTTAGAGAATAAAGGAGTTTCTGTTTGTTTGATTTTAATGCACTTGGAATTATGGCCTGTTATGGGGAAGCAACTTTACCTCCTGTCCCAGTGTCCCATACAAGGTAGCTCCATCCGCAGAAGGGCCCACATAACCCAAGTTCCAGAGCTGCAGCTGATCCTTAGAGATTCAATCCTTGGGGCCCAGTAAGCAGGAATTGTTCATCTAGGGGACCTGGTGCTAAGGTCAGTGTCTTGTTCCCAAGACAATACTCACAGCAGCAAATATACTGTTGTAGTGGGAAATTGTGTCTCCAAAGCATACTTGTGCTTGTACTGAAAAAAACACTGTCCCTCCTTGTGGATGATGGGAAAGATAGCTCCCCTACGGAGGGAATACATGATTTAGCACAAATATCATATAGTGCAAATATGGACCCAATAACAGACTAAACTCAAGCCTGTTTGCAGCAGTAGCTGTGGGTTGTCTCAAGCCTAGGAATGTGAGTCCTTGTGTATACAAATGATGACTCTGGGTGAACATAAATTGTAAACCTTTCATCCAAGAACATCAGAAAACTCCTACTGGTGGTATTGTCATCAATATACAGAAAGGAATATTGAGATAGAGAAGTATACTGGAAGCCTACAGGGTTGGAGGTTTGTTGTTTTGGGGGGGGATTTTTTGTTCAACTTTGTTTCCCCAGCTCTTATCATAGTGTACCCAACAGTATAGACAGACTGACTGTGCTCTGACAAGAAATAAAACAAATTCAGCACAGTTTAGTGAAAAGACTGGCTTTTAAAGTCCTGTCTCAGACACTTGCTACCTGTTTGACCTTGGACAAGAGATTCAAAATCCCTTGGCTTCATTTTCCTCATTTGCAAAATAAGGAGGTTAGATCTAAGGATTTTTGAGGACCATTTCTGCTTTAGGTCTATGATTCTATGATTTGTCCCTTACTATATTCAGTCATCATCTCTTTGACCAGCTCCCAAAGACCATGTTATTTTAGCTAGCACCCAAAATCAGCAGTACTTGTTTCATGGCTGAATAGAAATGACCTTCTGAAGTTGTTCCATCCACCCAGACCTGCTTCCAAGCAGAACTCCACTGAAACTAAGCCAGAGAGAGAGATAAGTGCCTATGTAACATTTTAAAGACTCCCCAAAAAGACAATTTTCTTCTATAGTTCTTTCGACTCTTGCACAGTCCTTAACTCTATGTACAGAGCAGCGACATGAATTCTGGAGATCTGCATCCAGAGAAAGAATTAATAACTAGAAGTAGGTAAAGAACAATTTTACATACACATATCTGTGTGTGTGTGTGTGTGTGTGTATATCTATTTGTGTCTAATGGTCGCCATCTCTAGGGCAGGTGGTTAGGGAGAGGGAAGAAAAAACATAAATTTACATGATAATTTTGTTGTATATTTGAATGAAATAGCAAGTTGTGCATAGCAGATTAGCGGTTTCATGTGCAATCATCTTTTTTTATTGTACTATGTTATAGAAAGGGTTGCTTTATTCCATGACTTAATAAAATTTTAAAAAGTGTTCTGGAGTTGGAATCAGAGGGCCTAGGTTCGAATTCTTCCCTAGAGCAGTGGGTGACACAGTGGATAGGATGCTGTCCTGTAGTCAGGAAGATCTGGTTTAAATCAGACCTCCGACACTTACTTACTGTGTGAGTCTGGTAAGTCATTCAGCTGCTATCTTCCTCAGTTTCCTCTAATGGAAAATTAAAGATTTACTTACCTCCTAAAGTGGTTGTAAGGAACAAATGAGATAGCACTAGTAAACTGCTTAGTATGTGGAACAATAGTAGGTGCTTAATAAATGCTTTTTCCCTTCTTTCCTGGAAGTAATTCCAATATAGTCATCGGCAAGATTAATTCCTACCTCTGAGCCTATTTCCTCCATTATAAAATTACAGTCTTGGATGAAATTATTTCTAAGATCCCTTCTAGCCTTAAAGTCTATGAATTTCAAACTCCTCCAGTACAGAAAAGATCTTGATGATTTTCAAAAAAAAGGACTCCCTCCAAGTTATGACCGTAGAACTACTCCTAGAAAGTCTCTCCCAGCAATCTAAAGTAAGCAGTTGTTCCATTTTGTTTCGGTTCGATTTTTTTTTTTTGGCAACCTTGTTTCCAACAAAAGTTATATATTTTTCTTTCCAGAATAATATCTATAGACTGACCTCCATCAGAGGTGTAACTAACAATTTATGTGCCTGGGAAAAACAACAGGAAACGTTCCCTCAAGACCCCAGGACGAAGCCCCAACACGATGCCCTAATTTCAGCTCTGGACTTGATGCAATATTGGAAATATCACATTGCACCAAGTGGATTTTTATGTATTGAAATATGATAACTGCATCTCAGTGGGATGAAACTTGCTCTCAGATTCTCATATTCTGCTCCTACTGATTTCCACAAGGAAAGAACAGGGCACCAGATGGCTATTTCAGTGTTTGCCACCAACACATCTACAAATAGTTCACAGAAAGAGAATTATTGAAAGAATTCTCTCCACTCCTCTCTCCTTCTCTCTCTAAATATGTGTGTTTATATGTATCATGCATGTGTATATACATGTGAGATATATGTGTATATCTATATACTATATATGTGTATCTATCTATATATATCTATCTCTATCTATATAGATAGATATATATTTGAGAGCAAGCACACACGGAATACAAATAAGCATTTGTATCCTTCCTTGTATTTAAAAATCCTTCCTGAGAATAGCACCCTCTATATATTGTCATTACAAAAGCAAGTAACCCTTCGGCCATTGATGTGACTATGTTCCTGTCTTTGTTGTCCAGGGTTTTTTTTTTCCAAATTGCTATTGCTCTATATATAAATGTAACATCCAGCAATAACCATAGAAAGATACTGTGCCCTTGTGTGCAGATAATTAAAATAAGGACATCTTTGGACTAAATTAAAATGTGTAAAAGCCAAATCCTTATAGCCTCCATGAAATTACAGAAGCTACAAGGGAATCACTAAACTGGGATTAAAGTGTTCCTTTCATTGTTCCATGTACCTTTCCGGGATCACGGTTTTACATTTTCACAAATCTAGTCGGTCCTTTTTATGTCACTAAAATATCTCCGCTCCCTTTTTACTGCCCGCCTTATATCTGCGGGTTGGTAGCAGCATGTAAACCATCTCCAATCATTTAAAAGAAAACAACACTTTTAGTGCTTTTGATGACCTATTACTAGAAATTATGAACTAAAAATCTGAAAAGGATACATGCTAATATATTACGGAAGCTACAGCTCTTCTTTGGGGAGGGAGAATGAGAGGAGAAAGGAAGGAAAGGCTCATTTCCAGTCCATTATACAAAAATCCAACCCTCTCTGCCACCCACAGCAGAGGTCCATAATCTATGTCTCCAAAGGGCTAGAAGATTTCAGAACTTTTATGTAGAATTTTCCTTTAACCTGTGACCTACATAGTCTGCATGAGTCCCCTCCTCCGAAAGCTCCTTAGCTGCCCTTTTCTCCTCTATACTGTGAACATAATAGGTGTTATTACCCATAACTTTTTATTTAAAGGAATTGTGCAGCTGGGAAAATGAATGAATTTAATTATCAATGCAGTGTGAAAAAAATCATTAGAGCAGGAGCCTGGAACACCACATATTAAAAATAAACAAAGGCTATTAAAAAACAGTTTCAAAAAAGAATGTCAGTTTTTCTTCAATTCTTAAAATGTAAATACCCAAAAGAAAGCCATATGTAAACATCTATACTTACTGAAGAAATTACTCTTTAAGAAAATGCTAAATGACTAACTGGCTCATTTAACTTTAAATCTATACTTTATGTGGCAATGTAGGAAGGTCATTTGATTGCTATGCATAGAAAAATGAGAATTCTAATATGTTCACAAAGTTTCACCTTCATAAGACAAAATTTTCATTATAAAATTGTATTTAATGGTGAGCATACAGACTTGCTCCTTGGTGCTAAGAGGCAACACTCTCACAACCTGTGAGAAAGCTTCCCTTCTGAAGTATGGTAAAACTACATCTTTTAACTAAATAAAAAAAAATCACTATATTAATATTCCCTCAGTGGCTGTATAGTGAAAACATTTATTTAGATGGAATATTTCAGGATTAAACGCTAAGCAAAGGTGCCTTCAGAAGTCTTTACTGGTTGACAAATGCTTCAAAGAAGTTACCTTTTCTGGGGAAAGAGGGACAGTGAACAGGATGCTAGGAGCCAGGGATTTTGCAGATGGGACAAGAAAGTCCACAGTGGCTTTGCAGGCTCCACCTCATCAGTGCTGACATGAATCAGCCTGAAGGAGCCGAAAGGACTTCCAAGGAGGTCAATGGGAGTCGAGGCATCAAGGGAAAGAACTGGGATGTCTGAGTATTGCTGCTGGCTCAACAAGACATAGTAGTAACTTCCAGCCAGATCCCAGAGAAGAGGAAGGGAATTAGTGGTGTTCTAAAAGTGAAAGATGAAAGAAAAGATGATTCAGGCTAGGAAGACAGAGGCAGGACATTGCTTTGAAGCTGCCTTCCTACCAAATCCAAGACTGGTTTGTCTTTGTCTTTTTTGTGTTTGTTCTTTTTGTTGTTTTGGGGGGCAGGAGATGGGAGGGGGTGTGTTGTTGTCATCATCAATGTTGTCATTGTCATTTGGGGTGGGTATGGGGCTAAGACCAACCACATCAGTAAATTTCCAAATTAAGCCAAGAGAAGCAATAAATGTTAGAGTCAGAAGGAACTTTGTCAATTACATTAGTGCAACCCAACCCCAGTTTACATAGAGAAACTTAGATCTAGAGACAATAACTTCCTCAAGGTCTCTTGAATAATCAGTGGTGGTTTCAGAACTAAAACTCAGATCTCCTAGCACTGAGCCTGTCTTTCTTTCACTGATCTGCATTCCTGGAGGCTGAGCTGAGAGCCACCAGGCCAGATTGCTAGGCTACTGAATCCAGTGATGTGAATGCTGCCGAATGTGGGGTGGACACTGGGCATTTTAAGCTCCATGGATCATTTCCAGGCAGTCAAAGACCACAACCAAAGCCCTAGTAGGATGGCTACTGTCTGACCTTGTGGACATACTCATTCCACGAATCAAAGCAGAACCATCATTGTATAGCCTTTGCATCCCAGGAAAGGCAAGGTGGCTGAAGGAACTCTCCACTGGACAGTGGAAGCTGATCTGTTCTCTGAAGGTGGCTTTGCAAGGCAATTTGCAGGGCCAGAGACCCTCTCTGTCACAGTATGAATGACTTTTTCTTCCTGAGAATTAACCTTATGCTTTCTATCTTACTGGTGGTCATTTTAGGAAATGCTCTATCACTTTTCTGTTACTTGGTAGTCAGCACACACTTATAGATATAAATTTCACTTCTGTAGGTTCTTCATTCAATTTAATTCAACTCAGTAGACAACTATGGAGTGGCAGCTATATGTAAGCCCCTTTGCTGAGGGAAAAGAGAATCACAGGATCCTAACTATAGTATCAGAAAGGAGCCCAGAAGCCATTCAGTACAGCTCCCAAAATTTTGTAAAGGGGGAAACTGAGGCCTGAAGATGCCCAAACAATCAACAAGTACTGATTAAGTTCCTATTATGGATCAGGGCAGGTAGGTGGGGCAGAGGATAGAGTACCAGGCCTGAAATCAGGAAAACTCAGAGTTCAAATCCAGCCTTGGACACTTATTAGCTGTGAGACTTGGGCAAGTCACTTAACCCTGTTGGCCTTAGTTCTTCATCTGTAAAATGATCTGAAGAAAATAGCAAACTCCATTACCCTTGCCAAGAAAACCCCAAATGAGGTCACCAAGATTCAGACACGATTGAAAACAACGGCACAGCAATTCTATGTGCCAGATGCTGAACTGGATGCGAGTGATGCAAAGAATGCAAAGAATGAAACAATTCTGGCTCTCAAAGAGCGTACAGTCTAACGAGGCCCAAGGTCACACTAGAGGTCAGAGACAGAATTTGAACTCAGGTTCTCTGATTCCAGAGGTAGTGATTTTTCAATCAATACTTCCAATTTTCCTGGATCTTAAAATCTAAGGGAAGAGCTAAGGAACATTAAAATGGAGAATCTTTTTTCTTTTTATTTTGCCCCCCAAAAAATAAAAATAAAAGATGAGCAAAACCTTTTTGAAACTTTTTATTTTAAGGTCCATAAATGAGTAAGAATTCATTAAGTACTTACTATGTCAACACTGCGAAAGCAAACACAAGCAAAAAGAAAGACAGTTCCTACCCTCAAAGGTGCTTACATTCTAATGAGATAATATTTATGAAATATTTAGCACAGAGCCTGGCAAATAGCACATACTAAATAAATACTTTCTCCCTTCCTTCCTTCCCACTGGGGAAAGATAATGCAAAGTCCCAATTTAAATAGACCAATTAGCATACAGCATTTTTATAAAAGAGAAAAATACTGTACCCCATGTTTATTTGTATGTGTTTGTGTTCATTCATTTAGCTTTTAAATGATGAAGCAATAAGAAAACAAAGAGTTAAAGTTCAAAACTGACCAAATGGGTGAGCAGGAGAATTAGGAACAGGCTCCTCACTCCCCTTCTCAGTAGAGACGGTAATGATCTAGGTTTGTGGGCAGAGAGCTGGGAGGGGTCTGAGAGTCCATACAGGTCAACTACTTCCTTTTATAAATGAGGAAACTGAGGCTAGAGAGGTTATAACTGGCCCAAGGTCATGCAGGTAGCAATCTTGGGAGGTGGGATTTGAACTCAGGTCACCTGTAGCATACTATGGTTCCTTACATTAACTTGCACCTGGGATCAAAAGAGCCATGTTTGGTGCTTAATGACACGTCAATCAAGCAACAAATAATTAGTGAGCAACTACTCACTTCCAGGTATTGCACTGGGCATTGTAGACTCCAAGACAAAAATAGAATAGTCCTTTCCCCCAAGGAGCTTACCCTGTATTGGAGGAATGGAGCTGATGACTTTTTCTCCTTCTCAGTAATACATTCCAGGCATGATTTAAATGAGATCAGTTTTGAGTGTATTTGTGTGCTACTTCGTAGAGCTAAAGGGGATCTCAGAATACATTTATTCTAACCCCCTCATTTTACAAATGAGGAAAATGAGACCAGAAGTGGATATTGCACTAGAAAGCTGTGAAGGTCCCTCAGTACTCTTAGACACATTGAAGACATGCTGGAGAATAAGGGAATCACATCTGAGATCTGATTCCGATCCTTGCTATGGTATGGCTTAGACTCAAGAAGGACTGTGGACAAGGAAAACCTTAAATAGTACACAAATACCATTGCTTGTCACCAAAGCTTTTCACCAAGGGCATCCTCTATAAAGATTTGTAAAGTCAAGTTGAGGATTGGAGTTTAGGAATTTTCGCTAGGGATAGAATGGAAATAACTCTCATCTTCCCCTAATCCTGTGGGCAAGGCTTTCCTACTGTCAAGAGTGACATAGGAATGGAGTGGCTGTGAATCGGGACCCAGAAATTCTGTTCTCCCCATCCTATTAGCTCTTCTCCAATGCCATGGTCTTCCTAAAGTCAGAGGAGCCTGTATGCCAGGTGAGGAGTGGGCTGGCAGGAGCAGCAACATTGACAGAGATTTTATATAAAAATATTTTATTTATATTTATTATGTGCAAAACTCTAAGACAATTGCTGGGGATGCAGAGTTCAGATAAGGCAGTTCTTACTTTTAGGAAGCATACTGTTTAACTGGGTCAAAGATGTAAACACAAATAACTATATTACCCAATATTATTAAGTGCATTAGAAAGAGGCAGAATTAAGTCCTTTGAGAAATCTGAAGGAGAAAAGTTTAAGTTCATGGATCAGGAAACCTTTCATGGAGGAGGGGCCATTCAAGAGGGACTTGAAAGGATGGAATTCAAGAGGACACGGAGGTGCAGTATGGTAAAGTGCAGGCTCTGTACTTGGAATCAGGAAGGTTTGGGTTCAAATCTTGCTTTGTTTACTAGTTGCGTGACCCTAAACATGTCACCTGAATTCTCTTCTTCAGTTTCTTTATTTATAAGATGATAGGGTTGGGCTCCCAGTTCTGAATCTATGATCCTATGATATTACAGACTTAGGGAGTAATGTAGACAAAGGCAACTGAGACCAGAGAATGCCTATTGAGTTCCCCAGTTATGGTGCATTGTAGGGGTTAATACAAGACTAGAAAAAGTAGGCTGGTGGCAGATTGTATGCTGAAGAGAGCTTCATGTTGTCCACTCAGTCCTGGAACTTCTACAATGCATGGGAAGGAAGCAATGACAGTACAGAAGGGGGTGAAGGTAGGAAAGAAGAAGGGAGAAGAGGCTGGGGAGCCATAGATGGCAGGGACCACCCTGGAGAATCTCTTCCTCCCATCTGATTTGGGTTAGCTGACAGCTGCCCAGGAGAGAAGAGGAAGCCCATACAATGGTGCAGTGAGGGGGTCACTTTCCCTTGCTTTCTGAATAAATGGGATTGAGCTGCATTTCAAAAAGCAGCTACATTTGCTGGTCTTTAAAAAAAAAGTGAAGAGGAGGAGGAGAGAAAAACTATGGCACAGGCTAGATAAATTCAGAATTATTTGAATATATTACTGTAGTTAAGTTTAGTATATAAAGTACAGTGAATAGATCTGTCATGCATTTCAATGAAGCGCAAAATAATGAGCTGAGGGCAGGGCTGTTCCAACTTTGTCACAATGTTTCTGCCCTAATAGCTGGGAAAGAACACCCCAACTACTTCAGCCTCTCTCAATGTAAATAGTTTTAATAGGATGGGGGGAAGGGAGAGAGGGGGAAAGAGGAGGGGCAGAAAGAAGGAAATATAAGGAGCCATCATCAGAAAAAATAATATAGGAAATAATGGAGCATTTGGGAATGATACATTTAAAATATAGAATGAAGGGCTTTGTATATGGGTCATGCACAGTCCCAGGCAGGGGTCTATAAGAACTAACCTGAGCCTGGAGTCCAACCCTGAAAACCTCCCTCAAATATAGGTTGAGTTGGAATATAAAGTTAAGGTCTGGGGGCAAGAGAGGGGAATTATCATCTAAATCTCCTTCTCTCCTGCCCCCCTTCCTTCCACCTACCCATGTCTCACATCCATGGAAAGGCAGAATAGTGTAATGGATAGAACCCTGGACATGGAATCAGGAAGACCTGATCCAGTCTCAGAAGCTTACTAGGCACATGACCATTTATAAGTAATTTAACCTTCTGATTCTCAGTTTCCTCATCTGTAAAATGGGAGTTGGAGTGAAGCTCAAAGTAGATAATAAAGGTTAAATATAAAAACTATAAATATATTTATATAATGTATATATAAATATATTTATATATAAATAAAAATATAAAAATATAAAAAATATAAAAATAAGGTTGCATTTTGGCAACCTTAAAGCATTATATAAATATGTAAAGGACTATATAAATGAGTTTATTGTTATCCAAGCACCTTAAGCCAAACAGCTGACCCTATCCTAGTGAACTAACACAAAAAGCACATGCCATGCCATCTGAATCATGGCAAAGAGGCAGAGGAGACATCAGAAATATCCCTTCTAAGAATACCAGATGGAGAAGTTTAAAGTAGCATATTCTAAGGAGAGCAAATGTATTTAACAGAAAGGAAATTCTCAGAAGTGGTGACAGGGGGCTGAGTGTCAAGTCCTAGTTTCACTCTGGAGACCCTCTGTAATACTAAACTAATCAGGAAACTGTCCCTGTCTCCTTCATCCACGACCCTTCAGTAAGATTGGATCATTTGAAAGGAGTTATCACTTTCAGGCAGGATATTTTGAACTCCACTTACAAAAAAAAAAGGTGCTATATAAGAAATTCAAGTTTCTTCATTGCTCTTAAAATCCTGAAGCAAAGCACAGCCAGAGATAAATAATGATAAACAGATAAAATAAACAAAAGTTATCAGCTGCACAAAGTCTCTATCCAGCTGAATCACCTCCCTTTGGAGAAAGCCCTGCTATGATGTGTATCTTTTCCCAACTTTTCCAAGACCCAACGGGCTAGCAAATAGAGTAATCTGTCTAGAGAAGAAAAGACTAACTCCATTTCCTTACCACAAGCCTCCCATCCTGACAAATAGTCAAATAGCCAAAGCCTATACCAAGAGAACAAAGCCTATAACGATTGCATAGGGAAAAATGGGAAAAAACACCACTGGAAAAAATAATGAGCATCTGTGAAGGTATTTGTAAGACCCAGTCTCTGACTCTGGCATCATCTATTCAATACAGAGAAATTTGGAACATGGGTAATACAGAAAGAAAAGGCTTTTAAGAACACTAAGCCTGATCCCTTGTGCTGAAAAAAAATAATCATGTTCTTTCTTATTATCATGTTTTGTGCCTAGCCTATCAGGGACCTTGGGGGCCTATGGAATTTTGCACAGCAGAGAACTGTAATGCAGTTTATACTGTCACCGTGCAAATTAGTAGCAAGTTACTAACCCACTTTAAAAAATATATATTAGCCAAGTCTTTACACAGAGTAGACAATGAAATTAATGGACCTGGCTTCCTTTTCTGGTTACCAGGCGTAAAACATCTTTGCCTCCAGTAAGTGGGTTAGTTACTTGACAAGGCCATTTTGATCCAAGTGACAGATAGACAGTACAACTCAGGATGACCAAGAGGCACTTGGGTTCCTAGAAATCAGTGGATGGCAGCTTTTTTTACTTGGAAAGAACAATGTCTAACTGGCTTGCTGGGTCACTGACAAAGTCCCAATTTCCTCAATTATACTTGAGGATGCATGGTAACTGAAGGACTCCTTCCCCAGGAATATCTCATCAAGCTGGGAAATATTCACCGTCTTAAAATTACTCATCAAGAGATGGATGTTTTTCCCTCTGCTACCTTAGTTACTGATTATTTCCATATCCATCAGATACACAAACTCTTGTTTTTAAAATGCAATCAGCACACCCACGCACCCATCTATAGATAGTAAAGAATAGGTAGATGAAGCCCCTGGAATGTAATTCTATCACGCAGGATGAAATGGATAGCATTACAAATGTACACTCAGCAGGAAAATACTATTTAGCTGGTAATTCAAGCCAAGGATGAATAATCAGTTCATTTTTTTAAAAAATGAACCAAGAAATTTTTTCTGTTTGGAAAATTTAGGGTTGGGTCCCTCCTTATCCTTGTGTATCCAAGTGGGTGTGTCACTTGAGAAGGGGGGGGTCACTGTCCTTCCAGTAAAATCCTACAAAGTGACCCTTGGGCTCACAGGACTCCGGCAAACTAGACGGCCAGGGTAGTCAAACTCACTCTGAATGCAGGTAGACAACCCTGGGGAGACATTTGTGGCTACAGTTTCATTTCTGGCTCCTGGTGGTTTGGAAACTTGTGTCTAGGCTTCACATTTCCAAATGACAGCGGTTCTCAAGGCAGGCAATTCAGAACACTAAGCATCACCATTTTTAAGCTTTAAAAAGCCACAGAACCACATATGAGAAAACATATTTGTAATAGTGACCTTTATGTCCTCTATGTATTAGTTCCTATCACTAGAAGCTTGTAACTTAGAAGATCCTTGAGGGCAAGAACTCTCTCTTTTAAGTAAAGTTAAGAAAGAGCCCAGTGTAATGTATAGAATTAAAAGGGTGCTCAATTAGGAGTCTGGAGGCCTAGTTCTGCTGCTAAGTTACCTTGGACAAATCACTTTACCTCTGTGGATCTCATTTTCTTTATATATAACTCAGATATAATTAATCCTATCAGTCCTTCAGGCCCCCCACCTCCTCCATTAACTGTCCCTGACTATACCAGCTTATTCTGGCCTTGACTTGCTAAGAACACAAAAACATTGGAATAAAAGATTTCTAGGTCTCTTTTGACCTCAAAAACTCCCCTTCTGGTGCCATGTTTTTGTTGATGATGGTGATAACATGATGATGGTTGTATCTTCCCATCCAATTCATTTTTCCTTCATTTTATTCTCTCTCCTTAACAACTTTTCTTCCCCTTCCTTTATAGATCTCCAATACCTACAAAAAAAAAGTTTTAACTCCTTATCCTAGAATTCCAGGCCTTCCATAATAGGACCCCAACCTATCTTCTCCTTTCCTTTCTTCCCCAACACTGCAGACTGTTCTGTTCACAGGTGCCCCAAACAGGCCTCGCTCATTTCTGCCTCTCTACATTTGCTCACACCATTCTATTATCTTCCCCTCTGCCTATTTGAATTCTCCTTATTAACTATCCCTGAGTACCCCAGCTTATTCTGACCTCAGCTTGCTGTGAACTCTTAAAGTGTATTCCATTCATCTGACATTTAATCACATACAACCTTGTGATATCTCTCACAACCTGTCTCATACTGTTACAAACATTTGTATTGTTATCTAACTGTTTACATGAATGTGTCTTTTCTCTCTGGTCAGACTGAAAAGTGTTCAAAAGAAGACATTGTAAGTCATGGCCTTGTATCCTCTCCCTGAACATTCCCCAGCAGATGAGAATCTACACAGAGCAGGAACACAATAAAAGTTCAATGCGTAAATGAATGAATAAAATTTTCCTGAAATAACCAGCTACTCAAAAAACAAAAAAAAACAAAACCTCACCCCTCTCCCTCTCTCCCTCTCTCTCTCTCCCTCCCTCTCCTTCTCTCTCCCTCTCCCTCCCTCTCCCTCTCTCTCTCTGTCTCTGTCTCTCTGTCTCTCTCTCTGTCTCTCTGTCTCTCTCTCTCACTGTCTCTTACTCTCATAGATATAGAGATATAGATTTAGATATGTAGATAATTGGTTGGTTGTTGTCCTTCGTTCTTGAAGAGGACCCAAATGACATAACTATGTTGAGTCAAGGTACAGAGTGTTCGATTGTGGCTGATCAGACCTATGAGTTCAGAAGGCTCTACCATAGGTCGAGTACAAATAGTCCTCGTGAATATGAAGATGTCTCTAAATTTGTGTATCTCATATTTCTTTTGAGCTACTGCAATTCTGCTTCACCCATAGAGTACAGTACCTTCTTTGATGTGGGCACACCATGCTGGGCAGACCTGTGCCAGTGTTCCCCATATCTCACAATCGATTCCAAAGTTCTTCAGAGAGACCCCAAGCACATCCTTATATGTACTTGATGCTGCCATCTAATGATGAATATGAAGAATTCAGAGAAACATAAGAAAACCTTTAAGAAGTAATGCAGTGAGGAAAGGAGAACCAAAAAACAAAACAAAACCAATATACCAATTAGAGGCAGCTGGTGGTAGAGTGACTAAAGCATTGGACCTAGAATCAGAAAGATCTGAATTCAAATTCAGCCTCAAACACTTATTGCAGCACGACTCTGGGCAAGTCCCTTAACCTCTGCTCACCTCAGTACTCTTATCAGAATAGGAATAATAATAGCCTTATTTCCTATGACTCTTGTGAGGATCAAATGCGTTTTTTTGTAAAAGCACATAACATAATGTCTGGTGCATGGCAGGCACTTAATAAGGATTTATTTCCTTAATATACATGGCTGCACCAGTGTAAATTGAGTCAACACAGAGATGCAACAAAATTCTGGTCAGACCCAAGAGCTGGTAACAAAATTCTATTGCCAAAGTTAAAGATATATCTTTCATTTCTGTTAATAACTGATAAACTGGGGGAGTGATTTCTTCTTAAAGGGAATTGTTAAAGGGAAGGGAAGCATTTGGAAGCAACTATTACACACTAATAACTTAAAAATAAATGACTAAAATAAAATATAGAATATCATTCCAAGTGAAAACTATTAAAGGTTTCCATTTTTCTTATTTTAATCCATTTTTAGCTGGTAGTACCCATTCATATAGGAAGATGATGAGTTATTTATTGGACAGGCTCTTTGACTATTATTTCAAGCAGAAGGAGGGTATACAGAATCAACCCCTTTCTCCTGAACATCTGACTATGGAACTGGACCACTCAAAGAGAAATCTTACAGCTCTTCAGTTAACACATCTATCTGTCTTTCTTCTCTCTGTCACAGTGACGGCCTGTTATTTTTACATGTGCTGAAACAACGTAGGACAAAAGACACCTGTGGATTTCTCACCAATTCACTATCCCCCTCACAAGTTCCTGTAGGTGGTCAGTGATCTTCTCTTTCTTTAGGGCTCTCCTCAGCCCTAGTATGAGTCTATTACAATTAAGAGCTATAATTTTGAATCACAACTTAAGTGGGAAAAGTACTAGACATGGAGGCAGAAGACCTAGGTCTAAGCTACAGCTCCACCATTTACTAGGTTATATATTCAAGAAAATAACTTTACCTCAGCCTCCTCATCTAGAAAGTGGAAATAACAGTCATTGCCTGACACACCTCACAGAACCGTATGAGGAAAGTGCTTTGTAAACCTTAAAGCACATGAGAGCTGTGGTTATTATCTTTGATTCTTTTCATCAGAAGTCTTGAGTTTTCGTTCTGTTTAAAGCATGGATCTGATGCTTTGCATTGCAGCAGCTATTTACATTAAAATTGGTCACAAAAAAGAAAAAAAAGTAGTTCATTAATATGCTAAGACGCGCTAATTTGAACATTGCCGAAAAGCAATTGCAAATTCCATTTTGCCAAAGTGAAAATGTAATGCAGTGCAAATTAGGGCTGATGAACCTCTCTTTGGAAATTCAAACTTCATCCTGATGCTCCTGAGTTACCCAAACTCAGCTTCATCCATATTGTGACTTCCTATCATGGCAAGTAACTTCAATCCACTTAAGACAAATAGCCCATATACAAAATGTTAGGAGAGACAAAATTGTCAGAGATGTTGCAGAGTCTTCAGGGAGGCAGCTGAGATGATCTGTATGCATTAAGAGACGGGAAAGACAGAGACAGAGACAAATACAGAGGCAGAGGTAGGGACAGAAAGGAGCCAGATATTTCACACAGATGTTCCATGCAGGTAAAACAGTCCTGGTCTGATCAGCCCAGCCTCCCCCAACTGGCTGTTAGAGGGTAACAATGAGGTCCTAGGTGTTGTAGGTTTTCAGGTAGGTTTACAAAGTAGGCTCCAGAGCATTCTCATTAACAGGTGCAGGCCCCCGGGCTGAGACAGATGGCTTTGGCAATAGGCAGTAGACATTGCTGTCCTTTGTATTCCAAGATGGTGTTTCATATGTGCTGCTGTCTGTTTGGAGACAAACAGTGAGTCCTAATGCATGATCCGAAATCCCTTCCTACACACACATACACACACACATACACACACACACACAGGTAGTCATGCTGGCTGGCATCAAAAACTTAAAGCTGCCTTTACTTGAATAGTTCTTCACTTCCCCTAAATGGTGTCCTATTAGAAAAGAAGGAGTCACATTGCCATTCAAAGAAAACTCCAACAGTTATTAAACATAGTCCAGAAAGGACAGCGGCAAGTTCAAGACCTGCTAATCTCTCCAGACCTTCATTTTCCTATCTGTAAAATAAGACAGTTAGACCAGATAGAGTGTTCTTAGTGGAGATCTGTGAACTTGCTTTCTATTTTAAAAAATATTTTAATAGCTGTATTTCAATATGACTGGTTTTCTTTGTAATTCTATATATTTTATTTTACATACTTAAAAACATTATTCTGAAAAGGGGTTCACAGGCTTCACCAGACTATCAAAGGTTTCCATAGCATACACATCTTGGTCTAGATAACTTTTTTTAAAAGCCCTTTATAGCCCAGACCCTATGGTTCTATGATTTTGTATTTAGGGGATGCCTGCAACCCCTAGGATATCTCTTAAAATGACTAATGTATTAGAGCTGCCAGAGCAAAACAGTCTCTCTTGCTCGTAAGTGAATTTATCATACTTTGCAATGAGTAGACTAACAAGGAATCTGTATAATTTGTAGGATAATTCATCTGGCTTCTCCTCCCTTCCTCTCACTATGGATTAAGTAGATGGGTGGGCAAAGATAAGCATTCTCTTATGCCTCAAAAGGAAAGAGGGTATCCCTTGAGTTCTTGCCTCCCAAAACCACTCAACTGGTCCCAAAAGGATGGCTGCAGCCCTGACCCAGAATGGAAAATTGAGCAAGTAGTCCCAGGTCAAAAGTTTAGTATATTTGCCTTCTTAGAACCCAGAGGACAAAGAGAGAAAAACAAATGTGCTGGTTACATAGTTGCTATTCAATAGATAATTGTTGATTGATTAGCAGATGAAAGTTACCCTTGTCTCAGCTGGGGAAAGTTTTAAATCCTCTAGCCAGACTAGAAATCATCTGAACTTGAATACTCACCCAGACACTAGGTGTTACAAGCGGCACGTGGTCTACAGTGGGAGATGAGCAGCCAGATCCATTTAAATTTTTCTCTCTTAAAAAATGTTGATTTTAGCGGAAATGCAAAGTGTAACTTGCAGGAGCCCAATCCCATCCACTGGAGTAACTGAGATTAGTTCATTAATGGGTTCAGCTACTGGCCATGCATCAGCATAACATTAGGAGCTAACTGATTTCCCACCATGAGCCACTTACAGCTGAGCATTTGCAAATCATCTCAAGATGCATGTCAAAGTGAGAGATGACAGTGTTAAAGAAATACATTTTTCATTTATTCTATTAGTAATACACATTATTGAATGTGCTATAGTGTAGACAATATAAAAGGCGAGTCTTTCTCATTTGTTTTCTAACCAGCAAACACACCTCATCCATACTAACACTCCTTTGCAGCCCTACCCGCCGATGATCGTACGTGAGAAGGGACATGATGATGTATGAGGAGCTCACACACATGGCAGTCCAACCTGATGGCACTGTTGAAAGGAGTGGCTGGTGACAATAAGCATGCTCCTTGACCTCTTACATCCATGACCAAAGACCAGTCTGATGAGTGATGATGCATTTAGAATCTACTCAAAACCCCTTGGGACCATAGCCAACCTTTTGGAGATAGAGCGCCAACCTTTGAATGAAAACGAATTAGTAGGTGGCCACAACCACTTGGGTCTCTAACAGCCCCTGAAAGCAACATTTCTGTCATTGTGGGCTCATGTATTGGTTTGATTATCTTTTTAAAAGCAGGACTTTCTTGGGAAAATTAGGATGGGGGAACATAAATCTTAGACACAGTGTTTAGTCTATGGATCCTTTCAGATAAAAGAAAAAGAAGGTGGTCAATCATGCATGCTAGACTCATCCATTAGAAGAAAGTAGGATAATCTCAGATTTTCTTAAAGAAAAGTAGAACACAATTCAAGCACTACTGTTTACCCCAACAAATACTTATTACATACCTAAGAAATGCAAGGCACCATGCTAACAAGGGACTGAAAAATAAAAGAGGTTCAAATGCCCAGCCAACCCTATAAATATGGGGATAGCAGTATAATTGATTCATTTGGCATGGATATATTTCTCATAGCATTGACTTCTACCACCTTCCCCTTTGTTATTTTACCCTTCTTTTTGCCAACAGGGAGATATCACATGTCTCTCTTCTCCCCGTATCCTTAGTACCTAAAAAGTTATAAGGACTCAATAAAAGTTTATCTGAATGAAGAACTAACTAAATTAAATCACTTTGGAATACTTTGGACTCTCTTCTTTTCTATTTGCTCTCTTTCTTTCAGGGACAATTCAATTCAACAAACATCTATTAGTGCCTTCCAGACAACGTAGTACAGCAAAAAGAGCCCTGGCCCTGGAGTCAGAGGACCTGAGTTCAAATCTCATCTCTGTGTGACCTTGGGAAGTTACTTACCCTCTCTGAGACTCAGCTTCCTCATCTATAAAATGAGTCAGTCAGACTAGTTGGTCTTTGAGGTGACTTCTAGATCTAGAGCTGAACCTACATGCCAGGTACAATGCTAGGCAATTCTGTTTAACCCTTCCCTCCAGTGCATCATTCAGCATCTTATCCTCATAGGCCAATGAGCACTGGCTATATGACTTTGGGCAAGTCATTTGGGAGGAATGGAAATAAGCATTTATATAGAACACACTAAGTTCCAGGGAGTAGAAAAGTGCTTTTTTAAAAGATATTATCTCATTTGATTCTCACAACAATCCTATGGTAAGGTTGCACTACTATTACCTCCATGTTAAAGATGAGGAAACTGAGGCAAACAGAAGTCAAGTGCCTTGTCCAGGTTCACTTAGCTAGTGTCAGAAGCCAGGTTTGAACTCATTTCTTCCTAACCCCAGCTCCAGAGCTCTGACCATTGTGATAGCTATCCACCTCTATGAGTTAGCTCCCTCATCTAAACTTGAAATTGATCTCTTCTGCTAACTGGTAGATTTCTGCCTAAAAGCAGCAAATATGAAAGAATCAATGGACAGTTACTGTCTATTGCTATGTAAGATGCATAAACCATGGTGTGCTACCTTCAAGAACTTCACAATCACAAGGGGGGAAAGAAATTCGTGAACAAATGTGAAATCACAATACAAGATGGTCAATGTGCTAAGTATCAAGTGAGGAGAACAGACAAGTGTTATAAAAGGAGAGAAGACCATGGTGGGCTAGAGTGTCAGGGAAGGCTTTTATGGGAGAGGTGGGATAGTGGCTGGGCCTTCTCAAAGCAGCTGAAGATGGGTCAATGAATGGTGGTGTTTAAGGAAATAACCAGAGTTAGAGGACAACCCATGGGGGAATGCAAGGGATGGGCCAAACTGATAACCAAACAAATAGAAATCAAAGGCAAGGTAGGACCAAGAACCAGGGGTTTTTTTTGAGGACACCCAAATCCAAAAGACTGAGATACAGACTAAAACACACCGGTTCCAGAGAAATGGGACCTGAATTTAAATCCCCCATGGGACCTTGAGGCTCTGGGCCTCATTATTCTTCCCTCTGAAATGAGGGGATTGAACTAGATGGCCTCTGACTAGAGGGTCTCTTTCAGTTTAATGTCTATGATTCTATGGTCCTATGGATTTTGAGTAAGGAAGACCTGAGTGAGAATCTTTTCTTAACCATTCACTCACTCACTATTTAAATGAACAAGTCGTGTAACCTCTTTCAACCTTGAGAGAGATAAATAATAATAGCACCTACTCCAATGGGTTATTGTGCGACTCCAATGACGTTGTGTATGTCTAGTACACTGATAACAAAAGTGTCACATACATGTTGGTAATAACTTTGATCATTAAATCCTATGTTAGAATGACTAGGACCAGAATATAGCTAAGAAATCAGGACAGAAGCTAGAAAGCATAAGAGGAAGACTGGGCAAAGGCCTGTCTGAAGTAACCTTCCTCCACCTTTCAACCTCTTCTCTGCTGTGTTGGAACAGGCATGGACCAGAATCAGTCACCAGAGGCTCATACAGCCTAGAAGGAAAGTTTTGTTGGTCATTCACTTATGTCTGATTCTCTGTAACCCCACGGACCACAGTCTGCCAGTGCTGTCCACGGGGTTTTATTTACAGAGATACTGGAGTGGTTTGTCATTTACTTCTCCATTACATTAAGGCAAACAAACTAAGTGACTTGCCTAGGGTCATACAGCCAGTCCGAAGCTGGATTTGAACTCAGGTTTTCCTGACTGCAGTTCCAATAGTCTATCCACTGAGCCACTTAGCTGCCTCCTAGAAGCAAAGTAGACTCAAAATAATAATAAATAGTTAATATTTAAATAGAGTGCAGTTTCATAACCTTTCGTGTATGATTGACCCCCTCTGACAGTCTGATAAATCCTATGGTCCCTTTCCCAGAATAATACTTTAAATGCATAAAGTAGCATGCATAAAACTGTAAAGGAAAACAATTATATTGATGTTATTTTTTTTAAATCTAGTGAATAGACTCCAGGTCAAGTAAGAATCACAGATATAGTTCTTATACACATTTTGTAGATGAGAAAGCTGAGGCCACAGGGGTTGTGTTGTGATTAAGTTCAGTCTTCTTAACTCCATGTTCAACACTCTACCTACTACATTGCTAATGACAACAATAGCAATAGCTAGTATTCATATAGTATTTTAAGAAAATGCTTTACAAGTATCTCATTGGATCCTCACAGCAACCCGTAGAGGAAGGTGCTATAATTATTTCTGTTTTACAGGTGAGGAAACTGAGACCACAGTTACGTGATTTGCCCTGGGTCACACAGCTAGTAAGTATCTGAGGTAGAATTTGAATTCAGGTCTTCCTTACTCCAGATCCAGCACCCTATTTCATTTACTATTTATGAATATGCTATTTATAAATATGCTATTTATGAATCATGAGTTACTTGAGTAGCAGTGAATTCTAATTATTAAATCTAACTGGCATCCAACGGCAGCTATAAATCTCAGTAAAGGCAAGTCACTTAGCTTCATTTTGGAGTAAGACTAATACCTTAAGTAAAGGTGAAGAACTGGGATTGTATCAAATATATGTTGAAATTCATGAACCAATGGATAGAGTTGGGAGACATTCAGACATCCAAAAGTTTCCATCATAATGAAATTTGATCAGAATAGAAAAGGAAAGGTCAAAACTAGAGGACAGAGAAAGGAGTCCCAACAGAAACATGATGTCAACCAAGACCATCTCTTCTTTGATACTACTAAAGCATTCTTTCTTCTTTCTGGATTCCTCCTCACCAATTTCTCCCATGATGACACTGCCTCATAAGTCAGAGGAGGAGAAATTCTCCAACAGACTTATGAGTCAGCAACCAAGACTAATGACTTGCCCTTACTGAAATTTATAGCAGCCTTTGGATGCCAGTTAGATCTAATAATTAGAATTCACTGCTACCCAAGTAACTCATGGTCCATCAACAGCAAGGGACACCGTAAGCATTCACTTTTGCTTAATGATTTAAAACATCAGTAGACAGATTCCATGCACTTCTAGGTATGAGCTCCCTCTGATGTCCACCGAGGAGGAACTGAATTATGACCCCCAAATGCAAGGGGGAGAAGGTAGGAGAATACTTAATAATTGTGCATTCACTTTGATTACATCTTTGAAGATAAAAAAGTAAAAGAAAATTACCTTCTTATTTCTTCCAATTTCTTTGCCCATTTCCACTTACAAAAATAATCTCTGTTCCAGTTCCAATAAGGATGCAACCTGAGATGCAAAGATGCCCTAAACAAATTCAGTAGAGGAATCTTACTCAGGAATGCCTATCACAATATCGGATTCAAGACAGTATGGGTAAATTCTAACTCTCACAAGTAATAAATATACTCGCATTAAAAATGCATTTGTGTTCTTCATTTAAGTTTGAGATAACAAAATAGATACATTTCCATTCTACTTTAATTGTAGTTCATTTTATATTAAAATATATTGGTCAAAAAAGAAAATCAGTACTTTCCTCTGAAGACCGAAGTCATTAACATACTTTAGATTAGTAAGTTATAGTTTAAAGACAAACAATGGCTAATACCTAGAGCAGGGAAGAACAATTAGCAAATCTATGATTTATGTGGCTTATTTACTATCTATTCCCTGGGTTAATTGTTTAAATGAGGTGTGGCTTACTGAAAACTTTCATTTGCCCATACCTGTAATCAAGACAAAAGGAGAGTGGTAAGTAGAGGTAGTGGAGAGGTCATTCTAAGTCAAAAGGAAAGAGAATTAACAAATATCAGACTGTCCATGGTTCATGAGATGTTCATGAAGGGTTAGCTCAGGGCTTAAAGGACCAAGGTAAAGAACTGCTTAGAGTCGGAGCAATCAGGCCTTTTCACTTGAGGTGGGGGCCATGTGTTTAGAAACATCCAGAATTATTGATAAATATTCATGAATGAAGCCCCTGACTCCAGCGGAATCCTACCAATCACTGTGTCTTCAGTTTATCTGACCTATCCATAATCATTGCATTTGAAAGAGGTTTCTGGTCCCTTGATCTACTTCAACATAAAATGATGCAGCTTGTAACTCTTGAAGGCCACCTCAGAGATGGAGTAGGTTATCATGTTCTAGACCAAAGGTAGGCAAATGATGACCCAAAGGTCAAATCCAGCCCAATACCTGATATTTTTATTGCTTTTTTGTTTTGTTTTTTAATAGCCACTTGCTACACAAAAACAGCCAGAAGACCAGATTTGGCCCTCAGGCTGTAGTATGCCAACCCCTGGTCTAGATCAAGCAGACATCAGAGTACTTACAAATGCAGCTTCATATCTTTGAACCAGAAAAAGGATAAGGATCTGTGGGATAGCGTTATACCAGATATACCTGCCTTCTTGTCCCTTCTTGTATGAATGTATCTATATTCATGTGGTTTATATTCAGTAATCTCAGTAACTAGTTTAGGGTGGGTATGGCTAATTTGAATATTGCCCAAAAAAAGCAGGAATAGAGAGGCTTGTTGTCATCCCTAACCTAACTAACATACTTGGCTTTGATATCAGCTAATTGGGCAAATTCCAACTTCTCAGCTCCTCATTTTCCCCATATCTAAAATAAGGAGGTAGGACTCTCTAAGGTCCCTACTAACTATAAATCCTAGAATCTCATGGCAGTAAGGAAATAGAAGAGCTTACAGAAATTCAATTTACATGCAACTTTTTAGGAATACTGTTATAGCATAGTAACATCTGTGTGTGTGATACAAGAGAATGATACTAAGTAAAATAGAATGAATCGCAACAAAAGACTAAAGCCTGCTTGTTCCATCTGGCTTAGGGGAAGGTCCATTCCAAAGCTAACATAGGATAACCTGTATGAAATTATATTGGGAGGCTTAGTTATAGATTATAGCTTTCTAAAGAACCAAAAAAGTAATAATTTGACACCCTCCAAGGAAAGCTCGTGGCAAAAGTTCACTTCCCTGCAAGAACATGTAAGTGTCCAAGTGTGTGGGGAAAATAGTGAGAGCAGTCAATAAAACATAAGCCCATTCTAAGGTAAAACTCTCTAGGATATGTTTGTCATGGCTTCCCCCACAAGGTCATGGAGAATTGGAGGCTCAAAAAGAGCTGAACTAGAAATATTAGTGGAATGAATGGGCCCAGGTGTAACGAGACTGCTGACTGGAACAGTTCCATTATGGACACTAAGAAACAATAGATTTTTAAAACATAGGTACCTATATACTATATACCTTACATTACTTTATACGTAGGTACCTATGTACTTATATATACCTATAAACATACATATTATATATATAGAGAGAGATATATATACTTAAATAATAAAGTGGAATGGGGGCAAGGTAATATAGTGGATGAAGGGTTGGTCGTAGAATCTGAAAGACTTACTGACTCTGTGACCCTGAACCCCAAACAACTCACTGGAACCTTTCAGTCACAGATGGATCGTGACCCTCATTGATGGATGGAACTTCCAAACCAGGACTTTGCCACACTGAAAAAATCTGAGTTCCTTGTCTCTATTATCTCCTTGTAAGTTCCAAAGAGCAGGAACTTACACATTTAACTTCTGTAAACTCAAGGGGAAGGGAATGAATATTTATATAGCATCTACATGCCAGGACTGCATTAAACACTTTTCTTACAAAGATTATATCACTTGACCTTATCACAATCCGATGAGGTAAGTGCTATTGTAATTCTTATTTTTACAGTGGAGGAAACCGAGGAAAAAAAAGAAGTTAAATGACTTGCCCAGGGTCACACAGTGATAAATGTCTGTGTACAAATATTCATACTCAATTCTTCCTGACCCTAGGCCCAGTTCTCTATCCACTATGGCACCTCCTGCCTCATTGCCTGGCACATAATACGTGCTCACTCAAAATTTTTTGATTGATGTGCAGGTATCTTTACTGGCCTTATCTTTGGGGCACTTAATCCTCAGTCATCTTGTCTCCTTCTTAGCTTCATCAATGGTCTCACCTGTCATGTGGTGGATCCACCAAATTAAACATATATTATCTGAGAATGATCAGACTCAAGAAATGTTCCCTTTATTTAAAGACAGTCTGCCTGTCATACAAAAACCACCTGAAAGAAAAATACACGTTTGCATGTATTGCCCAGATAATAGTAAAGGCCTCCTTGAGACTCAAGCCATGGAATACATGGCCAATCTTTCCTTTCCTTTCTATCGTACAGACTCCGCCTAATATACCAAGCTGACCACATGCTGATCTTTAAGGATAGATAAGTGATTGTTCATTAAGGCAGCCATTATTCTCTCTCAGTAATTTCATTTTCTAGGAACCACACTGTCACAGAGAAGGGCAATCAGCCAAAACAAGGGTGATACTCTAGAGTCCAGGGGTGGAGAACCTGCTGCCTTGAGGTCACATGTGGCCCTCTAGGTCCTCAAGTAGGTCCCTTTGATTGAATCCAAACTTCACAGAACAAATTCCCTTGAGGCTACAGGTTCCCCACCCATGCTCTAGACACACACACACACACACTGAAATACACACATGCAACTTTTAAAAAGCATAGCCTAGAAAAAGTAAGACAGAGAAAGTGAAACCCTGCGGGCTGTAAGAAATTATTTATTCTGATATGATTTCCAAAAAGAGAGGCAGTGTGGGGTAATGGATAGAGAGCAGACCTTGTAGTGAAGAAGTTCAAGCTCTCTGACATGTGCCACTATCTATGTGACCGCAGGCCAGACGCGTAAGTTCTCAGTACCCTAGATGAAAAGCTACCACTAAATTGTCACATTTAAAGGAGAAGAGGGGAGGATTTCCAAAAGCCAAAAAACATTTCTGAAATATTTAGATCAGCTGTAACTACTCCCTTTTAGCTAACGTTGCAAGCCCTCTTCCTTGCTCCTCTAATGATGTACTTTGAATATTAGAGAAGGAAGAGTGAGGAGACTCAAATGAGGTGTCATACCTGGAGTAACTCCAAGGAGGGACATGCAAGGAAATACTGAGGAGAAGAGTCAGAAATGATCTGGACCATAAATTCACAACTGGAAATTTACCATCCAGCAGCTGCTTTTCTCCTAAGAAAAGCAATCAAATGCTTATTGATGTCAGAACTATGTAAATGATGCACAATACGTAACCTGCAATTGCTCTTAGCACTTAAAAACAAGGTTGTATTTTTCAAGGCATTTCACCCCTTTAGCCCCCCCAAATCAATATATGGGTTATAGATTATCGATCACTAAGGACATAGCCCACAGCCGCTCTCTCAGTGTCAGGAAGAGTACTATTTTTCTCCCACTAAGGCTTTCCACTGTAGCTTTTAACCATGAGTCATAATATATTTTCAGACGTTGAGCAATTATTCATAGTCAAGTTATCCTACCCAAGCTTATCAAGAATTTAAACTGAAAAGTATTTATATGCAACTACCTCTATATGGACCCTATGCCTATGGGCAAAGTCACCAGGATGTTATTGGTCTAAGAAACACCTCAGCACCTTAAGATGACAATGAACTCACTAATGGGAAACAATTTCAATGAAACTAATATCAAAATTCTGTAAACTTGCCAGCAGATAGAAGTTACCACATTATTGTGGTCTGTTTTTAAGGACAAATAAAGCATGGTGCCATCCAGTATGCTAGAGTACATGCGGCACTATAGACAGAAGTGTTTCAAGTCAACACAATATGAAAAAATTCAAAATAAAATGAAAAGTGTCTGAAAACAAACCAACATAAATATACAGCAGTCCTGTTAATTATGATTATTTATGATCACTAAGAACTGGCATCATTACTGTAGTTTCCTTTCCAAAATCGCACAAATTTGTTACTCGACGGCGGTTTCTGAGTCCTATAGGCATCAGGGAGGGGCTTACTCCTAGTGAAGGTCCTTCCCAGCAGGGATAGCCCATGGACCTTATGTAGGTGTGAGAACCTGAACACTTGCTCGTATGACCTACACAGACACACAATCATGCAGGCTGAGATGTTTCCCAAACGTTCAACCACTCCTAATGTGTTACAGATGTCTGAATTCTACCAGTCTAATAAATAACGCATTGAAATCCAGGGTACAAAGGTCTCAGGAAAATAGCTAAAAAGCTACCCTCTGGTGGAGGGGGTGGGGGGGAGAAGGAAATCGTTGAGAGGTGGGGGAAGCATACTGTGTGCAGGCCATACAGTCCATCGTTACCTGCAACACTGAATATTTCATCAGAAATGACAAGACTTCTCTCTCCTCTTCTCCGGCCTCTACCTCCCCTCCACTGCCCTCCCCATTCTCCCCTACCCCCCTGCTTTTTTTTTCCTCCTCGTTTGACAACGTGTCACTGGCATATCACTGCCATCCAGCTGTCCTTGCAACCTGACCTCTGTAGTTCGCTGCGCCCAGTGGTCATGCCGTCTTCGTCTCACTCCAACCACATCTGACAGGAGACAAGCAGATCACAACAGAAAGTCCTGGCACCTGAGACGCCCTGGGACTACACAGGTAAATCAGGGTCATCCTTGTTGTCTCCAGGCTAACAACAGAGGGGAAACATGACATCTCTAGCAACGCAGTTTACATTCGCATATTCGGAGACTCCGTCATGCTCTTACAAGAGGGCATGGAATGGGCAAGATCCTCCCTTACATCCCTCTTTGGGTGGGACTAATGACTCAACAAAGCCTCTGAAGTGAGACCCCCAAAGAGGAGAACATTGACTTCATGGGTCATTTGGGGAGACAGGATGATATGCATTAACAGAGGCCATTAAAACAGGCAGGGAGTGAAATGGTCACTTCTCCAACCTAATTGTCTAATCCGGGACAGACAAGGCCAGTCCTAATCTCCATAAGAATGGGGTGACAGAGAGGAGGCAGGAGTTCTACCCTGCCCTCACTGCAACCCTGACTCCCCTCACCCACCCAACCATGGTCTGCTTTAAAGGTAGCACAAGCATTGTGTGTCCAAAAGGGAAATCTTTCCTTCGAAAATGACATACATGATGGTTTGGAGTAGTTGTATGTTTTTTTTTCTCTCTTTGTCCCCCTCTTTTTGGTGAAATATCTGTTTAGAGAAGAACATGGAGTATTTTGACTGAAATAAATGCTTTCATGGAATACAGTAAACCCTAGAGATCATCCTGAGACTTGAAAAATATCATACTGCTTTAAGCAGGTGACAGTAATGTCACCATCTGATGGGGTTGTGGGTTTTGTTTGTTTGTTTTCCTTCCAGACTCAAAGGGAAAAAAGTTTATATTGAATAGAGAAAGTTAAGTAGAGAAAGATATTTCCTTGATGTAACAAGGATAATCCAGGTCCTTCATAGGCATAGTCCCCTGCTCCTTGTTGAAATGACCAGCCCTATTGTGAAAAGGTTTTGTGAGCACCACCACCATCACCATCACCACCAAAAAAAAAATGGGATATAATTCAATTGACTCTTAAAATAGCTCTGATTTTACTCAGTTTTCACCATGCTGCCCATATCAACATGGCTACAATTAGTTCTTCAGAATCCAATCCAACATCAGCCCTAGTCACTATGGGCCAGGAATAGTTAGGGGTACATAAAGGAAGCTTGCCAAACTTAGAGATACCTAGCAACAGCTTACAGGATCCATGATTCTTGTCTCTCTTTTCTGATTTCTGTACATGGACACCGTGGGACAATAGAGGACAGACAGGGGTCAATCCAGGAGACTTAGAGATGATAACATCATAGCTCATGCTCCCACTTAGATAAATATGGGAATATCTGAAGTTTCCTTGCTTCTGGGTATTTAAGTTAAGTTCTCCTAACAACCAAAACAACTAATAAGTATTTTGAATACATACATGTTTTTTACAAAATGAATAAAAATGGGAACAGGTTTTGTACCTAAGTCCAAGAGCATGACACAAACTCATAACATTAGTAGGTGAGTTTCTAACATGTGGAGCTAAGACAGTCTTTGGTTAAACCTGTGTCAGTATCTCTTCTCAGTCTCTTCCTTCCACTTGGTTCTAGGGCCCTTTCTCTCTTTCACTGTCCAGTTTGTTGATCAGTGTTAGATTCTGTTCAGTCCTAGCTTTGAAGCCCCTACCACATGGAAAAGAGAAAATTTCCATGCCTATTGATCGTTCTCCTGGAAAACATTCCCTCCTTCCTGATGGTGCCTTCCCTTTGCTGATCTTTCCTTGGCATTCACATTCCACCCACATAATTCTACAAAATAAAGTCTTTCACCATCATTGCCATCGCCTGCCACATGAAATAACATGAGAAGCTGCTGGTGTTCTGGACATGGTTGAGAATTCAATTCCAGTTCAGGTTATAACCTAGTATAATCAGCCTCCAAATAATCACTCCACCAATATTCATAAAAATATCTATTTTTTGGTATCAACTTTCTGATGAACCTAGAGAGGATCTGTTAGAATCTGGTACTTATCATGACCTGCTCTTTTCCTCAGCATCCACTTAATCAGACTCAAATCTTTCTTCTTTCTGGGTTTTTTTTCTAATCCATTTGAAAGTGAATCTCAATCACATCTTAATCAGTCCAGTGATATCCCCTTCTTCTCTGACTCAGGCCCTGCTATGAATCATCATCATGATTGACCCACTTTGCACCTAACTCCGGAGGATTCTATTAGATGAGGGGTACCAATAAAAGACATTATTTAGAGGTAGCATCTTCATCCAGAATTTCTCCAGGTTTCATATTTTCAAGGGCACGCACAGATAGGCTCAAACACACACACACACACACACACACACACACATGCACACACTCTCTCACTCAAGAGCAGCCATAACAAAACAGAATGAGGGAAGGGAACTGGCTAGTAATCCAGCAGGCTTCTAATCATAAGGAGGCCCTCAGACCTGGAGAAATGAGGCCCCCAGGAAGGAAAGATACAAGACAGATGACACCAGTAGGTAGCTCCTCTCTTGCCATCAGCTAGAATGGACAATCCTTGAGGGAAGGGACTATCTTACTTTGGTACAAGTATTCCTAATACTTAGTTTCATTAATGTTGATTGGCTGAGTGATTGCTTCTCCTTTCCACTCAGGGAAGACAGTAGTAGCAGTGAGGTCTCAATACAGAGTCGAAAAGGGAATGTTAAAGCCAATGTTAGGGAAGGAAACGTGAGTATCACTGAAATCAACCTAGGATCAACAGGTTGTTGTTCTGAAGATCCATTTGGAGACACTTTTAATAAACAAATCTCTTCCCCAACCAGGCTCTGACTGAAGTTCCAGTCTGTCCCAGGGCTTCCTACATACACACATGCACACGCGCACATACACACACACACACACACACACACACACACACACCATATCTTCTTTAGCACTGGAAATAGACTTGAGACCTTGCAGCAGCCGTCAAAGCATTAATGATACTCCGGCCCAAAAAGCCCAAGTCACAGAAATCAGATTTTCCTCTGAACAAACCTCACCTCCTAACAAGCGTCAAAGGAACACAACAGAGGCTGGAAAGCCCACCCGGAGTCTTTACAGCCCTGCCCCCAAATTTAACAGCATGCCAAACTGATACGACCTTGGAGGTAATGGGACTGCAGGTAAAATATCATCGGGCTCCCATCCTGAGATACCTATTTTCAACTGATTTAGCAGTAAAAGAGTCAGTTCTACAACTGACCCAGATCATTAGCCATGGAAAAAGTGCCATTCGTTAGAGCTAAAATCAAAAGGAGTATCGTTCTACTTCATAGCCTCAGATCCCAGCAGGGCTCCGGGAAGGTGTAACAGAGTCCCGCAACATTAAATTTAGAGCAGAGGGGAGTTTTGAATTTACCTAGAAAATAAAATTCAAAGCACAGAAAGAACCTTCATCAACAGAACTTTTAGCACAGGCTTTCCAAGCCCAGTCTTACCAATAGGCTGACTGGTATTCCCTCAGTGCCCTGCCCTACCATCACCAGGACACCTTAGAGTAGAGTCAACCACCAAGTGGGTGGGAGGTTCTGCCTTTGTTGTTTATTTAGGTCTTTGTCTGTACTGGAATGAGGGAGAGTTGTCTGCTCAGGCAGCCTCCTGATGACCTGAGGCTCCAAGGTGCTCTTCCCCTGCCTATGGCCCTCAGCCCTGGTAAACATTTACAACTGGAATGTCAAGGCAGAAAATAAACATTCCTTGCAAAGTGATATTGATGGCATGTGAGGGATGTAGATGAGAAGCCCTGCTATCAGTAAAAAGTGATTGAGAAGAGAAAAATAAAATCTAGCTTCACTTTCTTCCACGTTTAAGAAAAAAAAATAGGGGCTGGTAGATGGCACTTGGATAAAGCTCTGGCCCTGGAGTCAAGAAAGCTTGACACTGATGTCAAATCTGACATCAGATACATGACATTTTTTAGGTGCATAACAATGGGCAACTCACTTAACCCTGATAGCCTCCAAAAAAATCAAATTAAAAAATGTTTAAATATGGATACATTAAACATGTTAAGAATTCTATCCCACACAAAAAACTACATTTTGAAGTGTCAGTCCAAGAGGGGCTGGAAAGTCATCCCCTTTTCCTTTCTCCTCTCTTACTATGGTCCTCCTTGCTATCTGGGGTGTGATGGCTATAAAGAGGTCATTCTCCCAGACCTATTTATAGGACATTTAGAACAGAGTAGAGCCTCTGCTGAGTTCCTATTCCAGCACCTCCTCTCTTGGTATAGAAATGACCCTGGGCCCTCTGAGGCTGTGCTGGCAAATGGCAGGTTTGTTGGATCCTACCAAGCTGGATGGGGTTCCTTCAGGTCCAGCAATCCACTGTCTGTCTGCTGCCTGAGGACCAGCCCAGCTAAGGTTGGAGATGTGTTCATCACTTGGTTGCTGAGGGATGGATAGGCCCTTAGTAATAGGCTAGTGACTGCTATTATAAATTTAACTAACTGGGAACCTTCATCAGCAAAATACTACATTCAAATCCTGCTTCCACTAAGTTTACCTGTATAGAAAACTCCTGTCTGGACTACCTTGGGCAATTTCCTTAACCTCTAGGAACATTTTTTTTCTTTATCAGTAAAATGAGGAAGTTAAATAAAATGATTAGTCCTGTTATATCCCCTTTCCACTCAAAAACCTATCTAAGGATCAGAAATTTAGAGCTGAAAGGGGTTTTCGAGCCTGCTGAGGCCAACCCTACAATTTTACAGACGAGAAAACTGAGACTTTGACAAGGTGAGTGACTTGCCCAGGGTCATCCAAGTAGGAAGTATCTGAGGCAGAATCTGCACTCAGATCTTCTGACTCCAAGTCAAATTCTCTATCCTCTATGGCACTTACTTCCTTACACAAAGTAACTTACTTATAAATATATGTCGAATTAAAATCTGAAAAATAATAACACAAAGAAGGTAGGTTCACAAGGAAAATTCAAAACACTATGAAATCACATTACAGAGAAAGCCTGGTTTCTGCATGGGGTAAGAGGGGTATGTATAGAACTCCTCTGACACTAGTATATTTCAGTGCATAACAATTCTAAACTGTGTCCTAAAAGCACTGATGGACACCCTTGAAGAAGGCGATAGTCTAACAACACTATTACCCTTACCATATCCTGGCTAATATCTATTAGTCTGAAAATAATGGATTTTTTTTCCATTTCATAAACAGGCTGCCTCTATCTACAGTGTCCACCATTCCATGAACTAGAGTTTCCATTTACATGGAAAGACTTCAATCTATTTTATTTTATGCTGATCATTAACTAAGAATATTTCTCTCCAGAGATTTATTACATTAATGAGCTCTGAAATTACTCATAGCAATTAAGTATATTGTTCTTAAACTCTTCAGAGATTATTGAAATACTTGTGTTGCTTCTACAGGGAAGCATAAATAAAGGGTCCAACTCATCCTTCCCCCTCCCCAAACAAACTAGCAGCCGGTCACACCCTTGCCCTTCTGAAACCTCTCCCTTCACCAGCTCTAACAATCTTTTGGGATTGTCATCTCTCATAAATTCTCAACCTTTCCAAAGCAACCTTTCCTCTCAGCCCTTTTGCTGAGGTCCCAAGAAGGTGGATGACTTCCCCAGGGAGCTGACCTCTGGTGTACATCAATCAGCCAATGCTCAGACTCAGCTAGTTCAAGGAAGTCACTCAAATCCAGTGACCATGAGGATATAGATCAGGATATAGCAGGAAATATCTACCCTGGTCAGTAGAATATACTTATATGTTACACTGTACTAAGCATTGGGGATACAAAAAGAGGCAAAAGATACTCTTTGCCTTTAAGGAGGCTAGAAAGTAGAAGATGTTGTCAAGAGGCAGTGAGATCCCCATCATTGGAGGTCTGCAGGCAGAACAACCACCTGTCTTACCCCATACAGAAGATACTTGATCAGGTGCAAATTAGAGAAGGCAACCTCTAAGGATCCCCACACATTCTCTGAGTGTTTCTAGCCTCCTTAAAGGCAAAGAGTATCTTTTGCCTCTTTTTGTATCCCTAATGCTTAGTACAGTGTAACATATAAGTAAGTGCTTAATAAATGGTTATTGACTGACTGATTGCTCAATATCTCCCTTTCTCTAATACAAACTATTTCCCCTAGGAAAGGTTGCCCTCCAATCATGTGGGAAGGCCTGATCCATTAGAATATTTTAAATAGAACTTGAGATACAAAGGTCCTTTGGTCCTAGTGCAGCTATGGAGAACAATAGCAGGGTTGTGCCTTTCCAATATGGTGACAACCACCTTCTCATAGATATCCACCCTGGAAGACTACAACTGGGCTTGGGCATTGCCCCAGTCAGAGACTCCCGAACCCCAGCTGGAAGCTCTCTGCCTCTGCCCCCTTACTTACACTGCACATGATGCCCTCTAATTGTTCCTGGTACAAATTTCCTGAAGAAGTACCGGCCAGCCTCAGGGTTCCAATGGGACTCGCTGAATTTCACTGATCCCTCCCTAGCAATGAAAATGAGATAGTATTCTCTCTCCAGGCTCCAACATAAATGAGAAATTTGTCAGGGGTGGTGCGGGGGGAGGAGGACAAAAGTTTTATACCTCTCTTTTTCTCTTTCTCAGTCTTTCTCTCTGTCTCTGTTTTTTACTTTGTAAAACTGAGGCAAAGTCATAAAGGGAACAGGAACAGCAGCTCATTGGTTTGAAACTGTTCTGTATGCTAATGTAATGATGTGGGAGAGCAGAGAAACCCTAAGGACACCCATCTCTTTATCACCTTATAGGCCATGACCAGTATCGAAGAACATAATTGAGGCACAGGTTATTAAAATGCAGCAAGAGATAACAGGCCATAATTGAACCCCCTAATGGCACAAGCAGTAACAGTTCAGCAACAAGGAAGAGAGTTGAGAATTTGCACAGAATGTCAGTGTGGGAGACGCATGATCCTGGAACATTTGCTGGCTTTGACCAACCAATAAATGTTAACTGAGCTCCAGCCCTCCCTACTCTGGGCACAGTGAGGGATGCATAGAATAGGGGGTAGAGCTGATATGTCTCTAGCCATCATCCAGACAAACCCCCACATTTTTGCAGAGGAAGCAGACTCAGACAGGGAAAGTGACTTGTCTGAGGCCACACAGTGGCAAAGAAGGAACCCCAAGGGAGATGTTGGGCTCTAAAACCAGTGTGCTCTTCCTTGTACCATGGTACATGCTTGTCCCCAAGAGTGCTCACAGCCTAGCTGGGGAGAAAGGACAGCAGTAGATAAGTTAAAACACCATCAAATTCTGTGCTGTTTCCCAGTCCAGACTCTAAAATGTTACTGGAATTGATAAAAGGGAGAGATCAAGAAAGACGGAGACTAGAACAGTCTCCTTTTCTCCTTTGATCAAAGTTAGTTCTCAACAAAGAATTTTATAAATTCATTCACACTAATGTATAAATGACTGAAAAGCCTTAAAATGTAATTTTTCCAGTGAGTATTTCTCTTTTTACAGGAGAAAAAGGCTCAAACCAGGAAAAAAAATTCTCTAACTGGAATTTCTTCAATCATCAAGCAGGAGGGGAAGGGATTTGGAGTTGGGAAGAGGTCTTTTTCAATGTCCCTGAAAATATTCCACATAGAATGATGAGACTGACCTTGCCTATAGAATTCAGATGGCACATACAAACAATCTAGAGAAATACGTCCTACAATCAGATATTTTTGGTCTGAATTGTCCAGATAATGACAGTTGATATAACACAGCATTTCCTCAGCTAAACCCACAGATCTTAGAACTTTCAGAATCCTTTAGGCTCTTAAAGCTTAACACCCCCTTTAGTTCTTAAAAACAGGCCTACAAAGCAAGTATTGATAAAGAAATGGAAATACAGATGCTAACTAGCCTGTCAAGAGCAACCTAATGGAATTTTGAGACAAAGAATATAGAGGATAAGGGACCTAGCTTCCTTGCATAGCGTGAGCTATTCTAATTCCTACAACATGATCCCTCTGTAAGGCAAAGGAGCAGGGTTGGAACTAGGGAGAAGAGGTTAGGGCTTTGTCCCAGAGTGTGAAAATTTAGAGGACTTGGACAGCACTGGTAGTCCTCTAGCATCTTAGACAGAACTAAACTTAGTACTTGGTTAACCAAAAAATTATTCGAAATAGAAAGCTACCAGGTGGTATCCTTCCTCCCCTGACTTCCTCCCAATTGTCTCACAGTATCCTAGGGTCTCCACCTACTCTGTAAACTTAATTTAGCTTAAAATTGTTATTTAAGGGTTTATTTCTGTCCAAGAGGCAAAAGTTTTTCATTATAAATTTGCAAAGGAGGTAGGTATCTGGTACAGGAGACTGTCAAGTCGTACGTATTTGTGTATTTAAGTTATTCTGAAATATAGATTGATAGCATCTCTTTAAAACTCTCACTTCTTTTGTAGCCTAATGATCTGAGATCAAAGTAAATTCCCAAAGAGAAGAACAGGATGTAGATATAGCCATGTAATGAATGAAAGCCAGGGAGTTGTCCCTACAGATAGTTTGAAGCAGTCATCACACCATGATCATAAGGGCAGATCTGTTCTTCTCTGCCCTGTCCTACCTACTGGTTTTTAAGACAAACATAAAATCCTCTTTTTGGCTGTGAACAAAGTCCTTCATCACATACACGTGCATGCGCGCACACACACACACACACACACACACACACACACACACACACTCCTTTCCAGATTTCTGACTCCTTAAACTCTCTACCCCATCCAAATATATATATATACTCTGCGATCTAGTGATTATTTCTCTTGTTCTTTGAACAAGACACTAAGACGCTCTATCTCCTAACTGTGGGTGTTTCTGTGGCTGTCCCCTCTACCTGAAATGCTCCTCCTCTTCATCTCTACCTTCTGACCTCCCTGGCTTCCTTTAAGTCCCAGCTAAAATTCTACCTCCTGCAAGAAGTCTTTCCCAATCCCCCTTAATTCTAGTGCATTCCCTTTGATGATTATTTCCTAATTCATCCTGTATATAGCTTGTCTGTACATATTTGTTTGACTTCCTCAGACTTGAGAGCAGGGATTGTCTTTTGACTTTTCTTGAATTCGTAGAGTAAATCAGCACAGTGACTGGCTCGTAGAAGGCAGGTAATAAATATTTATTGAATATTGAATGAATGAATGATTATGAGAAAATGCGAAAACAAATCTGCCTATGACTTGACTTCTTTGGTCCAAAATAATTTCATTAATGAAGGAAAGTCCTGGTGAAGGAACTCCCTTAAACTAATGCATATCTACAAAGATTATATTTGCCTGTCTTACTTCAAGACTCAGCTCAATCTTTACCTTTTTCAGGAGGATTTTAGTGGTCCAATCATTGTTCACCCCCTTACCTTCCTCCCTATTGCTAAAGCCCCCCCCCCGATATTACTTTCCATTTTACATTTTATATATATATCTTTTATGTGAATACTTGTTTGCATATTGTTTTTGCCATTAAAATATAAGTTCCTTGAGAACAGAAACCTGGTTGCATATATTAGGCACTTTATAAGTACTTGTTGAGTGACTGGCTTCTAGTTCTAGAGAGTTGCCCGAACCCACTAAAGGGTGAAGTGACCTTTCTGAAGCTAACCAAAACTCAGGAAGAGTCAGAATTTGAACCCAAATCTTCCTGACTCCCAGGCAAGCCTTAGAGCTACCAAACTCTGCTTCTTCTCCTTGTTAAGACTTCAAACAGCAGCCTTAGTCATAATATCATTGATTTAGAGACCAAAGGGCCCTTAGAGTCATCAAGTTCAACCTTCCCAAACTGAGGCCCAGAGAAATTAAGTGATTTATCCACATCAACACATATATTTGTGATGCAAGATTGGAACCCAGGTCTTCTTGATTCTAGGTCCTGTGCTCTGTGCCCCTCACCAGGCTACCTCTCAGCTCTCCCTAGCAGGAAGCATTGATGATAAGATTTGTCACCATGAAGCAGCCTCTTGCAGCCTGGCTCCAGGCAGGATGCTCCAATGAATAACTGGTCTCAAATGCCTTTCCCTTGACTTTGCGATAGGTTCTTCTTCCTTCCCACTACCCAACTTAGGTACCACAGTATCATTATTCTCCCAAATCTGTTTTGTCCATAATGAATGTACATTATTTATTGATCAGAAAGGTCAAGGCTACATACAAGTGCAATTTGTCGTGTTGGAGAGAGTTGTGGGGAGAAAGGGAAGGGAGACTTTGGCACTGTCCAGCAGAGATAGACAGTGGGAAAAATCATGTAAAGCATTAGTCACAAGACAGAGCCTATAGAGATTTAGAAAAGGCAAAGCAACATAATAATCAAAAGTTCCTTTCACCCACAAAAGGCTACTATACTAAATGCCATGACTTTCAACATAAGGAGCAACATTTTATTTGACTTCATTGGCAGGGCTATAAATTTCAAAGGACATTCTCTTTTAAAAGGTGTCAGTTAAAAATTAAAATCTCGAAGGAACTTAATGCCATGCAGATCACTGGGCTCATTCTCATCTAGTATCTGCCAAACATTCAGTGCCAATAAAATGTAATGGCTTTAATATTCCTTCAGAATTAACACAGAATAAAACAACCACATTAAAGTAACATTACAACCTGGGAACTCTCAGAAAAGCCAAGAAATCTGTCTGGAAGCTCTGTAGAAGTCCTGGGTGAGAGAAGGTGGGACAAGTTAAGGGTGACTATCTAAGGCCCTGGGTCCAGGAGGGCTGCTCCAGAGGCTACTTAGAAGGTTATTTTTCTGTTTTTAAAATGAGACCTTAATTTTCCAAATATCACAAAAATAGGTCACAGCATCTATGACTGGTTCTATGGTGGCCTATTTAGGAAGAATCCATCTAAAGTTTCCCAGAATATAAGCATGGGAGAAAACAGCTCCTTACTGAGCTGTTACTTTATCCTGGGTCACTTGTTTAAAAAATAAATCTATAAACAGCATCTGTTGCATCACTGGCTGATTGTAGCCCTGAGAGATTGGCTACTAGACACGAAGAAGGACTCCAGTCATTTGATAAAGCAATCTTTGGAGGCTCGGCCCTGGGGTCATATGATTATAGATTATGAGCTCGAAGAGATTTTAGAGGTTATCTGGTTCAATCCCCTTATTTTACAGACAAGAAAACTGGGGTTAATGGATTTGTGCCAAATAAATGAGTGGCAGAGTCAGAATTAAAATCAGTAAGTCAGTCAACAAATGTTTATTAAATGCCTACTATGAGTTAAGCTTTGAGGATACAAGGAGTTCACAGTCTAATGATGTGAGGTTCTAGGGCTCTACATCAAGGATTTATTCTACTGGATCACATAGTTCCAAGGCAGAGCAGACAGGGCATTAGACTTAGTATCAGAAATACCCAGATACAGATAATAGCTATGTGACCCAAACAAGTCATCTTACCTTTTGAGGCCTCAATTTCCTCATCTAGAAAATGAAGAGGTTGAATTCAGGGGCCTCTAAAGTCCCTTCTGGCTCTGTACCTATGACACTATATCTCCTTTCATGGAAATTTGTTTTGATTGCTCGAACCCTACCAATGTCTGGAAAGTCAAACCCAAATTGTCTATGAAAACAAAGGCTGAAGCTGAGAGACCCTGGGTTTAAGCGGGGTGGAGAGTAAGTTAAAATAAGACAGAAGGTGCCACATTCCAAAGCCCCTGCAAAAAGAGCTGGTGATGGAATTGCTGACGGACCCTTAACTCTCCTGGTGCTAGCAGGCACCACCGGACTATAGGAATAAAACTAAATTACATCACTTGTCATCATTAAGAAAAATTTTCATCTCAGTTCTTCATTTGAAAAGCACTATAGTTAATGAATGAGTACTGAGCCATGACACGTAAATGGCTAAAATATAGGAATTATACTGAGGTCAACTAAAGTATTTTTTAAACCATGAAATTAAGGGGCCCATTCACTCTGGTCTAGGATGCCACTCCTGGTTGTTAAGATTCCCATGCAACACTGCCTTTGTGCGTAAGGGAATGGTGTGTGTTTCTATATTAGAGAGACTAAGGTTCCATGCAAATCAGGCTGGGAGCACACTACCAGCCTCGTGTGACAGAGAACATGGATTTTCTCCCAACACACTCCCATGATTTCTGTTTGTTTCTGTTGTTTGCAGTTTTTTGTATGCTCACCCAACTGGTGCACTGCAGACTGGCAAAGGAATAAGTACCTGGGACGATTCATGACCAAAGGGACATCACACAGTTTTAGGATAGCTGACTGAGCTTTGGTGCAGTCCTTCCTCCCACTGCTTGAAAAGAAAAGAACATTTTGCAAGAGGAGGAAACTAATGACTGGATCCTCTCCACATTCCTTAGTCCTTTCAGCCCTGAAGCTTACGGCTCCCCCACTGCCTGGACTAAAAGGTGAATAAAAGGCAATTTTTTTGGCAAGAGAGATAGGGAATTGTTCCCACCTTACACAGAATAGGAAGTAAAGGCTTGTTTTCTGATAAGGGAAGTGATATCCTGGGACTAAATAAATTGTTCTCTTGAGTTAAACATGAATGTTCCTTGAAAAAAAAAATGAGTGATAAGTGGAAACTGACCTGGACTGGGAGTCAAAAGACCCAAATTCTGGCTATGATTCTGGCTTCGCCATTGACCTTAAGCAAGCTGATGAGAGCCCTGGTTTCTTCATCTGTATCACGATGGAAGTAATAACTGCCCTCCTTCCTCACAGCATCCCCTTGAGGCTCCAACACGATGACTACCATGAAAAGAGTAAAGCATATGTGATCAGTAGAGCATTACTAGAAATATTTGATGGAGTCCCCAGAATAAAACTTTGTTGGGTGAGGGATGATGTTTTTTCTATTTCTTTGTTTCTTCTAGCTCCTAGCACACGAAATGCTGATGACTTTGATGATGAAAAGGAGGAGCAGAGCCATCTGGCATAGGAAGAGCAGAGGTGGGATTTTAAGCCCTAAAGGTGCATTTGGAGCATGTAGGACTGATTCGATTTTCAATACCAGACAGGGTCTCTAGACTGTCTCGGCTAATTCGGCTATGTCATTTGGGAAACAAATGTTTAAATATTATATTATCCTCTAAGATCACCATTCTTATGACCCTCCCAATCACAGTAGAGTTTCAAGAGAACTGGATTTGGAGTCAAAAGATCTGAATTCAAATTCTGACTGTATGACCTTGTAATAAGTAATTTAACTTCTTCAGCCTTCAGTTTCTGCATCTGTAAGATGAGGGGAGGGGACAGACTTGATAACTTCGAAGGTCTCTGCAGGTCCCAATTTAAAGGATTTACCTTTAAAGTACCTAAGATAGGAGCTGAAAGGGGTAAAGGGGAGGGAGAAAAAAGAGAACACCAAACCATATCTTTAAGCTCCATTTTCCTCCTCAGACAGAATATGGGAATACTTGTAGAAGTTGTAATTTTCTCAGTGTGCAGAGCCCCAACCGTGGGAAATTCCCAGGATGGGAATGCAACAAATACACAACTGGATAGGTAAGTCCTAGGCAGTTGTCAGAGATTCACAAAGGTTTCCCAAAGTCACACAACCAATAACCATCAGAGGCCAGAGGCAGAATTGGAACCTACATCTTTATTAAAACCCAGCACTCTATCCCCTATATCACACTTTCTTATCCTCCAATGGAAAAGAGGAAGTAAAAGAAAAAAAGATTTTAGGCTGAGCCTAAGAGATGAAATCAGGAAGAAAGGCTTTAAGGGGAAATGCACTGATCTAACTTTCTACACATCCTTTTTCTCACATGTGGGAACCTCCTCCTCCTCCTTTAACGATACAAACCTAGTGCTGCAACATGCACTCAACCAGAGTGGATGGTGTTCCATTCATCCCAGTATCCATAGGTCTCTGGACCAGCCCACATTAGTGGTTCTCTCCCTGGTGGGCCATCCTCCTTAGCAATATTCAGAGAACTCTGGCAACCGTGCAGTGTGAAAAATTATTACTAGATTTCAGAGATGAAAGTGTTAGTAAAAGTGAAGGCTACCAAAATTGAAACTGACGAATGTAGGCCACCCATTGCTAATTGTCACCCAGCTATTTTGCTTCTGTTGGCCACGTGACCAACAGTGACAGCCAAAGATGCTGATGGATTTTGACCTAGACAAGAAATCTGATGTTGAGAAAGGAGAGAGAGAGAGAGAGAGAGAGAGAGAGAGAGAGAGAGATGGAGAGAGGGAGGGAGAGAGAGAGAGAGGGAGAGGGAGAACACTAGAGTTAGAGCCCCAATGTGGGGAAAAGAAAGAGAACAAAAGGGACCCTCTGACAGCTCAAGCTGAGGAGGAAAATTAGAAAGGAAAGTGAGTACCACCACCATATGCGCTTATAGCTAGTTGGGACAGCTGGGAAGAAATATTGTCCAGCCCGTCTCCCTGACCGGGATTATGATACATTTCAGTATGTGGCTATCAATAACCCTGAATGATTAATGCTAATGATTTATGTAAATTTCACCATAAGCTTTATTTGTGCCTGATGTTGAACTTAAAGATGTCAAATCATTTCTTTGGGGATTGTTAGAGTTGCTTTTTTTTTTCTTTTTGAAAAAAGAAAGTCTAAAGTATAACATCTGACATTTCATATATCATGGTTCTAGCTTTCCCAAACACTCAGTGGGAGAAGGGTCACCATTTCCCCATATAATAACCTTTCATGTTTTGATAAACCCTTGGAAAGGGATTATGCTTTGTGATAATGACTGCACTCCACATATGATCCCCAGGCTACCTTTCCACAGGGATAAAGTCAGACAAAGTTAAGGAGAACAGGGTTTACCCAGGGGCTAGACTGAAATATTACCTTAAACCTATAAACATACACTGGAACTTCCCTATAATGCTGCCTTCTTTTGCATGCTGTGGGACTCCCTGATGAGTGAAACTACCCCATAAAAAAGTCCCTTTTGTACTCACTAAAATATCCTTTGAGCAAAGGACTCAAATTCAGTGTGTAACCACCTTGCATAATAAATTTTTCTATATTACAGCAAGATACTATCTCCTTAGCTACAGGATTTGTGTAAACTCACAGAATATAACTGAACATTTGCTAAGAATGAGATCTCTTCAACTTAGGTTGCATAAAATTAAAAAGCTTTTACACAAACAAAATCAATGCAGCTACACTAACAAGATAATTTGTTACCTTGGGGAAAATCTAAATATCAAATACCTCTGTCTGAAAAAAAAAGTCTGATATACAATTGAACAAAATATAAAAGACCAACAGCCATTCCTAATGGATAAGGGGTCAGAGAATATGAACACTTTTCAAAAAAATATGCAAATTATCCACAACCAAATGAAAAAAATATTTCAAATAACTAACGAGAAATACACATTAAAACAATACCAAGGTTTTAACTCACACCCACCAAATTGACAAAGCTGATAAAGCATAAAAATAGTAAACATTGAAGGGAACACGGGAAGACAGGAACATTCATACATTGTTGATGAAGCTATGACGTGGCCCAACCACTCGAAGAACAATTTATTATGGCAAGTATGCATGAAAATTCACTAAATTGTTTACATTCTTTAACTCACCATTGTTATTGTTATGGGACAGAATCCCCCACAGAGGTCAAAAACAGAGGGAAAATTCTCCTATGTGCCCAAATATTTATAACAGCATTTTTTGTGGAGGGAAAAAAATGGAAACAAAGTGAGTTCCTACTATTTGAGGAATGCCTGAGCAAATTATGGTACATAGACATAAAGGGATATTATTCCATCATAAGAAAGTAACAACATGAGGAATTCAGAGAAACTTGGAAGGAATTGTAGGAAATGCTGCTGAACAAGGAAAGTAAACTTAAGAAAACAATGTTCACAATGACCATAATCATGGAAAAGAAAACAATAGTAAAGACATCAAAATCAGATTAATATAGTGATCAGTCTTGATTACAAAGGACTAATGAGGAAGCATGTTTTCCCTTCTCTTGACAGAAAGTCAGGGGAATATAGAGGTGAAATGTTGCGTATGATGTCAGACACTGTTGGTGTGTAGGTTAGTTTATTTTTCTCCTTGTTACAAGGGAGAGTTCTATTTTGAGGGAGATAGTGATTGTGATATTTAAAAAAAACACCAATAAAACATTCGAACCAAGTAAATAAGTAAAAGAAAGTGTCTCACAGGACCAAGCAATCTCTCCAAAGTAATCCAAACAGTTTATAATGTCGTGGCCCTAGGCAGTTTCCAGCTATTGTGACTATTTCCTCTGTCTCCTTCCTTCCTACCTACTTATTTTCCTTCCTTGCTTCCTTCTTTCCCTCCTTTTTTCCTTCCCTCCTTTCCTTCTCTTCTTCTTTCCTTCCCTCCTTTCCTACCCTTCCTTCCTTCATTCCCTGAAAAAAATATTTATTAAGTTCCTGTTCTCTAAAGAGCGCTACTCCTAGTGTTTAGCATAATGCCTGGCACACAGTAGACACTTAATAAATGTTTATTGACTAACTGGCTAAGGGAAATACAAGGTTTAGATAAAACTAGGTACCTTCCTCCATGGATCTTTATAATCTAGAAGTGAGATAAATCTCAAAAACAGGCAACAATAATAGCTGATAAACTATAAGCTCTTGAAGTCAGAGAATGAGCTGTTTTTGTTTTTTAAATCTTTATATCCCATGTTTAGTGCTGCCTTATACAGAGTAACTAGGGATTTAATAAATGTTTGCTTGCTGAATATTACGTGATAAGTGCACTAGAGAGTTACTAAACAAAGTGCCCTGAGAGGTCCAGGGAAGAAGGTCATTACTGACAATCAATCAACAGGCATTTATCAAATGCTTACTAGGTGCCAGACGCTGGAGTAGGTGTTGGGGGCACAAAAAATGAAGTAATCCCTAATCACAAGAAGCTTACATTCTGATGGGGGAAGATGGGTAAAAAGAATGAACACGTATGAAAAAATAACATAACTATAAATGGAATACATACAAATATAAACAAAATAATAAAATACAAAGCAGTTTTGACCAGCTTTTCCCATAACCACCAGAAAATCAACTAAAGGGAAGGCTACCAGGACTCCTTCCTCTAGAAACTGTCTAATTGTCTACACCATTCCAGAACTCCAAAGAAAACAGGCTTCAGTGAAAGTTTCCACCATCCAGATACTTCTGTCTCAAAAAGTCATGAATGGCTAATAGATGTTGCTAGCTGTTTCTAAGGTGAATCCAACTCTTGGTGACCTCATTTGGCGTTTTCTTAGCAAAGATATAATGAAGTGATTTGTCATTTCCTTCTCCAATCTCATTTTACAGATGAGGAACTGAGGCAAACAAGGTTAAGTGACTTACCCAGAGTCACACAGCTAATAAGTGTCTGAAGTCAGAGTTGAACTCAGGAAGATCAGTCTTTCTGACTCCAAGCCAAACACTTTACCCGCTGTGCCACCTAGCTGCCCTGGCTAATAAATACTTCTTTCTCTCTAAGCTCCCTTGTCCAAAATGTTTATCTTCCCTTCTCCTTCACTTGACCACACCTCTGAACAAATTGGGCATAGAAGGAGAGAGGCAGATGTACAGAGCCATGGGGTTATCCAGCTTGACTTCTTTAGATGTAAGAGGTCTCCCTGGGGACTGTGGTGCTGTCAGGACTTTGACCTAAATATGCAGGGAACTAATTTGTGATCAAGGGTCAGGAGAAAGAAATCATTCCCAGAAGCCCTTGCACTATGAGCAGCTACTCTAGTATTGGTAGCCTAAGAATCAGAAGTTGAAGGGATACCCCCACAGAACAGAAATGAAAAGCAAAACACTTACTGACCCAGTAAAGGGCACTGTAGTATACAGTGTTGTACAGTATATGGTATACAATGTATACTCTATCATGACTTTTTAAATCCACCTACTATAATCCATGGTCTCCAACTATATCTCATTTGGAGTCCCTTGGAAGTCATGACATCTACTCTGCTCTGCTTCTGATGCTCTACCTGGTTTCAACTCCAACAACCAAGATACTCCTCTCAGCTTAAATCAATCCTCTCTAGTATCAACGCCATGGATCCTTGACTGACACCACCTCCCTCAGCTTCCTCTCTCCCCTGATTGGAGGGCTGAAGAATCCAGTGCCAAAGTCCTCCCAATGTCTTCCATTATAAAGGGCAGACTTGGGGACTCATTTCACTCTGCTTCTGCTACTTCTCCAGGTTTTCACCCCAGGGAACAAGATGCCCCCACACCAAATACTCCCAGGTGTCTCCCACTACATTCCTGCCTCCTTCTGGCATTGTCTCCCCTATTAGATTGTAAGTTCCTTGAGCATGAGGACTATCTTCACTGTAATTAACTATATCTCTAGCACTTAGCACGGTGCCTGAAACATAGTAGATACTTAGTAAATATTTATTAGATTGTATTGGGTGACATTCACTGATTGCATGACAGTCACATAGGAGCAGAGATTTGAACCTAGAACTGATCTTAGAAGGTCACGTACTACAACCCCATATGAAGAAACTGAGGCCCAGAGTGATAAAAGGATTTGTCCAATGACATATCAATGTCAAGTGGCAGAAGGAGAATTTGAACTCTGGTCCTTTGCACCATGCTAGCCAGTGTAATTTGTCCCCTCGATCTTCAAGCCTATCTCCCAGTGAAGGGGCCAACATTCTTTCAAAATAAAGTACAGTATATAGATCTCTTATCAAAGAGCTAGTCTGGAAGGTACATAGCTACAAACCCAGGTAACTAAGAGAAAAGAAAAGTAACCCATGCTATGACCTTAAGGCACAAAACTGCCCCTTTCTCTCTAGGAATCTAATCTGGAAATATTCAATCAGCTACTCGAGCTTCTTGTGATGGAGCTCTACTAATGCCACTTGGATCTAGGCTCCACCGCTGGCAAGTGTCAAAACAAGCAGACCACCCCATTTATCACATAATCTACTCTTTGAACAGATAGGCACTATCAGAGATCTGGTATTGATCTGGACAGTCTACGGCTATTGTTCATCTGAGCATCCAGAATGGCAGCAGGAATTAATGAAAGAAATCAAACAATGCATACCAATCACTCAGCACCACAACTTTCCTCCTCCTTAGCGTTAAGTTGGGCAAAGTTTGTGCAGTTAGCCAAAAGTCAATCTTTCCTGAGACAGGCAAGCAGACAGACAGGCAGGCAGGCAGGCCTCTCCTCACCTCCAACCAATCCCACCTGTGTTAATTGCTCTTTATCTTGGAAGCCTGATGCAAATAGGATACACTAATTACATGCAATAAATTCTTCACAGTGGCGTCTAACAGCTCTCACTGTAGTTATGCAGAGAGAGGCTTTTTCATTAAGAACTCCATTGGGTGGGTTCATTTAATCTGTCCTCCTTGAGGGTGCTTCCCCAATGGAAAATCTCTGCCAGGCTCCCAAGTACATCTCTGATGAGATGCACCATTCTTATCGTTGTCATGTCTAAGTGTACAGACCCATAGCTGCCTATGGATGAGGGAGCAGGATGACAGGTACAACCAAGGCAGGTGAGCTGGGATTGCAAAACCCAGATCCTAATATCTTTGTCTTAACCTATGTCTTTCCTTTGTGGAGAGCGCTTCAAACTCACTGTACAATCACTGATCTGGGGCCAGATTGGGGTTAGATTGTGAATTTCTTTGGAGGGTTTACAGAGAAAGGACTGAGGAAAATGTTTGAACTGTGGTTATAAGTCTGTAACAGTAATTCAATTTATTTCAGTTCAATAGCATTTATTTAGCATCTCCTATGTGCCAGGCACTGGTACTGGGGATACAAAAACAAACATGAAAACAGTCCATATCCTACAGGTGGCTTCTCCCCCACCAAGGTTTAACCCTATCTCCCTCAAAGTTAAAAAACTCAGCCATACTAGACAGGTTCAGATTTCCCTTTCAACAATGGTATTGCAAAGGAGTTAATTTCAGCCCCATCTTACAGATAAAAAAAAAAAAGAGATCCAGAGGTAAAATGACTTGTCCAAGGCTATACAATGAGGCCATGACAGAATTGGGTCTAAAGTCATAGGATTCTGAGCTAGAAGGGACCTGAGTGAGTATATAGTCTAATCTCTTAATTTTATAGTTGAAGATTAGAACCCAGGCATCCTGCCTTGCTTTTCTTTGTATCCCCAGTACTTAGCACAGGTCTGCACATAGTAGGCATTTAATAAATGCTCTTTGTCCTGACTTGATGATACAATGATATCCTACTAAAAGTCTAATACAGTTGCACATAGCTCCCCATGTTTCTGTTCAGAGAGGTACGAAGGTAAAACCAAAATTATTTGTGATCAGAACAGAATGGGGTCTGTAGCATCTGCCTGAGGGCTAATGACAGAGATAATGGAAAGTCTTCTTCAGACCCTTGGAAATGAACCATGAGGGCCCTGTCTAGCTTCCCCGCCAAGGGTGAACCCTTCAGATCTTTTCATCCCACCCTTCTCATGTTAAGCACCAAGACTAATAGTTTTCACACATAAGGGACTGAGGAGCTGAAGTTCGCTGGACTCTTCCCTCCACCCTCCACTTTGAAGAGGGAATGCTGGAAGTCCCCTTCCCAGCAACTGCATTTCTGTGCACTTCTGTAATTATCTCAATGAGCTGACTTCACAGGACAGACAACTGCCCCAGAGTTCACACTCTCTTTGGAAAAGGGAAAACAGAGACTGGAAACCCCATGTTAACAGGCAAACCAATGCAAAAAGCCTTCAAGCAGAGACTACATTTTAGGACTACTCTAGGTGATCACAGACCAAAGGCACTGGGAAAACCAGTCAGGCAAAAAACATATAATATCATAGAGGTCTACTGTGTCTTTCCTACCCTCTCCTCACTAATGTTCCACCAGATCAGACCACTTATAGGTCTGGGATTTTTTCCCAAGCTTCTCTCTCCCATCATCTAACCGAGCTCTCCCACAGGACCTCTTGGCTCCACAATCCTTCAAAAAGAAAAAAAAGACATAACCTAAACCATAATGTCTATTTTTTTTGTTTTGGTTCGTATCTGTGATTTCATTGGTGCTTTAAGGGACTCTCAAAAAAGGACATTCCTTCTACCAGTGCAGATCAGTACCTGAGCTGCAGCTTGAAGAGTTAACTTCCTGGGGCACAGAGAAGTTAAGTGACTTGCCCAGGGCTACACACAGCCAATATGATAGGGAACCTTCAGCCTGGAGGTCACATGTGATCCTCTAGGTCCTCAAGTGCATCCTTTTAAGGACCATCCATCCCTGCAATATGAGCTCAGAGGCAGGTCTTGAATCCAGATCTTTTCAACTGGGAAGCATATCCTCTATCTACTATTCCATATTGTCATTTAATAAACTATGTCCATATTCTCAAGACTATACAAAGTCACAGAATCATAGGCAAAACCAATTACTAAGGAGAATTCAAAAGGGAACCCCGATAAAAGGCAATAAAGGCCAAAGGCAGAAATGGGGGAAAGGGGTTCCTAACAAATCATACCCTTCCTAGTACAGACAAGACAGACACATAGAAGAGCTATGACCTCAAGGAGAAGGAGCAACATTCCTGGGGGGCCCAGTGAGCTCTTAGAGCATCACTACCAAGATTCTGGGTAACAAGAAGAGTCCACCACAGTTTGTAATGGGATTGGTGATGTTAAAACATGCCTGCCCTCCTGAATATGCCAGGGGTATGGGAGGCGAGTACCTCAGGATAGTACCCAGCCCGTGTGGGGGACACTGCCCTCCAAATGAGTCAATCAGAGGGGATTTTTGCTGCTTCTTTCAATGTTTTGAATAAAGTTCCATAAAGTGGACTAGAAGCTCTGTGCTTTCTGATTTCATCACAACTCCATCTAGCATGTGAGGTGCTCTCAGTTCAGGCCACACTTATATGAGATCCGTACAACAACTGTTGTTATTTTTGCTTTGCTTTTTTTCTAGTGGCAACAGTTCTCCCATACTATGGCCTTTTTCTACTGGTTGAAGCCCTGCCCTGGTCCCTTCCCAAGTACCTAGGATTGGGTCAGATACCTCCCTCCACAGACCCTCAACTCCTTCTCAATGATAGTAGCTATTTCCACAGTAAGAACGGGTAAAAGGCCTTCCTCAGGGTTGGAAGACCCCAGGTTCAAGCCCTGTCTGTGAAACATACTGGCTCTTTGGTCACTGGGCAAATTGGTTAACCTCTCAGCATTCCCAGGCAATTCCCTCAGACTGTAAAGTTAGAGATGAAGTGATGAGCTGCATAGGTAAAGGAAATTTTCACACACCAGGAGTTCTAAATACTCACAATACAGGTAAATGTAGTTCAATTCAAATAACATTTATTGAACCTATTGTGTGCAAGGTACAGTGTTGGAAAAATCAAGGGAAAAACAATCCAATTTGACAAGTATTTATTAAGTTCATTCTGTGTGCCAGGTTCTGTGCTAGTACTGGGAATACAAAAATCAAAGACAAAACAGTCCTTGCCCTCAAGGAGGTTACATCCTATTGGGGAAATAAAACCATACGTGGGAGCAAACAAATTAAAAATATATGAAGAGTAATCCAAAGTCATTTTAAGAGGGAGAGAGGCCTGCTTTAAAGTCCACATGGCCTGCCCTCTGAGTCTGAACTTATACCCTCTCACTCTATTGCAACTTGAAGAAACTTGACAGAGCAGCACAACTTGGTGACTAGACAGCCCAGCAGAGGGTACTAGGTGGTACTAAGACCAGTCTCTTATGAACCAGAGTGACTCTGCCAGCAGATTTCACAGTCATTTCACGGTAGGAGTATATTACTTTTAAAATAGGTTATGTTTACTACCCACAGTCCCAAAGAATCGAATGAGATGCTTGCTCTATTGATTTTCCTGGAGACTTTGCATACCAAGGTCTCGATCTTGCCCCTGCTCAGAGGATATTCATCACCATTTATCTCATAAAAATCAACTCTCTTACTCTGGCTTTGCAGATCAGAAGAGCTGATCTTCTTTGTCAAAACATGAGCACTAAAGTTCTTTTACCAGTGCCTCACGATGGCATGAAGGTGACCCTAGGCTCTGGAAGGTTATGGAGGTGGAGTATAAACTCTGGAAGGCCCAGACAGGCAGAGAAGGCTTTAAAGGTGACAACCTATGTGTCTGCTAACTAAAGATCAGCCTAGTCAAGTACAGAGGAGCTCATCACCAAAAGCTTGGTCAACCAATGATGGATTGTTTTTTTCTTTTTCTCCATAGAGATTCACAATTCTGTCAACTATGGCATAAATGTGTTATGATGTGTCTGTGGAGGTAATACCCACCCTAATGAAACCTTGCATGCTTGAATGCTTGAAGATTAAATATCTGTAGGCTTGTTCACAAGAAATCAAGCACGTGAATTCAGGACAAGAAATCAAGCACATGAATTTGGTGGCTTCTAGGTTTAGCCCTGTCCCAGGTCTTGAGCCCAAATATGACTCTTTAATGAGGGAAATACAAGGATATTTAGATACACAGATCTACAAGTCATTGCTTAATGGAACTGAATAAACATTTATTAAGCACCTACTATGTTCTAGGCACTATTTGAAGCACCGGGGAATACAAGTGAAAATGAATGAAACCATTTTCTCTCTCAAGAAGTTTACATTCTACTGATGACAGTACACAGTTGATCTTGTACACAGTTTTAGTCACTAGAATCTTGACATTCCCTGAGACCAAACCCTTGGCTCATATCCCAGCCCCAGTAGCTAGAGCACTGAATGATTCCCCAAGTCTGAATGTCTGTTTTGGCTCTTTGCTCCATAACTTAATGACTGGTTCCCTGAAGTGTTCTGGTCAATTCTTCCCAGTGCCTTCAGTTACAAACCCAGATAATTATGCTGCCAGACTTCCAAAAAGCTGACCATCCATATGCTTCCAGAATTCCCTGATGCCCCACTCCTGCCCAAACTTCTTCCAATTATATGATGCTAACCCAGAACAACCTGGATCATGTGCCCTACCCTACTGGATCCATATAGTCTCAGAATGTCAGCTGTCCATGGCCTACCTTATTCTGTTGCCACCCAAGGCCTGGTTCTAGTGGACACACTCAAAAATGTTCAATGGTTCCCTCTTGTATTGAGGCTAATACACAAAATGTCCAGTTTGCAAGTCTTCTAGCAACATTTTCAGGTTTACTTCATACTATTCCCCTTCACCAACTTTATGTTTCAGCCAGATTGGAGTTTCAGTAGCTGTTCCCCAAATTCAGTTTTCAATCTCTCACTTCCTTTAATTTATACAAGCTCTTCCCTGTATCTGCAATGCCCTCCCTTTTCATCTCTGTCACTCCAAAAAACCCCAGCCTCCTTAAAGCTCATCTTACATGCCACCTCCTTCACATCCATAGTCCCTCTAAATTATAACTGTTCTCTCCCTTCTAAAACTACCCTCTGTTATCAGGATGCTGCATTTCACTCCCTACCCCAAGTTAGTGAAATGTAAACTTCTTAAGGAAAGAGATTTGCTTTGCTTTCAAAGTTGTATTCTCAGGACTTAACACACTGCTTAATGAGTGTTTGTTAAAGTGAATCTCATCTAAGAATCCTATAGCCCTGCAAGGTAGAAAGGACAAAGGGACAAAGACATGGACATGTGAATCATTCTTTAACAATACTTGTGAGGGTCTCACAGAAGAATCAAACTTTTAGAGTAAGGTAGGCAGCACCAAGAACAACCATTTATACAATGAACACAACTCTCTAAAGACAAATACATATTGAAAGACATAAAGACTGATCAATTCAGTGACTAATCTTGACTCCAGAGGACAGATGGCACTATTTTATTTCTGTCTTCTCTGCAGAGAGGTGGTGAACTATAGGTACAAAATGAAGTATGTATTGTCAGAGTGTCAATTTGTTTCATTTGACTACCTTTCCTGTTGTTATAAAGAAGGGTTCTATAGCTTGGGGGAAGGAGGGAGGGTGGTTATCCATTTCTAATTTCATATGTTGGAAACAGCTGGCAGTAGAGAGATAGATGGATGGATGGATGGATGAATGGATGGATGAATGAATGAATGAATGAATAAGCAAGCACAAATAGCTGACAGAAGTGATTATAAGAGTGTAGTTTACAAGCCATTTACATGAGAGCACAAAGGTCAAAGAATAGGAGAAGAGGATGTTACACAAGGACTTTCCTTGTCTTACCTTCTGTCATCAAACAATTTAGAACTATGTCATTCCATCTTTTGACAGAATGGTTCAAGTACTATCCCAAGGGAACATCAGAACAAGTTCTGGGTACTCTGCATCAATTTGTGTACCTTATAAACTCTGCCTCATTTTAATTCAACTTGGAAAAGATTTCCCCTGCTACATTGACCTCATGGGAACATACAGCGATGATATTCCTACCCATGATTGTTGAGTTGTAGGCTAGGATATGGGCTGGCATCCAAAGAACCATGCCTACATGTTGCATACTTCATTGATATCTTTCAACCACCATAATACTTTTCTCCCAGCTAGTTTTAAATCGTGCACATCTGGCAAGCCAAAGGCTAATTAAGTCAGCTCTAAGGTAGAGCTAACTGTCTCAAGGCTTAAGGTTTGCTGCCACGTGGCTTTCTGAGAGCTAAAGAGTAAATGTGCCAATCTACCTCTACACTCAAAAGTGTCAAGGCTAAAACTGTCCAAGGGACACATGTAATTGGTTTATACAATGAGGTACTAGCAATGAAAGTCAGGTCTGGAGTCCAGACGGGTTATGTTGGTTCCACCCAGGGTAACTTGGATAATAGCAAACTGTAGTATTATTTTCCCTGTGTACCATAATTCTGGACTTCCCTCTAATGAAAGCTATTATATTTGTATATCAAGAAAGGAAATGGTTGAGGAGTGCAACTAACCTACTCTGGGGTATTGTGCATAAGCTATCCAAGGAAAAGGGAAACCTAGTTGTATTTGATTAGGTACCTACTAGTTCTGCTTGGTGAACGTTTCAGGAGATTGCAGCCATCCAGTAAAGGGATAGTAAACCTTAACTGCTGGTTGGAAATTTAGAGAATTAGTTCCCATCCTCCAAAGGAGCTGATGACCCTAGGAGAGACCTATCCCTATAGCTGCTGGTCCTCTAATTCCTGGTGAATGACTGTAGGGGTAAGTTTGAACTCATTTGCACCATATAAAGCCATAAAAATAGTTGATATTTATTCCTAGGTCAGCTAGCACTGAGTGAATCAGTCATGCTTTCTTAAATAAGCAATCACATTCCCCAAGGCCATGCTCAACATGCCCTGATCCTTACTACCTCCAGTGAGCTTTAGGCAGGCTCAAGCCTCAATAGACTCCCAGAGGCTGACTCCCCACCTATAAGTTTTTCAGATCCACTTTTGCTTAGGCCTACTCCACCTGGGACATGACATCTAGGCCTATGTACCAAGAAGGCTCTCTACCCTTTGCATAATTTATGGTTTCTCTACCTCCATAGAGGCCAAGTTCAACGTGCAGCAGGGACACAATCCGATTCAATTCAGCAAGGATTCATTTAGTTCTTAGGTGGCACTGCATATAGTGCTGGGCTTGGAGTCAGGAAGAACTAAGTTCAAATGTTGCCCCATAACCTCTCTAAGCCTCCATTTTCTCATCTATAAAAGGAGGGTGTTGAATTTGAAGACCTCTGAAATTCCACTCTCATCTGTAAACCTATGACAAATATACAAAAACAGTTTCTGCCTTCAAAAAGATTACCTTTACAGAGGAATTATTGTAAGTTAACACCACCACCACCCCCATTCTGGGTTATCTGGAGTTCCCAAAGTCTAACTTTGTAACTGTAAGAAGAAAATAAAGATCAGGACCTATGGGACTGGTGAGTTACCTTTTTTTTAACGTAGACATGAACTCATGTATTGTTATAATGACTTGGGTACTGGTCATACGAGAAAATAAAAATTCAGCTTGAATATTAGCACTCCCTGAGATCCATATCAATCTACTGGAAAAGGAAATGGCAAATCACTCCAATATCTTTGACAAAAAAAACAAACAAACCATGGACATCATTGGCATGCTGTGTTCCCCAGGGTCACAAAGAATCTGACACAACTGGACAAAAATAAAGATTCATATGAACTATAGGGGTACTTCTACAATAAAAAGACAGAAGACATGTTCCCAAAAGGCAGGGCACCTATCCCTTGATTTCTAATCTATATTTTCAAACACTAGATGGGCATTCCTTTTATTCAATACCAGGGATAGAGTAGTACAAAAACAGAAGATAAAGAAACTGAAGGGAATGGTTAACAAGAACAGGTAGGATGCCAAGGTAGACTTCATTTCCAAATGAAACCTCTAATAGATTTTCCCATCAGGCACACAATGTATGGAAGGGCTGGGACTAAGGGGTCTACCATGAAGCATGTGCTTCTTAGGTTCTTTTTCCTGGTAGTATAAGTGGCACATGAGGGAGATTGCTGGCCCATCTTTGTACTGTACCCTGAGATCCCAAACTGCACTCATATTAAGACAAAGAACAAATCCTATCTGTTGGTTTTCTAAGCAGGAAGAGGGTCAAGATAACCTCCTTGCCATAAAGTAGCAGGACCTTGCCTATAGGGGATGTGTCTATGGCTAGAGTCTCAGACCTAGTTGCATTAACTGGCATCAGAGGTAAACTGGGGAAGAAGCTGTCAAATTCCCTTGAGTGAGGGAGAGACCATGGGGACAAGCTCCTCTTAAATCAGTATCTCATCTTTCATGATCTCCTGGGACCATCTGGATGAGGATCCTCTTTGGACTAAGAGATTATAGCCCTAGGAAAAGCATTGACTTGGTGGTTTAGCTAGTGTAAAGTTGAGAACCAACTTCATAGTCAGATAATGTGGGTTCAAATCCCACCTCTAATACTACTCTGTAACATTGGGTACATCACTTAACTTCCCTGGACCTCAGTTTATTTATCTGTAAAATAATCAAGTTGAACTGGCTGGCCCCTGAGGTCTCACCCTGCTGGAGATCTATGATCCTGGGATTCCATGATGCAAACAATTAGGAGACTGGATTAGACAATCGCTAAGTATGCCCATGATCCTACAATACTATGAGGAATCATGGTAACTCATGTGGGTCGAACAAGGACAAAATGCTAGGACCAGAATGACTTCTTTTTCTGTGCTCCTGATTATCCAATCATGGCTCCAGTTCTTCCAATTGGGGTCCCATCAGGTTATATAACATTCCTATAGAACTACCCAAAATATATGAATGTGCATATTTCTTGAGGGGAGGGTTCATATTCATTTGAATGCACATATTTCTGAAGGCTGGGCCTCTGAGAGCTGGGCCACCACGCCAACTCTCAAAACTATTGAGATGGGGTGGCCCAGGCTACTGTGTCTCCCCCACTCCACCCCAGGAGGGGTTTATTGTTATTATTAGACTGATTAGTCAAGTTTGACTCTTTGTAACCCTGTGGACCACAGCTCACCAATGTTGTCTGTGGGGTTTGCTTGGCAAAGATCCTGGAGTGGTTTGCCATTTCCTTCTCCAGCCCATTTGACAGATGAGGGAACTGAATAAACAGGATTAAAAGACTTACCTAGAGTTACATAACTAGCAAGTGTTTGAGACCAGATTTGAATTGAGATTCTCCTGAATCCAGGGCCAGCATTCCATCCACTGAGCCACCTAGCCATAGTAGGACAACTGTAATTTGGTGCCTCTCAGTACACAAATTTTGAAAACTCCTATCAGTGAATCATGTGTGAGACCTTGGACCTCAGCAAGTGGGGGGTACGTTTTCCCAAGAGGGACCCTGTGGGTTAAGGGAAGACAAATGAGAGCTGAAAGAAGACCATAAAATTTCTGCTTGGAGGCCAAGTGGTTACCTGCTAATGGGGTCTGCTGGACTCAATCAGCACTAACCTCAGCATGATTCAAGCATTGTTTATTGGTGCTTTTATTATGGTGAACCAACTATTTTACCATTACTGAACTTTGTTATCTATCACCTACTTTGTAGGGGAAAGCATTGGAAAGGACCCAGGACATTGTGGCTAACTGGAGTTTGTTTCTACCAAGGCCTCAGAGCAAGTGAGTAACTGCTTTTCAAAGGGGAAAGCTTTGTTCCAAAAACCTCTCAAAGTCGTGAAAAGTCACATTGGGTAAAGCTCTTCGATGAGACTAAGGTCTTCTCAAAGAAGAAGGGAGTTTCTTTCATGAACTTGGAATGGTTGCAGATGGCATCATGAGTTCTTCTGGTCTAGATTTTCTCTGCCATGATCCAGAAACCTCTTTGTCCTGGAAGCTCATGCCAGCCCTCTAATTTACATGCTGGAACTACCTTCCACCCTGTAACCCCTGCCTATGATTGAATGGCTCCTCCTAAGACTTCCCATTAAGGAGGATGCCCAGGACAGAAAAATTTTCATTCCTTTCTTAGCTGCATTTTATAGTAAGTACCACTGTTTCTCTTATATTTTCTATAGTAAGTACCACTGTTTCTCTTTATATTTTCAGTTTCCTTTAAGTGGGAAAAGAGAGAAGGAAAGGGAGAAGGCGAGGGAGGGAAAAAGAGAAAAAGAGAGAAGAGAGAGCCCACTCTTGTACTAATTTTTCTCCTACTGCTTTATAACTATTCTCTAATTACTTAGAAGAGGATTCATAACAGAAACAAATAAACCAATAATATCTAAAGTACACTTCTTTTATTCTAGTGAGTTTTAGCTCACAGGAAGTCTTAGAGTCAAGCCTAAAATAAAATGTCATGAGGGAGCAGAGGACATGAGGACAATGGGTCTTGAGAGGGTACTCTGGTAAATAGTTAACTGTCTCTCCAAAAACACAGGACATACTTTTAAGTTGAATCTATATTATTAACATTTTCTCCATTGCTTGTTAAGTCTAGACAATCAACAAATCAAGTCCAGACATAATGCTTGCCAGTTTCCAAAGTGTAAACGCTCACCCTGAAAATTTAACCATCAGCTCTCCCAAATAGTACAAACTGTCTCCAACAAAGCCCAGCAGGGCAAAGAATACAACTGGGTCTCAGTGGTTTGAGAGCTCAGTATCTCAAGTCCCAAGGACAGTGAACTACCTGCTTTAGCAAGAAAAAAGAGGGGGAACAGATATTACAGCAATGATTCTCTGGAGTAGCTGCCTTTGGACTCAGAACACCCAGGTTCCAAAGAGCTCTCCTATTCTCTTCCTCATCCCTGTGTGACAATATCTGGGTCCTTCATCTGTTCCACAAAAGGGCAGCTCATCTTATCTCTATTATTTTCATAAATATGGGGAACCAATCCCAGTTCCCTCCTTACTTCTGGCACCGGGGTCAATAAATGTTGGCTCCCTGTCTCTGTCTTCATGAGCCATTTCCAATAAACAAATATGAATAGCTAATTGAGGTAGTAATAAAGTAGTAGCTTCCAAAGTATTTACACAAAGGCATGGAAGTCAAGAAAATGGGTAGGGGAAGGGAGCTCATAATACGAATTCTTATTGTCTTTTAACATCCTATCACCAATTTGAGATGCTTTAAGATTTTCAAAGCTCTTTACTTACATTATCTTATTCAATTCCCATCATAGTTCTATGAAGAAAGGGCTATTGGCATTTTTAGCCCCATTCTGCAGATGAAGCTGGGACACAAAGAGATTTAGTGACTTCCCCAAAGTCACATAATTAGTATATGTTGAAGGCCACAGTTGATCACGGGTCTTCCTTCACTCTAAACCCATGAGGCTGAATGGGGGGAAGTAGTATTTTGTTTTGTTTTCCTCTACATTATGCAGCTTCTCAATAAAGTCACATTCAAGAATTAAATCTACTTTATGGAACTATACCCATCAGTGTGACAGGGCAGACAACGAAAATGGGGAGGATGGGGCACCATTTCTCCAGTCCTATTCCATCAGGAAATTCACAAAAACTGTCTCTTACCCTCAGTAATTTCTCATTCACCATTTAGGATTTTCATCACTTCATAGGATATTCAAAGTTGAACAACAACAAAAACTCAACTCAGATCAGCCTAGGATGAGATTATAGAAGCTAAGGCTAAAGGCTAATGCCCAGCCTTCACATTAATGAATGGTAAGTGGTAGATTGTTGGGGGATGGAGGGAGGATTTTAACAATAGAAAGTATAATTGTCCCAGGCCCCAATGTTATAATATAAACTCCTTGAAAATGGAGATTGTTTCATTCTTTAGACATGTGTCCTCAGCACGTGACACATAATAGAATAGGAATAGGGACTAGATCTTTACATGAGACTTCACTAAAATAAAGAACTCACAAGTAAGGAAACATCCTCCACAATCAACCAACAAGCACCTTTGATAATTCTTACCCATGTGACCTTGAGAAAAATCACTTCACTCTCAGACTTCCCTCTCCTCATTTGCAAAATGAAGGGGTTGGCTTGTTTGACCAGTTGTAGCTGTATGACTTGATGATTTTGAATACAAAGTGTTTGGGGAATGGGGGGACATCAGTACCTAGAGAATCAGGAAGGGCCTTGAGATGATCCTTAAAGGAAACTAAGTATTCTAAGAGGTTGAGGTAAAGGGAGAGAGCCTTCCAGTTTTGGAGACAGACACACTCTGTGAAAAGGCAAAGAGTCAGAAGACAGAATGTCATATTCAGAGAATAGCAAGTAGGTCGACCTGGCTAAAACGTATAATGTAGGAAATGTGGGAAATCAGTCTGGAAAGATAGGTTGGAGCCAGGTTGTAAATGACTCTAAAAGCCAGGGGAGATTGTATTTTATCCAAATGCAATAGGGAACCAATGAAGCTTGAGCAGTAGAAAAACATGGTCAGTGGCATACTTTAGAAGTATTCATTTTGCACTTTTATGGAGTTTGTGTTGAAAAGTGGAAAGACTGGAGTCAGGTCAATGAGGAGACCACTGGAAAAAAGTGATGAGAGATGAATGTAAAATAATAACCTTATAAGGAAAGGGAAAAGAAAGGATTCAAATGATGTTATGGAGGTGAAAATCAAATGGCTTGAGAAGCTATTAGTTCTGGGGAGAGAGGAAGAGGAAGGAATTATGGATGAACCTAAAGTTGCAAACCTGAACCAGTGGAAGAATGGGAGTACTCAATGTAAGAAATTATTAGTAGAAGTGTTGGTCAAAGTCTCTGATCCTTGTGTCATAAATGTACTTCACTAGAACTGCCATTCTAAAAGAGCAAGCCCTCCAGCCCTGACATGGAAAATAATGTGAAGAGGTCTTTTACCTCCCACCCCCAATTCCACCCAAAGCAAACTTGCCCTGTCAAGAGTCTAAAGTTTCCAAGAAGAAAGGTCATCCCTTTGTGAACCACATTGAAATGATGCTTGTGGGTCTCTGTTTAAGTGATGTCCACACCAAAGAGTACTCCACCCATCACAGCTTCACTGTTTTTAAATGCTAGGAGGAGTGATGACCCACTGTAGAGATTCAGTAATAGGGTTTTTTTTCTTTTTAAGACAGAATTTTCCATCTGCCCTTTATACACTAAAAGCTTCTATTCGCTCAGGATTTCACACGACTAACGCAACTGGGCTAGTATTTATTATACAGAACATTAATAAGCAAAAAGCATTGACCCTCAGTTGCTAAGAACCAGGTAAATGGCTGAGGGAAAAGGCCCCATGAATGGTAGACATTTTACAGTGGAAGACTTGAAGGGGAATATGCGGAATATAAAGATGACTAGTGTTGTAGCATAGAGGAAAAAAACCGTAATTTTTCATTGATGTACGGCAAGCAGAGCTGAAAAGAACACAAAAACAACAGTAGATCCATTAACCGGCTGACAAGAAACAGTGTTCACATCCACTGACTAAACTGTTTTTGATTCTTTAGTGCCAACATGCAGAATGATCTTTACATTATGTTGCCAGGGAAAAACCTTAAAATGCATTTATTTCATAATGCAACTTTCTTGTATTATCATAATAGAGCCATAACGGTTGTTGCAAACACTATGTGGTCTAAAACACCTAAGCACAGTTATTAAATTGGAAATTTTTGAAGAGAGGAAAATTTGGAGAGCCCAAGAAGATTGTGACTGACTCCAGAGGTTCTAAAAGCAGTCACTTCTTTCAGGCCCTTTCAGTATCTATTCTTAAGAAGCTCCCCAAAATCTCAGAGACCCCTGACCCCTCCTTAACAAAATTCAGAAAATAAAATCTACTCGTGGGTAATCATGTCATATATGTATATAGATATACAGAGAATGAGAGAGAGACAGAGACAGAAACAGAGACAGAGAGACAGAGGAGAGAGAGAAAACTGGGGCAATGTAGGAGTAACATCTGAAGATGGAAGATGGCTATGTTTTATTACTTACCTAGCTCACATATTCCCACAATTCACTTTTCACTTCTGACCATCCCTGGAAACCTCTCATATTATCTGCATATCAGAAAAACACTTCATATGTTCATCCATCTCTCAGCTTACTGGTTTATCAGATTTTTGTGCTTCTACGTCTTCCCCTATTAGTAATATTGGTGTGTAATTGGGACATTCCTAGGAGGTACCTAGTCTAGCACAGCCCTGGGTACCCTTAGTAGAAACTGTTAATGAGAAAGAGATTAATGACTTCACGGCTCTCAGCTCTGGGCCTTCATACTGATGAGCTTTGGGACAAATGGATTCTGTACTTGGAACTTCCAATCCTGCCTTATTCCTGAAAGGTGAGCAAAGAGAATAAGAAGTTTGTTCCAAAAAACAAGAAACATTCAGTACCAAGTCCAGACAGATTTCCTTTAGTTTGATCACTAAAAATGACACCCCTTAAAAGAGCAGTTTCCTGGAGGAGAAAGTACTTTTCTCTGCCCACTACTAATATTTCTAGAAGTCAAGGTTTGTTCCCACAACCAGGGAGATCTGAGAGAGGAGAGATGAATGATCACACAAAAAAGAATTTTTTCTTTTATAAATATCAATACACACACACACAGACACACACAGACACACACACACACACACACACACACACACACACACACACCTTACACTGAAGTCAACCTGATGAAAGGTCTCCTCAGGTATCCCATCCACAAACCAATTTAAAAGCATCTTAGCTTAAAGGAGAGGATGGGGTCCCAAGTCAAAATAATCATATTTATATGGTACCTTGAGTTTTGCAAAGCATGTTACAAACACTACTTCTTTTGATCCTGGCAACAACCCTGTGAGGTATATACTAGTAACTTGCACAAATAAACACACGTGCGCACACACACACACACACACACCATTTATCAGTTGAGGAAAATAAGACTTAGGAAATGACCTATAACCACACAACTAGTAAATGTAAGGATCATGATTTGAACCCAGGTCTCTCTTGACTTTCATTTTTTACACTAGAAAATGTTGATTCATAAACACAGAGAGACTTTTGCTTTTTTCCTTTCTACTTTTTAATTTGACTCAGTCACTATGTTTGGTGAAAAATTGGGTCTTGGTGGAACCTGAGCAATTAAAACAAAAATATTTATGATGGGTTTACTTATGGTTCCTTGGATGATGAGCATTCCGTCTGTTCAGCAAAGGTGCTGGTATTACTTAGCAAATCAGTCTGCAATGCAAAATTTCCATTTGCTGCCTTCATGCAGACACAGAAGACCTAATCACCAATACTCATCCATTTGAGCAGAAAATGTCCTGTTTTTAATTTTCCAATGAACAAAATTTGCACTAATGTGCTGTTTGCATTGAATATACATAACTAATATTATAGTGTTTCTTGGTGTAATTTACATGAATAATTCATTACAAAAGGTGCATCTTGACAAATTATCACATGAATGTCACCATGAGGAGCTATATTACCGTAAGATGGTCAACTGTCCAATAGCTCAGCATCTTCCAGGGATGGAAGGAAGCTGATGCAAAAGGCATCAAATAGCAGTTCCTGAAATCATCAGGGTCTTTGAAGGTAAGTCAAAAGAACATGATTTCAGTTAATTGAGAATTGAATATTATTTGGGATAGTTTGCTATTCCATCACAATTACCCAAAGGGAGAAAGCCTTGCTACATGAGCATTTTCTTGCTACATTTGACAGCTAAATCCACAGGCTCATTACCTAAAGGGCATAACACCTGCTAACCTACTATTTAGGACCTGGGTTGTCAATGTTATCAATATTTCTTCCCTGGACCCAGGGCCAACTTTCTCTCTCTCTCTCTCTCTCTCTCTCTCTCTCTCTCTCTCTCTCTCTCTCTCTCTCTCTCTCTCTTTCTCTCTCTCAGGTACCCATATCCATAAGAAGAACAGAGGCCCCCTCTCATTAGACACAGAGTCACAGAGACTTGCACCACATTAAGATGGCAATATCATCTTATTGGCTATTAACACAAATGTGCCAATAAACATAGTGCATAAAAATTATACATATTCCCTCTGTGTCCATAATCCCGAACAGATATGGCATAATGCAAAACTCACTTCCCCCAAAAGTAGTGCTTAAAGTCACGATGTACAAATTGAATTTTAAATAAATTTCCTGAAACATCACTGGAGTGGTTAAGGTAACATTAGCTACCCCCTATTCACTAAAAATAAAGAAGGCAGAATGACTATAGATGCACTGAAGGAAATGATAGAGGCAGTTGATGGCTATTGTTGGGCCTTGTCGGTGTGGGGATCTCCAGAGTGGCCTCCCTCTGGGTACTGGGATGTAACACAACCCAGACATGGCAATCATCTGGTTTTTCACCCCTGATTATCTACCAGTCCTCAAATTCCAAAAATTCAACTAGCTTCTTCAGCGTTCTTCATCAAAGAGGGAGATGTTAATTGCATTATCACCTCACCAACACTCTGTTAGGTTGTTAATGATCATTAGCAGCCTACCACTGAGGCAATCAGAATATGCCCAAAATCAGAAGAAGACAGTCAAGTGTGCTTGTGCACACATACACACACACACACACACACACACACACACACACACACACACACACACATAAAGAAAGAGAGAACTTGGTGGCAAGAAAAGAGAAATGTGAAGACTGTAAGGGAGATGTCTTTGGTTTTCCCCCAAATTATATTGGGGTATTGCTGAATGGGAAATAAAAAGACCTAATATCATACTTCCTTTCAAATATGCCTCCTTAACAAAATTCAGAACATTTATTTAATAAAAAGTGAACATTCTTTGAAGATCATGGGTTTAGTCTCTTACCACAGGTATATTTAGATGTTATATACAACAGATCTTGGAAGTGGAAGAGGAAGGTTTCTTTGCCCTCTCAAGTAATTCTTTACAATGTATAAATTGAATTTGTTTAAAGTGAATGACTAGGGGAGGATCTTTCCCAAGAAGGTTCCATTGGATTGATATAAAAGCCACCTGTCAAAGTCCTACCTATCCTTGGAGCCTCATGCAAATGACATTTCTTCCATAAGTCTTACCTTATCAGCGATGGCTCATGAGGAGAAGATGAGGCTAGTGACCTCGCACAGCCCTCTCTCATTCAAAACAAAGTCAAGTGCCAGTCATATCATCATATCTCTGATGGCATAGTCTTCTTCGGCAACGGAGGACAAACACAACAATCTGTGAGTAGACCCAGCTGCCTGAGTGGGACCCAGCAAGCTGGGTAACTCAGCTCCTCCTCTCCTCCCTTTCCCTCTCCTCTCCAAAGGAAGGTAAACTAGGATGGCCAGAGGATGCCCTGTTAAGTTGGGGTTTACTGGTTAGATTTCTTCCTTCCCTTCCTTTCCCTTATCTTCCCTTCCCTTCTCTTCCCTTTCCTCTTCTTCCCCAAAACCTTCAACTTACTGCACTCTGAAGTCCATAGAATGGACAATACTAGGCCCTTGTCCAAGCTCCACTTAAGAGCTCTTTTCTGAACCCTCCTGGCTTAAGAGTGATTATCAGTAGTAACTGTTGCTGTTTCCCTCCCAGTTTGATATAGTTATTTTTACTTTGGCTCATTAAAGGGACCAACCCCTGACTACTTCTTAAACAGGCCTATTCACTGAATGGGCGTTATCTCACACTAAGTGAATACGTCAATAGGCCTTGACCTAAGTGGCCCAGCTCTCCCATTGCATCCTGGGCCATCTCCTGTCATCCTGATGAATATCTGGTCACTGGTTCCAGAGGGCTCATGAGGAGAAAGTGAGGCTAGTGACTTCTCACAGCCGTCCCTCACTCAAAACAAAGTCAAGTGTAAGTCATGTCAACAAAGGATGAACACAACCTAATCAGCTCTAGTAAAAGTAATAGCCTTTTCCTTTGAATTCCTATAGAACTTTTTAAAGTAGACTTATTTTTCTGAGAAAGGCAGTGTGACCAAGTAGACCGAAGATTGGCCTTAGAACCAGGAGAATTTGGTTTCAGACTTACCTCTGACATATACCAGCTAAACCACAAAACCACTCAGTGCCCCAAATAATTCTCTAAAACTGTTTTACATCCATTTTGCAGAATGGAATTCCCTGTACCCCTCAAAAAATTAGGAGCAGTGCATGCTGGTTATAAAACCCTTTACACAACAGTCAATTTATTAGGTGTGCGAAAAAATAGTCATTATTCCCATTCATGAACGCAAAAAGCTGAAGCTCAGAGAGGAAGGGATTTGTCCAAAATCAGACAGTTAAGGCCAGGACTAGACCCTAGGGGTCACAACTCCCTGGTCAGTGCTCTTTCCGTTGTTCCACAGTGATTCCCTGATGAATATCTAAATGTGCAGAGGAGGGTCTTACCGGGAGTTCATGGGGATCTTAACAGGAAAAAGAAATACCTAAATCAGGGGTTGGGACCACATTTGGCCTCAAGACCACAGGTTCCCCACCACTGACCTAAATCATCAAGGACAAAATTGTTAATGGCTTGTCTCACAGACAGCTTTCTCTACTAGATGGTCATTTCCCCTTCAATTTTACTGGGACCTGTTGAGGATGCTACGTGAACTTCTAGTCCCCTTAAAAGAGTCAGTCTCCAAGAGCTCAAGAACAGAAAGCCTTATAAGTAGACTCAACTCTGCTGACCTTACAGATGGAGGCTTGATATTTTACAAAGCTAGGGATTTGGGAACAGAATTGTGCCCCTCTTCAAAATAAGAGTCAATGAACTTGTTTGTCATTTGTAAGTGTTTGCTGGAAGCCAGGGAATACAAAGGAAGTTGAGTTCCCATCAGACAAGCTCAGGTAGTTCTTCTACCATGTTCTACTATGGCCTCCAGTAATGAGGACCGCTTAGAATAGGGAAGAAACCTTTGATCCTCTCAACAGAAGTCTGTGTTTCCTCTGCAGAAAAGCAGCCAGGGTAACAAATCACATCCTGATAGCCCAAGATAATACAGGCAGCTCTGCTCTGGCCGAGGTTGCAGTGTATCCTGATAGTACTTGCAGACGTAAGGGTGGGAGTCAATTTGTTCAATCAGGCCCCAGAATTACAACCTCCTGCCACTTCCACCCATTCTAGTAGGTCATTTTGCATCAGAGAAAATCAGGAATCACTGGCACCATGGTTTAGACTTTAGGAAATATCCAGCTGCAATAGAAAACTGCAATAGGAAAACCAATCAAGAATGGAAACGACCCTAAGAATTCTATTCTAATCCAGAGAAAAATATTCCAAAAATAACCCAAACTAGTTGTATCTACCGGACAGCTAGATGGTACCAGAATGCATAGAGTGCTAGATCTGGAGACAGGAAGATTCATCTTGTAGAGTTGAAATCTGGCTTCAGACACCTACTAGCTGTGTGACCTTGGAAAAGTCACTTAACCCTGTTTGCCTCAGTTTCCTCATTTGTAAAAAAGATGTATAAATGTAAAACACTAAATAAAATATAATACTAAATAAATACCAAATAAAATACTAAATGTATAAATGTAAAAAGAAATGGCAAACCACTCCAGTATCCTTGCCAAGAAAACCCCAAATGATATCACGGAGAATATGACATGACTATACAACAACAAAACTTGTATCTACTACTTACTCTTTTCTCCCCAACAAGGCCATTGAATAGTTTGAAGTTTAGTTATCTGGAAACAATCCAGAGCCTCTAAATTTAAAATAATTGGACAATGTGATCAATTTGTGATGATTCCATTATCTTCCCTCTCTGTATCTCTGTTTTCAAAATATGAATCACACTTTCACTTTAAGAAAGTGACCACAGTGTCCCAGGGAATGGAAGAGAGTGACCATGAGGTGCCTTCTCCCTGGCCCTGCATGTGCTCCAGAGTCTCGGTGGAGACTGTCTCTATGGTGGGAGAATGAATTGCAAGGAACTCTGACCCTGTCTCAGGTAGGCTTCTGATTTACAGTTGGTTGTGCTTTCTAATGTATAATTTTTATATAATAATTCCACCAGTAAGCACCAAACCTTCTTCTTGGGAATGCAATTAAGGGGAAAAATTAGTAATAAATTGTTTTCAGTACTTAACCCAGTTCTAAATTTATGGTTGTTGGAATTTATTGTTTTCATAGGCCTGGAAAATGGCAATTAATTTTATCCCATTTCCTGTCACTCACCCTCCAAAAAACAGTATTTAAATAAAGGAATCTTTCTGGCCTTTTTCCTCCCTTCTTCTTCTTCTTTATTTATTTTTTTTTTTTGCTTCCCCAAATCCTCAATACAAAACCTCCCTAATCACTCACCTCTGGAGGCTTCTGAGAAGGGGTCTAGCCAAATCAGGAAATACTCCCTTTATCTGGGCCTCTTGATTCCTTTTTTTCCCTTTTATTTTGCTTTTGCTCTTTCATACAATGGTGACTGGAGCAGTCTAACAGCATTATAAGCTCTTTACAGTACCATGTTTTGCTATACAGAGTGAGCATAAATGAGGAAACACTAAGTAAACTCTGACAGCCAATGCTGGATGTATCAGCTTGCCCTATAAATAAGCACTGATCACCTCCATTTTATTGAACTCATTTTCCAGGCAAGCAAAGACCACAAGATTCTCCTGCAAATTTTCCCTTTACACTCTCTAGCACGGCTGCTAGTGTCAACTCAGACAGATTTATAGCCCATTCATTCATGGGAACAAAACCTCTGCCAGGGCTGGTCATGGAACACGCAATAGCAGTTAGTTCAAAAGATAACAGCAGCAATACCTCACCTCTCTATTCAGCACTATATAGCAAACACTACTTTGGAAGTAATAAATGCCTCTTGTTTGTGTTTCTTGAGTAATATCTGGGAATAGCCATGGTCTACATTACCATTGGACCGACCACTCTACCTGCTCCACTCTCTCTTGTCATTTCACTAACTCTCCACCTGATTGGTTCAGGGAAAAAAAATGAGGGTGGATGGGATTAATGGCATCAGGTTAAAATAGGGAGAAAAAAATAGTTTTTTAGTTTTAAGGAGGGGATAGAGAAAAACTAGCTCCCCTTACTGGCTGAAAGGGAATTGTGCCAGGTTGGGTTGATGTTAGTGAGCATTTGCATCTTTCAAAGACCTCTAATGCAATTAGATTAACTCAGAGGTACCTCTTTTGGTACTTTGATATCTTTTTTTTAAGACTGTGATAGTTAATGTTAATGAGCCCAAAGCAAGAGACTAGTGGAAAAAAGGATACTGGGTTCTTTGACTCAGCTAAAATTTCCTTCCAGTAAGTCTTCTGATCTCCAAAAAGAGGTTTAATAAATTAAAACAAAAGAAAAATGTTGAACATTTGTTGTATGCATGTTTCTGTTAGATGCTGGGTGGGGAAGGAGAGTGTGGAGTGGATGCAGAGATTAATGAGACCCAATTCTTGCCCTTAAGAAGCTTATCATCTAATAAGGGGCATGAGACCCCACCTATATAGCCCAATAAGTCTTTACCTCTGTAATTCTAATAAGAAACAGTGTAAAATGTGCCACAGGAAGAGTAAAAAGTGTTTTGGGGAGTTGGAGGTGAGAAAGCTTCTATGTCATAACCTGAGAGATGAAGGAAATGTTACTTGAGATTCCGAAATAAAGGGTGGTGACTGTTGGCTGGAAAGTTTAGGCAATCTCCAACACTGAGAGGCTCTGGATCTAGGAAGCTGCAGGAATGTTGCAATAAACAATACACTGTTTGGAAATCTGTTCATCTTTTCTCTAGACATATGTAATAAGTGTGAGATGTACCTTTTGCAAGGGAAGCATAGTTCAGGATTTCACCATCTCATTGTGGGAAAAAGTTCCACCATGAGACAGAAATCTCTTTAGCAAGGTTCCAGATCATTCCAAATCTGTTTTTCTTTTTTTTTGTTAAAAAGCCATTCATGCCTTCCTTTTTAGGACCTTCATCTTAAAGCACATTAGAAAATAATACAGTTCCTGAACAAGAAAATACAATGATTTCCTATCATAATCTATCCCCAAACATTAAAATTGTTTAATCAACATTTGTTCTTGAATTTTCTGATTTGCATTCCCATCAAGACTATTCTCTGGGATTTCTATAATCTCTCTACATCACCATCAGATCTTACTTTTCTCTCTCCACCAGAGTGTAGACAAACTTCATTTTCAAAGCCTTCCTTTGAGAGATCAGTTTTCTAACCTGTAGGTTAAAGAAATGAGAGGCTCCCGTAGGTGAAACCATGCTTACTTTTTGGAGAAAGACATGGTCACTCTTTTCCTTTGGCCTAGGATAGCGTTTAGAACTCTACTATGAATTCTCCAACTTTTTTCTCTAAGCTTCTTAACTTTGTTGTATCTTCAAATGAATATTCTACCTTTAAGGAAATTGAGTATTTTCATTTGATCAGTCAGTTAAGCTTTTTGGGAAACATACCAGGCACACACACTTTGTGCACATTGAGTCTGGAGAAATTGCTCAACCCCTGGAAACAAAAGACATCAACACCCTGAGTAATGAGGCTTCCTCCTCCCTCACCCTCACCCCTCCATTCCTGTTCTCTTCTGGCAATGATTTGTTTATCACCTATCTTCTGGGCCATGTGTCACTGGTAACAGCTAGCTTTTCTCTCATCCCAGCTCAAACCTCTGCTTTGGTCACTTGTCACTTCCTTCCAAGGAGAGCCTGATTCATCCCTTTTGTCTCCTTCCACTTAACTTATTTCCAATCCATCTCACTACTTCAAGATTGACACCCAAGCTTCTGACTTTGCTCAATAGCTTTCTTATGGGGTTCTCTATCAAACATAAGATCAAGATAAATTATATCAACTGACCCAACTTCTCCCATTAACCTCATTACTCCATCAAAAAAAACCTTCACATAAAATTAGTCTGACAAGATTTATTTTGAGTGGGTCCAGTCTAACTCTCTCTCAATATATCCTTCTCCCCGAACCTTTCATAATTTGATCCAGTCCCTCTTACAGCAGAAGAGATTCTACAGTTTGGTCCAAACCCACCCACCTTTCCACCTCAAAACAATCTTTACCAGATACTTTGCTATAAACTCCAGTAAGAACACAAAACTGAAGTGCTGAGAGTTGACTCTAGGGCAAAAATGCAGATCTTTAGCAATATTGAGTGTGAAGTGTCTAATCTAACCTCTGTAATCAAATGAGATAATGTGTAAATCTTTAAGCGCAATATAAATTTGAGAAATCATCATTAAAAAAATTTTACTTTGTGAAATACTTTACAATGCATTTTCAGTCACATATCTCATTTGATCCTCCCGACAATACCAGGCAGGACAAGGAAGCTCTAGGTATTCCCACAGTGAGGTGTACTGAGATATGTCATGATTTCCCATCATCATTCAGCCAACCCCAAATATTAGCATTTAATCAAAATTTGTCCTTTAACATTTCTGATTTATATTCATTCCCATTAGGGTATTTTCATCTGATGAAGAGAGAAGCTGAGGTTCGTAGTCTATAAAGTGATTGGCCAAAGTCCCATGGTTAAAAAGTGCCAGAGCCAGAACTGGAACCCAGGTCTCGAGAATCCTAACCCAAAACTTTCCTCTGTGATACACGGGCTCTTATAACCACCACACCATAACAGATGCCCTATCTCCTGGTCTCCTATTCATCTTAATTTTTCTCCATGTCTGGAAAATGACTCCATGATAAGAATCTATTTGTGTTTCAATTCTCCTCCTAGCCTTTCATCAGATGGATGACTCGCTCAGGTAGGTATTACAGCTGCCTTCTCACACGTAGGATCATAGATTTAGAGCTAGACGGAACCTCAGAGGACAGAGTCCTTTTTAGAAAGGAGGAAACTGAGACCCAGAAAGTTTACATGATTTGCCAAGGTCACCTTCCTAATTCAGGGCAGAACCAGGATTCAGATGCCATAAGAACAAATTCTTCCTGTAGGCTGGCTCTCATAAAGCATTTCCTCTTACTCTTTCTCCAAAGGCTGAAGTTCCCCCTTTACAATGGACTGGACCGCCCCTGAATTCCCACCTGCCTTCAAGTCTATATGATTCCACAGTATTCTGGACTCACCAGAGGCAGTGTGGTAGTATCCTGATTAAACAGCTGGTGTAAGATTAAGGAAGACTGGAAGTCTGAGAGATGGTGAATCTAGGCTTAGAAGAAACCAGCCTACTCCTATTACAGAAGAAGAAACCGGTCCAAATCACATAGGTAATGAGTAGCAGAACCAGGATTTGAATACAGGACTCAGCCTCAGGGCAGCTCGATGGTAGACTCATCTTCTGAGTTCAAATCTGGCCTCGGACACTAGCTATATGACCCTGGGCAAGTCACTTAACCCTATTTGCCTCAGTTTACTCATCTGTCATGTGAGTGGAAAAGGAGATAGCAAACCACTCCAGTATCAATGCCAAGAAAACCCCGAATGGGGTCACAGAGTTGGACATGACTGAAAAACGACTTAATAACCACCTCAGAGTCCAGGGTCAGTATGGTATCACACAGCCTCCAACTGTCCCTGTGTGATCTTGGAAAAGTAATTTAACATCTCCTAGCCTCAGTTCCCTCATTTGTAAAATGGGGATAACGTTTGTACCTACCCCAAAAGATTTTTAAGGTTCAAATATTTAATATACCTGAAATGCTTGGCAAATCTTAAAACTCTATATAAATGCCGGGTCTTGTTGTTATGGTAAGAGGATGGTAGAAAGAAAAAAAAAACCCTAAAGCACAGAAGATTATTGCAAGTTCAAGCCTTCTCCTGTCCAAGGAGGGTGCTACAGTGTGATGAGGCAAAGGTTAAGTTTCCTGCTGAATCGCTAAATTTTCGGGGCCGTCAATTCCAGCCCATGAAATGCATATAAAATGACACCAGGCATCAGTTACTGTAACTACATTCTTTGCTAATCAATCAGTTTTTATTGTGATGCCTTAGGCTCAGAGCAGAAAACTGACCCCCACACACACACCCACCCAAAAGCGACTTCAGCAGCAGTTTAAAACGTTGCCATTTTAATAATCCCAGCTAATTGAAAGCAGCACAGTAAAGGGGGGAAGGGGGAACTCGGTTTATAATAATGGGGCTTTTCCTTTGGAAAAAAGTCATTATGAATGCCGGAAGAAGGGGGTGGAAAAAGACTTCACCCTTCGAAAACGACTGATTTCTACAGCTGTCTAACATCGGCCCTCCTAGTTCTAAGTACATTTTAATATTTTAATAGTGGGACGTTTATATGGCAGCAGAATTGCTGCAAAAATTCTTTTTTAAAAAAATCTATTGAAAATTAACCACCCCCTGCTGCAAAAACTGGATTTTTTTCCCCCTTCAACAGAGAATTACATTCATTTTTATAATTGTTCTTTCCTTTCAAATCACGGAATATGACAAATGCTGTGCTACGTTTTAGTTCATCTGCTAAAGAGTGTCTTTATGAGCGGAGGCTTCAGTGCTTTAATGGGGAAATTGCCTGATTTAAGTACATCATGTCACCTCCACCCGAGCAATCATATTTGTTGCAGACTTCTGCTGACCTAACCTCCACAGCAAAAACAAAAACACATTTACATTTACAGGCTGAGATATTTGGTTCAAATGATTTACAAATAGGTCGTAATGAA
>CM053769.1:325111319-325141480 GCA_028658325.1 Potorous gilbertii
GTGTGCCTTCTGCGTTCAGCTCCCCTTTCAGCTTGTTACTTAAAGAGCACAGAGGTCACTTGGTGTCAGCTGATATGTCTCAGAGTGAAGGTATCACAATAAACAGCAAATTAAGGGAGAAAAAAAAGCCCCTTCCCAGAGATATGACCCCGGCTCTCTTGCATGGGAGTTTCCAAGAGTGGAGTCAGTCCCTGGGCCAGACCTACTTTTTTCTGTGTCTCTTTAAGCTGTGACTAAGGGAAAGCGTAAGAACTGAAGGAAAGCCCCTATGCTGGAGTTGAGTTGGAATTAGTGGCCATTTTCCTGGCAGTCTGTGAGGGGGGTGATAGTTGTGGTAAGTAACATTTTACCATTTTTCTCAGTGAAAATGCCCTGAGTCTTTCCACCGTTACTCAGCATTGTGGTGGCCTGGGCAGATTCCAGCCTACTGTATGCAGGTGAATGAACACACTTCGCCTGTGACCCAGAGAACTACCACAGCAGGGCAGCTCCCATGTGAAACTGGGCGTAAAGTACTGTAGACTATCAGATTTGTTGTTCAGTTGTGTCCAAGTCTCCGTGACTCCTTTTGGGGTTTCCTTGGCAAAGATACTGGAGTGATTTGCCATTTTCTTCTCCACTTCATTTTACAGATAAGCAATGAAGCAGAGTTAAATGACTTGTCCAGGGTCATACAACTAGAAGTATCTGATTTGAACTCAGGAAATTTAACCTTCCTAACTCCAGACAGAGCACTCTATCTAATGTGCCACCAACTGATCACAAATTAGAAGAGGGAGGGACCTTAAAGACAGGTTCAACATCTTCATTTTAGAAAGAGGGAAATTGAGGTCTGGAGTGGGGGACTCACTACTCTAAGGTCATACCATTAATGTGCCAAGCTATGTAGTACAACAAAAAGGGTACTGAGAATACCCAAGTTTGAATCTTTGCCCTGTTACTTGGTAGTAAAGTTCCTCATCTGTAGAATGGGCATTATAAAATGCTACCTTTCTCTCAAGAGCTATTCTACAATAAGTCCTCTATGAACCACTTTTCCTTCTGCCTTTGTTTTATTTTGGTTTTGCCTACATTTGTGATTTCATTGATAGAAGGAGCTGAAACCTGGAGCTTAGAGTTTGTCTGGACCATTAAGGAGTTGATTGACATCCCACTGTCTAAAAGACAAGACAATTTCAGATCTTCCTGATTCCACTGTGAGTCTCTAACCTCTCCCTGTGTTGCTTTTACGCCTTGTAAATCTTGAAGACCTATTATAATTAAAGACATTTATGTAGTGTTTTAAGGTTTGCCAAACATATTTTAATAACCAATCTCATTTGATCCTCATAAAAACTAAAGAAGGCAGGTCTAACTATTATCCTACTTTACAGATGAAGAAACTGAGGTTCAGAGAGGACGTGAACTTACCCCCAGTCACACAGCTGGTCAGTGTCTGAGGCAGGATCTGAAGTCAGATTTTCCTGACTTTCTGAACACTGTACCATTAAGTATCATTAGGTATTATTAGTGGCAGAATTGGTATAAGAACACAGAAAATGGACCTAGTGTGTGGCATCTGTGGCCCTTCATCTAAGGGCAGCACACAGTAGTGTGGCTTCTGACTATAATTGGGAAGTAGTATTTGAATTCAGGTCAAAATCTCATAGCCCCTCAGAGCTCAAACTTATAGAGAGCTTCAGATACAGAGTCAGCAGGACACTAACTGGAGACCACCCTGTCAAAAAGTAACAAATGGGGTAATCCGGACCATGGAGATGAAAGTATTTCTGAATTGCCTAATCAGAAATGAGGAACAAGGGGTTGGGATCAGGAAATTCAATTCTAATTGTGCCATCTTGCAAGCAAGAGATTGGGTGATGGTGATGTAATCCATGGAGTTGAGGGCTTGTTAGTTAAATGGTTTTTTTCTGAGTCATACCTAGGCAGATCATTTCATCTCTCTGATCCTCAGTTTCCTTTTCTGTAATATGAAGATAATAGTATTACTTCCTTGGGTTCCCCTGATGGCACAATAGGAGGAGGCTGTGGGGAGCTCATCTTTACCTTTGCCCCCACTGCCACTACCTAGTTCTCACAAGGTGCTAACATTTCCTTCTTGGTTGGATGCCAGCCCCCAACTCAACCCCTAAACGAAGTGAACCAGAGTTTCCATTCTACTGATTTTTAAACCTGCCATCTTCTTCTTAAAAATCATAGGTCAGGAGTATAGCTAGTCACCTGCTTATATAACCAACTACCACCCTTCTGGTAATATGGTGGACCACAGGGTTTTTACAATCTATTTTAACATTACTCTCTAAGTAACTGGGCCTTACCATTTGACCTTGAGCTATGCCTTGGAAAGTCCTGGAAATGACCACTCTACCACTGACGTACCCTAAAGGGGCTCGATTAGGTGACCTCTGAAGTCCCTTCCAATAGCTTTCTAATCTACCCTGCTATTGCTCTCCAAAGTTCTCCAGGTCTTTCCATCTGCTTTGAAGGTGATCCTTCTGATGTTTTTCTCTCTCCTAATTCCCTAACTAGAATATAAACTTTTATGGAGCAAGGACTGTTTTTCTTTTCAAAAGTCAATGCAAAAAGTCCAGGGGTAGGGAACCTGTAGCCTAGAGGCCACATATGGTTCTCTAGGTCCTCAAGTGCAGTCATTTGACTGAATTCATCAAAGCCATGTGACTTCGAGACCACAGATTCTCTACCCTTGGTTTAGACAGTGCTTGGCATATAGCACTTCATTAAGGATTTTTCATTGACTTCATTCATTCATAGGATCCTATGCAAGAATGAAAACATTCTTTCAGAATGCACTCAGAAAGTATTTTATAAACCTTAACATACTGTAGAAGCATGAGATCTTAAGAAGGGATCTTAAGAGACTTTTCACTCATTACTCCAGAACCCCCTGTTTGATTGATCATCCAGATGCTGCTTGGACACTGTTAGTGACAGAAGCTCATTCCCAGGGTCATCCATCTCCCTGTAGGGCAACTCTGAAAGTTATAAAGTTCTTTCCACTGAGCTAACCTCTCAGACTCATATATAGATGTGTATACTTGCGAATGTTTGAGCACATATGGAATTGGCAGGGCTTTCTGTGGATGTCTAGACCAAATCATACAAGAAGTAGAATTCTCCTTACAGCATACCCTAATGTTGAACCAGCCTCTGCTCTAAGACCCCTGGTGGGGGCAAGGAGTGGGTGTGATGATGCTCCTTCCTGAGGCAGCCCATTCTATCATGGATAGCTCTAATAGTAAGGGAGTCAATTATGAGAAGGAATAGTTTCAGGGAAAAAAAATAAGCCAAGAATAATTTTATATAATACAGAAATTTCTAGAATTATTACATGGCAACCCTGCCCTGGCAAGTCCTCCATTCTGATTTCCTTGGGTTAATGCCTTTAGGCTGAATAGAAACTAAATATAGGCTACTCCATCCCATTTCCCCTCCAAGTCCAGTCCACCTTGCCTCTTTGCTAGGTCGGTTGGATTTCCTCATGTGCCCCCTCCCTGCCTCAATAAAACTTGAAGTCCAAGACACTGAGGCTGTCTATTGAAGCCAGGGCTTTGTTGCAGGGGGTGGGGAATAGAGGGAAGCTAACAATGCAGCTGATGGCCTGCTGTGAGGAAATCAGCAAACTCAGGAAGTGCTATTTTGAGACTCCAAATTCCAATCAGGGGTCCTCCAGCTTAGTCAGGGGTGTTTGAATTCAGCTGGTGGCCCTGATGGACTTAGAGTTGCTAGCAGGATCACAGGCCTCCCAGCATTAGTCCCTTTGCCTCCAGTGCCTTGGTTTGTTTTTTATACCAGTACTTGCTAAAGGATTTTTTGTTTTGTTTTGTTTTTTAAGGAGCCACATGGCCAGCTGACTGTGTTTGCTTTCCATGTTTGCTTTTTACATGGAAGAACAAAAGGAAGGAAGGAAGGGAGGAAGGGAAATAATTAAATGAATGAATGGATAGACAGAGAGATAAATGAAATACCACCATCAGAGCGTATAGGTCCCATGGCAGCCCCGCCATTAATGTCAGATCTGATGTTTTTCCAACTGGAGGGAGAAACCTGCTAGATTGGAGGCCATGGGTGGAGACTGATGCATGTAATTTACCATAGTAAGGGCTCAGGCTTAGTACAAACCATTGGCCATTTCAGATGTGAATTCTGCAGTGGAGTATTTCATAGGACCTCTTGTGAAGTCTGTTGTTTTGAGAGAGGGGGGCAGCTTGTTCCACTCTGAGAGGGAGAGAAAGAGATTTTGTGAAAACCAGACATTCAACAATAGTTGGAGTTCTAATAAGGTTAGTTTTTGGCCTCAGCACCTTGTGATCTGAGACCATACAAGGAGAATCTGGGCACAACGAAATCCAGGGACTGCCACCACTCTGGTGCAACCCCTTGGCTCATGCCTAGAGTATTGCAATAGCCTCCTGGTGGGTCTGCCTTACTCAAGCTTCTCCCCCAGCCCCAGGTCACCCTCTACTCAGCTGTCAAACTGATCTTGCTAAAGCTCAGGACTGACCAAATCACACCACCCCTACCCACTTCAATCAATTCCAGCCGCTTTGCTTGCAGGATCAAATATAAAATCCTGTTTGGCTTTTAAAGTCTTCCATAACCAGGCCTCTTCCTACCTTTCCAGACTTCCTAGTCCTTATACGCCACCTCCCCATTCTTCCTGTACTGGATTGTATTTAGTAATCCAGTGACACTGTGGCTTCTTTGTGATTCCCGCTCAGACTATTTTCACTGTGTATCCATGTTTGAATGCTCTCCCCCTGAGCTTTCTTGCCTTCTTTTGAGTCCCAACTAAAGTTCCATCTTCTGCAAGAGCCTTTCACAGTCCTCCTTAATCTGAGCTCCTTCCCTCTGAGATGTCCCCCTTTCATCATGTATGTATCTGGCTTGTACAGTTTATTTGCATTTCATCTCCCTATGGGCCTGTGAGCACCTGGAGAGTAGGACCTGTCTTTCACTTTTTTTTTGTACCCCAGTGCTTAGCACAGTACCTGGTAGAAGCCAACACTTAATAAATGTTTGCTTATTGACTGACTGATGAAGAACAATGAAGACTTTGCTGGCCTTATAATGGGGTTTCTGGTAGGAACAGATCAATCAGAAGAAGGGACAATACAGGCAGAGAGTGAGGGTTGTTGACACACAAGAAAAGGTTAAGAATCCATGATTTAGAAGCTGCTGACCATATTTATTTCATCAGGAGGTAGAAATAACAGCACTTAGCACCTAGTTAGCAAAAATAATGGATTAACATAGGAAACTATCAGATGGAGTGTTCCTTATCCTCTGTCTACATTTCTAAGGTTGTGTCATTTCCCTGGTCTCACCCTCCTCTTATGCTCCTGCAATCCTGTCCTCTGAATGGTGGTTTTATCTCAGAATCTTATTTTTAAGGACTGGCCTTCAGCTCCGCCATGTTTACCTCCTCACTCTTCTCTGGACTCAGCTCCTGACTTTTCCCACTTCTTTCTCCTCCATCCCCTATTCAGGTACCTCCCCACTGTTTACCCTTTGATTTTCAGCTTCTTTTTATGTGTTGTCTTCCCCAATTAGAATATAAGTTCCTTGAGGGCAGGGGTTGTCTTTCTTTCTTGTTTCTATTTTTAATTTTAGAGCTTAATAGACAGCCTGGCACATAGTATCACTATCCAAGGGTCACTAGCCTGATCAGAAACCTACCACAGTTTCCACTTATAAAGGCCAGTGTTCTGGATTTCTGGATTCTTCTTCTCCCAAAAGATGGTATCTGGGGACCTCTTCCCCAAAGAGTCTTGTAAACTGAGGTCTAAGATTCCATCCCCTTAGATCCCCCCCCAAAAAGTTGATTGTGCTTTAATATTAATGGTGCTTGCTGGTAGCAGCATTACTAGTTAAGGCTTTAATTTCAGATAACCACCTTTACCATGCACAGGTAGATAGGATTTTAATAGTATTATTAAATGGTAGTATTTAAAAGGTGGGAGGAACTATGTAGAAAGGATGGGGTAGTTCAGATTGTTTTGGGACCTGGGCTGTCCCTAAGCAGAATGTTGCTCCCCTAGGGGAGTGCTGTTAGCTGTACAGTATCTCTCTCCCTTCCTCCTGCATTCATATTCCATTGTAATCAGGTTAATCTGAATATTAAGGACAGCTCTGAATAGAGGACAAAATTATAAAAGTCTAGCCTGAAGGAGTCTGGGGAAAAGGAATGAGGGCAATTGAATAAGCATTTGGCCTAGCATGTGCCATACACTGTACTAAGTGCTTTACAAATATTTCATGTGATCCTCACAACAAGGGAAACTGAGGCAGACAGAAGTGAAGTGCCCAGGGTCATGGCTAGGAAATATCCGAAGCTGGATTTGATCTTCCTGATTCCAGCCTCAGATGCTCTCTTCATGATAACATCTAGTCAGGTAGCTAGGAAATAGATACCCCCTTGATTTTGGTTAACACCATAAGCTTTTATGAACTGATTATATGTAGGTGAATTTTAGATCTTTGTTTTTTAGTACTGGCTTTGTTTGTGAGGGTGAGGGGGCTGGTGAGGGTAGGGTGGGGTGAGTAAGAATCTTGGTTGGCCTGGGCTCTGCTTCTCCTTTTTCAAATTTTCCTCCCCCACTTTTTGTGAGTCACTATGTTCCAGGAGTGAAGTTCTGGTAATCATCCCAATTCACTATTCCAGAGGTGGGGGTGTGTGGTTTCGGGTGTGGGGGGGTGGTAAGGTGTTGGGTGACTATATGAGAACAAATGTTTCTGCATTAACTTTGATCAATAGGAAGTTGTAAGAAAGATGGACAACCTGAAGAGGAATCTTGTCTCTTTTTCTGACACTTAATTATACTATACTACCCTGCTCAAGAGCCTCCAGTGGCTCCCAAATATCCATAGAATAAAAAAACAAATTTTTTAGCTTTTATATGACCCTGTACAATCTGCCTCCATCCAACCCAACTCTTCTATGTCTTTTATTATTTCTATTCTGTTATTATTTTCAATTCTATTGTATTTATTATTCTTCTATTATTTCACAATAATTCCAATTCATGCAGTCTACTTTGTAGACAAAATGAACTAATAGATGTTACCAAGGCTCATCCTGCACTTTCTCATCATGTATTGATTCAGGCTGTCTTTCATTCCTAAAATGCATACTCTCCTTATTGCCATCACTTGAAATCTGTTTCTTCTTTTAATACTCAGCTCAGTTGCTTCCTCCTCTGTGAAGCCTCCTGTCCTTTGTCTTGCCACACCCTTCCACTGGATCTCAGAGACAATCCCTGCAGAGGTTTGGAACTCCTGTTCTGAAGCCAGGTCGCCTGACCAAGCTCTTCTACCAGGTTGTGGGCTGAGTTCTGACTTGTCAGCTTGTTTTCTTTCTCTCCCAACATTTTCTATCTTTTACTCTTAGAACTGTCATAGAATGAACACTCCCCTTGCTCAGTTGTTCCACTCAGCACCAAAACACCCTTCCTTGTCCAACACTTCCTTATGTTTGTTGTCTCCCTACGTTAGAATGTGAGCTCATTGAGGGCAGGGACTGTCTCATATCTGTGTAACCCAGCTTTCCAGCCACACCTGTAGCATTTTGCATTCTCCCTATTGGTGGAGAAAATGCTGATTTGATACTGTGTGTCATGTGAGTAGGGGCTGGCACAGGAGCTTTGGAGAGGATGATATTCTTTGTTTCTTCTTTGAGAGAGACATGTGGTTTCAGAATCTCTTCAGGGACAGACTCTAGGAAGGGGAAAAAAGACTCTCGGAGATATATAGGGGAAGCAAGTTTTCCATCATGTACCTAATTTCCAGCTTGACTCCATAGAAATCTTGGGGAATTTCCCCTGGGATGAGATGAGAGTCTCTCTTGGTTGAGTGAGATAATCTTGCTCCCATCTAAAAAGAGCATTAACTCTCTGAACAGTACTTCTTAAACTGTGAGTCACAATCTCATATGGAGTTACGAAAAATTTGGGTGTAAAATTAATTAACATGTGAGTATAGAATATTTAATAACATAATATATATCATGATATAATTATATTTAGAATATAATATAAATATATGCAAATATGTTAAAAAATAAAATTAATTAAAAATAAAATGTGTAATGAATCTGAGGCAATTCTGGCAGTACCTGCCCATATTACATTGTGCAAGTTCCCTACGGCCTTGGTTCTGAACACAAAGACTGTTCGCTTTGAGCTGTGCATGCCCTTAGGCCATGCAGCACCAATGAATATTTTCCAAATCAAGAAAAGGAATCAGGAGTGGGAAAAGTTTAAAAAGTCTAGGTCTGATGTATTCTAATCTATACAACTTCTAATTTATGTTTGCTATTTGCTTGGATAAATGGATTCACTTGCTATTCACTATTTGTGATGGCCTTTAGTGTGACTAACATTTGGTAGGAAGAAATCAAATTTGTGATTATGAGCTGAGGATTATCCTCCTGCCCCCTTATTTTCCTGCTCCCCTCAAGGTAGGAATTACTCTCCTTGGAGAGGAGAAAGCAAGATTTCAGATACCTACTGTTGTCTCCCTTTGAGCCTCCTTTCTAGACAGTTAGACAACCTATGTGGACATATATATTTTAAGTGGTCAACTTATACTTTGTATTTGTTACACCAGTGCTTAGCACATATAGGAACGTATTCCAATGTATAGGAAATGCTTAACAAATGATCATTTATTCATCCATCCATTCATTCCCTCATCTTTTCCTGCTGAAAGTGATGGTTCTCTCCTCAAATTTTCTCAGAGAACATTTGATTCTCTCCTTTGTTCTATAGCATTCTACCTTGTGCTGGTTTTATTTGTGTACCTGGTGCATGTCCTACCTCATTACATTTTCAGGTTCTTAATAGCTGAAACTGTTTTTTATTTCATTTATGAATTCCCTGCACCCAGCATAAAACTTTGCATATAGTAGGCATATAATAAGTGCTTTGAATTAGATACAATTATCAACAGAGTCCATTGAATGACAATGGCAAAAAGCAGCACAAAACCAGAATCAGAACCCTACAGAAAAGATATGACTGACCCATTCTTACCCAGGCCTTGACAACAGGAAATTGAATAATAACCACCTAGGTCTTAGGACTCAAGCACTGAATACACTAGAAGACCTACTTCTGCCTTTACTTTGGCTCTAATATTTACCAAATACATGACTCTGGAGAGACACTCAACCTCTCTGAACTTTAGTTTCCTTGTCGATGAAATTGAGAGTACTATACCAGCTAGGTGGCACAATGAGTAGAGCACCAGGCTTGGAGTCAGGAAGACTTATATTCCTGAGTTCAATCCAGCCTCAGACACTTACTAGCTGAGTGACCCTGGGCAAGTCACTTAACTTTGCATCAGTTTCTATATCCATAAAATGAGCTTTAGAAGAAAATGACATGCTGCTCCAGGTTTTTTGCCAAGAAAATCCCAAATAGGATCATGAAGGGTTGGACAAGACTGAAACAACTGAACAATATCTGCTGGATTTATCTCAAAGGGTTGTTGTGAGAATCAATTCAGATAAGGTGTATGAAAATGTTAGAAAACTGTTAAGTCACTAGTGAAATATGAAGTATTGCTATAATGAACAATAATATGATGTATATTATAATAATTAAAAATAGTAACCATTTTCATTAATGACCTCCTCTAATGCTTCACTATGGCAAGAAGGTGATCTTGGTTTCTCAAAGGCCATATCAACTGACCACAAACTTAGGCAAGTCCAGTGATAGACCAATATGTATGCATGTCTAGTATGAAGTGCAACCTAAGTTCAGTTGCTCATCACTTGATTGGCCACTGAGTGACATGTTCTTTGGCTGTGTCTCTAGAAGACTATTTACTAGGTAACAAAAAATTTGTGCTTAGCATTGCTAGAAGGACTGTCCTTTTAAAATGACTGATTCCTGATTTCTACTGATGATTTTATATCACAGGATAATAGATTTAAATATGTAAGAGCCTTTAAAGACCATTTAATCCAATCTTCACATCCTACAGACTTAGAAACTGAGACTCATAGAGGTAAAGTGACTTGCCCAAGATCACACAGAGCCAGAATTCAAACACATCCTTTGACTCTAAACCCAGTACTCTTTCCACTGTCCCATATTGCCCTCAATAGTTATTATTTAAGTAGGTCCACCCTAAGCTTTTCTGCTAGAACAAACTGTTATCTTGATCTTGGTGACATCTAGGGATAACTAGCACCTAACAGGGATTCCGTAAATATTTTTGGAATTAAATGGCATTAAGTTATTTAAGTTACTGGAGACACAGCTACTTATTTCCCTATGTATACATCAGAGCACCAATTTCATTGTCTGCCTTGTAACACTATCAAGAAATAAACTATGCCACTGCATAAAGATAAACTTTAATTCATACCTACAGAAATCCTCTCCCCCAGACCTCCACTCTCAATATTTTTAAACTGCAATCTTACTCAGTGTTAGACTATCAGTGAAGCAACAGCATTTGTAGTAATCACAAGGTAGATACTTCTGTTTCTTGAGCTTAATATTTTCTATTTTTAAGGAAGTAATCCCTACAGTGTATCCCCCACACTCATGATTTAAATACATTAAAATCTTGCTAATTTAGAGGAGTGTTAGAAAAAGATACATCAAAATTTTTGAAAAGTGAATTAATAGTAAAATGCTATGGAAGACAATGTTATTATTTAATGGATTGATATATTCATTTCAAGCTAGGCTAAGGGCAGAAAAGTAGAGGTTCTTAGAGGACCTACTTTAATGATAAATTTATAATTACCATGTCAACTGTTAGCATTTAAACAGATATTTTGAAAGTGCTATGTAACAATTCATTTTCCTATGGAGATTAACTTTTTTTCACTCCTAAAATCTTGTTTATGGTATTCATTTACTTAGCAAATAGTTTGTTTAAATTTTAATAGGAAATTTTCAGTCCAGATCTGTTGAAAATCACAAATTCTGAATTAGAGGAATTTGAATTACTGGAATGTCTATATGTCAACATTGAGTCATTCATGTGTTTTCATTTTATCTAGGGCCATTTCTTGAACAAAATATTCTACTTTTAAAGTTTCTTCTTAGAAACCATCAGAGTAACTCAGGGTGGAGTTCACACCTTGGTGACCTTGGATAAGTCCCTTCATCTCTTAGGTCCTCAGTTTCCTCATAATATTTGTAGTACTTACCTCCCAGAAATGCTTTTTAAATCCCAAAGAGCAAGATGAATGTGAGCTATCAGTGAAAATAAATCAAGCCCCTCCTCCCAGTCTTCCAAAGCTAAGATTGTTTGCCTCATGAAATGATTGGGTTCAGTGATTCTGGATTTGCTCTTAATTAGAAAGAAAGGAAGAGCTGATCCCTAAATGTGACTGGTAAAGAACTTATAGCATGTAGAATTTATTTCCATGTGAATAAGGAGGACTATGTACTTTTTTTTATGAGGCAAAATGTCTAGACTGCCCCATCTTCCACATACTTGATGTGGAACCTTTGTTAGACACCAGGGACCTGGGAGAGGCTTGAATCCAAAGAAGCAAAATAAGATGGAACACTTCTAGGGAAAGGTCTGTGTCATAATTAGAGTTTTTGCTTTATCCTGGCTTGTACTTTATTAACTCACAGCCAATCCATTTTCAAAATGTGAAATTAATTTATTGGCTGCATTGCCTAGCAAATATTGAGCTCCCCACCTCTTAACATATATCCCAGTCTTTGTTGAAAAAGACTTACTCTTTTTAAAAATCTGTGTCTTGTGATTCTTTTGTAGAACTTCACTCAATTTGATTCCTTGGATAGGATTTCTTTTGTCCCCACAGGGGCAATTTCCACCTGGAAAATAGTGTGTGTGTGTGTGTGTGTGTGTGTGTGTGTGTGTATGTGTGTGTGAGACAGAGAGAGGGGGAAGTGAAGGAAAGGGAAGATGAAAAAAGAGAGATACAGAGAGAGAAGGGAGAGAGAGAGAGACAGAGAGAGAGAGACAGAGGGAGAGGGAGAGTAGGCTGAGTGGAGAGGACATTATGGAAAAAACATCTCATTGATGCATATAGAATAAGGAGAGAAATAGTTGACTGGGAAAAACAAATCCTTGCTGAAAATATTCCTGATACAGTCCAATAACAAAAATATTTAGGAAATTTATATGTACTTTGAAGAACAAGAGCTATTCCCCAATGGATAAGTGGTCAAAGAATATGAACACTGTTTCCAAAAGAGTAAATGCAAGCTATCAATGACCATATGAAAGAATGCTCTCAATTGCTGGTAATAAGAGCAAATTAGATAAGAGTAAATTAAAATAACACTGAGATTTTACCTCAGGCAAAGCTGACAAAAATGATGAATGTTGGAGGGGATACTACTACATTTTGGAAAGAATTGTGAATTCTAGAAAACAACTCAGAATTAAACTAAAAAGTTATTAAACTACATATGCTGTTTGACCAAGCAATACTATTAGGTATATATATATATATTCCAAGGAGATCAAGGACAAAAATAAAACTCTCATAGATACAAAAATATTTAGAGTAACACCTTTTGTAGTAACAAAGAACCAGAAGGAAAGTGGTTGCCCATCAATACGGAAACAGCTGAAGAAATTGTACTATATGAATGTAATGAAATATCATTATACCACAAGAAATACTACTATGAAGAATTTATACAAACATAGAAATTAGTGAATCAAGAGAACCTGAAATAATTTTGCAGTTAAAATTTTTTTTTGCTTTTTCCATTTGTATAAATTTACTTTTTATTTCCTACCACTTCTGCCCTCCTTCCATTGTAAAAAATTATAGAAAAAAACCCTTTAACAAATATGCATAGTCAAACAAAAAAAAATCACACAAAGATATCAAAAAAATGTATGTTTAATTCTTTACCCTGAGTCCATTACTCTTCTATCAGAAGGCATTTAGTTTGTTCCATCATTAGTCCAAAGTTGGTCACTTTATTGATCAGAGTTCCCAAGTTTGTAAACGTTATTTGTCTTAATGGTGTTGTGTAAACTGTTTTTCTGCTCACTTTTCTCTGCATCAGTACATATAAATTTTCCCAGGTTTCTCTGAAATTATCCCTTTAACCATCTCTTATATAGCAATAACATTCCACCACATTCATATGTCATGTTTTGTTTCATCCATTCCCCAATTTATGGGCACCTCCTCAGTTTCCAGTACCTAGAACAATGTGTATGATGAACAAAATTATATAAATGAAAACAACATTGAAAAACCTTACTTTGCAGTGCACACTCATACCTTTAGAATTTCAGATGGCAAAGTTTTTCTCTTGCCTCTCGGCAGAGAGTAAGAAAACAATAAGAGTGGAATGAGTCATACGCACATGCCTTTCCAGACATAGTCAGGTTTTAGTTTGTTTTGATTGTACTCATTTATTATGGGGTAGAGGGTTATAGTGGTGGTAAAATAGGGGGGGTCATTGGGAAAGAATGTTAACATTAAAAAAAAAAGATCGCCAGTAACATATTTTAGAAAGAAAATGCATCTTCAGCATGTCTATACAGACATTGTGACCTAGATCAGATAGCCTCCATGAGAATTTTTCAGAATTATTCAGGCAATTGAGGAACAAGGTGGTGGTGGTGGTTTTCTTTTTTGGGCCTTGAATAATTTAGGGTGGCCATTCTGATCTGGTATAGAAGACTAGGAAAACATCTTTGGTGCAATTTCATTGAGTATTAGATATAAATCCATTTGAGGAGGAACATGCTCTATCCTCCATGTTTAGTTTTTATTTTATTTAGTTGGGAATGGGACAGATCTTCATTTCACAATAGACCAGAATTCATTTTCAGTTTGTTGATAGAGCCGTGGAAAACCTTATGCTACAGGTAATGTGTCCAGGACTGAGGAGAAAATCTGTCATAACAAAAATCGAACATTTTTAAGTGCCTACGGGGGCCAAGAGCATTTGGCCCCAGTGCTGCCATTTGAGTTTGGGTTAGACATTATTTCTGAATCAAAGAGCTTACATTTTTCTAGCTATGATATTCTCTCACTTGGGTGTTGCTCTCTTCCTAACCTTTAGTGTAGGACTCTAAAATTTTGTGTTGTGAACATCGCACTTCCATTGTTCAGTTCTCTCTCGTTCACATTTAGTAAGCAGAGTTAGCTTTGACTATTCAGACATTGGTTACTCAGGGCCCAACATTCTCCCTCACCCCCACCTCTTTGCTTCTCAGTTATTTCAGAGTCTAATAGCATCTCCCATAAAAGGAAACTGGGGAGAAGAAATGGAAAATTAGACTATTTTGTACCTTGCTTGCTAAACCTTGTAAGAGGTTTGATGGAAGATGAAATGAGTTCAGAAACATTAATGTGGTCTGAATGTGAATGAGGAAATGAATAAAACAGGTTTGAGATCTTCTAGAAATTTCACTTTTCCAAGTAGAATTTAAGTTCTGTGAAGGAAAACTTTTTTTTTTAATCTTTTGGGTATTTCCCTAGGATATTTTTCTGACCTTTTTTACTTAGCATTGCACACAGCAGACATTTAATAAATGTCTTTTGAATTGAATCATTGAATCCTGACATTCTCTGGCTCCAAAATCAATCTCTTTTTTTTTTGTACAGCCCTCTTAGCTTAATATTGTGGGGGTAAAAATTTTCTACCTACAATAAGACAGACTAAGGCGAAACTCTGAGCCAATGACATTTTATTAAAGGGTCCATGGTCCCCTATAAGGAAGTAGACATCAGATCTTCCTCATAACTGAGATGCCCCTTCCTTTCAGAACTCTTTTTATAGGGTTAGATTTCTAGACATTCAACAATTATACCAAATACAGAATGATTCCATTGGTTGACATATAATTTGAAGACTAAAATAAGCAAAAAATGTATCCGCAGGGTCACAGGTTGGACAAAGCAAGGAATATCTCCACTGACTAGGTGGTCTTAAGATGGTCACAAAATGGTTATCTGCTTGTATTGGACAAGAGAGAAGATTGGTCTGGAGGCACAAAAATAAAATTGGAGAATTTTCCATGTAGCTGAGTCACCTCTGTCCCACTGGGCTTGGTCACTGTGACAAGGAAAAATCAGATGGCGGGCCTCTAGTTAGCTTCCTGTGATTAAGCAAGTGGTCTTGAAATCTGCAGCTCATGGCTCTGGGACCTGGTGTACAGAATTTATAATCAAACTTCCCCTATGGAATCATAATGAATTGACTAATACTGGTTAGAGTTTGAGTTGGGGTCCTCAAGGAATCAACTTTCTCTTTATGATTAGAGTCAGGAAGAAATGAATGGGCAGGGCAAAGTATGTGGTCAGGAATAAGCATTGCCATCTTCTCCTGGAATCCAATGGACTATAAAAGTAAAGGCTGAGTTTTGAAGGCTGTCAATATTAACCTATTTGCACATTAGCTAGAGCATGTTGCATATACCCAGCCATTCACACCCACTTGATGGCTGGTCTTACTACAAATTTAGTAATCATAACGTTGCATGTTTCAGTTCATTCTTCCAAAACTTAACATTAGCCAGAGCTCTCTAACGAAAGCTGATGAGTTGGCTAATATGACGGGGCTGGAGTTTGGACTTTAGCCATAATATGCACGCACACAAAGAAACCTCTCCTGTCACGTGGCTAAGGTCCCCACAGGCTCATTCACATTATTCCTGGAGAGCGTCAGCAGAAACGTACCAGACCATGTCCCACACTTACCTCATTTTGGAGGCCTTTTTTCCCTTTTCTTCTGAGTCTCCATGATAATATAACAACTTGTAGTGTTTGGTGACCTTCTGCTGCAGTAATTCCCTCCTTTGGGCATTGAAATTGATTTTCTTCATCTTGGCATGTGAAGATTCAAAGCATGCCCCTTGCTCCATGTCCCTGGAGCATTCTGTGGCATCAGCAGCCAACTATGTGACTCTGAAAGTGTTTGGGGCCACCAGTGTGACGGTCCCGGGAACATCTGCCTCAGCAAAAAGACTTTTGGGATACCGAACTCCAGCTTGGGCTGATAGGGTAGCTGTACATGTGAAGCTTGAGTTTCCTATGATAAAAGCCAGATGGATGTTTTCGTCGTGTTTAGAGAAAGTGGAAATCTTCCCTAGTCTAATTCATGTTTCTCCGCTTTAAAATTTTAAAAGCAGATAAATGACCCTGAGATGGCAATGAACCTATTTCTAAAGCTCTTTGTTTTGCATCAGTCCCTAGTGATCTCAGAGTGGCGTGACTGCAATGTCCGCATTCCCAGGTGAGGACAGGGCAAGAGATGAGTGACAGTATCAGATTTTTATGAACTTCCTTGGATTTAGACAATGGAAAGTATCATGGCTTGGTTCGTGATACTTGAATCAAAGGCCTATAGGACTTAGACATGGAAGACACCTGAGAAATGATTTAGTTCCAACTCCTTGATTTTACAGATATGAAAACTGAGGTACAACAAGAGGATAGGATTTTTCTCTAGCCGCACAGATAAGTGTCAGAGTTGAGACATAAACCTAAGTCTCCTGACTCGTGAAATAATAGAATATTTGAATCCCTAGCACCTAGTACCTAGGGGATCTTAGGATTTAGAACAAGGGAGAACCTTGAGTGTCATCTAGTCAGTCCATTCATTCTACAGAGGAGATAATGAGCCCTAAGAGAGGAAACAACTTGGCCAAAGCCACACAGCTAACAAAGAACTGGAATTCATGCCCAGGTTTTCTGATTGCAAAGAAGAGAGCTCTTGACTCCATACCATGCTGCCTATAGAAGTGGGCTGGGACAAAGCTGCAGGTTTGGGCAACAGAAATTTTCCTTCAAACTTGTAGAGTTTCAAGGTATTCAGTAGAGTCCCTTAGAGTTGGAAGGGAAGTTGTTCTTAGAGACCACATTAATTAGTAACATAGGTGAACTCCCTTATTAGAGGAAATCCTCCTTTCTGTTTCCTAGTTAGAAGCCAGAGAGAACATTATGAAAATGAGAATTTGCATTTGTATTATTTGTATTATAAATGTTCCAGACAAGATTTTGTTGCCTTCTAAGTGATTTCTCTAATCTTAGGGGTTAAATGTAGAATATTAACTAGCAATTTTCGTAACTGTGTAAAGTTGAGTAAAGAAGTACCCTCAATTTTGTTGAAGAGACAGAGATTTATGCTAAGGAGGCTCCTGTCGGACTGAGGGAGCTGGGTCATGGTAGAACTCACTAAAGTTTATTTTACACTAAAGCAAGGGCTTTCGATGCCATTTAAATTTGGTATCCTGTTGCAAAGTTGTTATTGCCCTACCCTAGTTAAATATATGTATGCATGTATGTATGTAGATAGATAGATAGTTTAATGCCTTACATTTAACTCACAGGGAGTTTTAATGGCTTTGTGGGAAGTGGTCATCTTCCAACCTATTGAAAACTTCCCTTTTCAACACAGTTTGGGCTGAAAATGAAGAAGACTCACAAGATATGGAAAGAACTGGGTAGCTATGTTGAATCAAATGCTGATAGTTCGAAAGTTTCATTAAATGTGTGCCTTAAATGTCCAGTATAGACCCTTGGTATTCATCCCTTTTTAGTTTCAATTCTTTTGGGCCTAGATTGTATCTGTCTTCATTTTGGACACTAGCCCATCAAAGAAAAATGAAGAATAGGTCCATATTCAGTTCATTGAGGGAAATATGAAATGTTATTCTGAGCTAAATGATAGTCTCATGTCCTTTATAATCATTAAAGTAATTTCTTCAATTAATTTGGTCATGGAAAAATATAGGCTTGAAATATGCCATTGGAATCTGTGGTATCAGATGATAATGGAACCCTTGGGAGCCCAGTGGTATAAAATAGTTCCTGGAGAAAGGTGAACTGCTGAAATTTTGGAGGAAATGAACAGGATATGGAGTTTATTTTCATAGTCCAAATACTGACTTTGACAACAAAAATAAATTTAAAAATCTTGCACTCATTCCTTTCTAGGCTATATTATTTGACCTCTTCTTTCACAAGTTAGTTGCTCATCCTGAAGCCTCACTTCAGTCCTGGAATTCACTCATTGGAAGTTCCCTGAAACCCTGCGACCTTTCCCTCAGATTGGATGGCTCCTCCCAGAGGCCCCATTTAAGGAGAGTAACCAGTCTAGGTGGGTATCCTTCCTCTCCAGGCTACACTCCAGGCTTCCTCTACCAAGCCCTGATACAGAGTACCTGCATCTCTCCCCATCTCACTCCTTTCACCTTTTTATGTATTGCCAATGGAAAGTTAGAATGTAAGCTCCGACAAGTCAGGCTTTTCTATTTGTATTCCCAGGGATTAACACAAGTCTAGCACATAATAAATGTTTAATAGATGTTTATTGACTGCACGTATTTTTGCAAAATGTTATTGATGCCTTTTGTCATTTATATCAACATCATTTCCTTAAACATTCCCCCCATCCTGCCCTAGTTTGAACCTTTCCTTGTAACAGTTAAGCAAAATGAATGAGCAAAGCAACTATATTTCACCCTGGTAGTTCCCCACTTTTTTGCTGAATGGGTTTCATCATCAGTTCTCAGGTTTCAAGATTTAGTCATCATAATTAATCTCAGTTTAGACATACTTTAGAGGTTAAAAAACATTATTACATAAGCTTTGTATTCTCTTGTCTCTCCTTTCTTTACTCTGAGATAATTTGCAACGTTTCTCTGAATTCCTTATATTAATTGTTTATAAGAAATATTTTGATACCCACATAATTTCATATAAAATATTTTGAGGAAAAAATATCCCTACAATAGAGATTTTATCATGGTACCACTATTCACAATGTATCTACAAACATTCCTATTTCTAACCCTTATTCTTAAAAAACAAATAAACCCTCACTTAATCTGATTATCCCCATTAACTATTATCTGTATCTTTTCTTCCCTTCTCAGTTAAATTCTGAAGAAGCCATCAACTACAGGTATTTCTATTTCCTTTCTTCTCATTTGATTCTGTATCTTCTGCTCTCTAGCTTCTAACCTCATCATTCAACTGAAACTGTCCTCTCCAAAGTGATCAGTGATATCTTATCCTCAGACTTTGGTGTCCCATCAAGTTGTGCTCATTTTGGACTTCTTTGGAACTTCTGCACCATGGCCCCAGTAAACTCTCTCATGGAGACATCTCATCATCTTGCAAGATGAAATCAGTCTTGTTACTTATACTTCATCTCTGACAGGAAGGTGGAGGCATAAACTCCTTACTTTAAGGAAAGAGAACATAACTGACAACTCTTCATTTCTTACATGGCTACATTCATTTTGAACTTCTTTGGCTTCTCTACCATGCACCCCACACACCTCCACTCTGTCCAGCAGGTATCTCCCTTTCCCCTTTTCAGTTTTCTTTTATGTATTGTCTTCCTATTATATTGTAAGCTCCTTGAGGGCAGGGACTACTTTCTTTTTTGGTATTTGTATCCCCAATGCTTAGCACAGTGACTGGTACAAAGTAGACATTTAAATGTTTATTGACTTCTGATTTCTCTGTAGTCTTTGACACTGTTGATTACCATCTCCTCTTAGATGTTGGCTCTTCTCTAGGTTCTCATGACATCATTATTCTCTTCTGGTTCACTTCTACCTACCAGGACTAATCTTTAGTCTCCTTTATTGGATCTTTATCCGTATCATGTCTACTAACTGTTAGTGTTACCCAAAATTGTGTACTGAGCCCTGTACTCTTCTTCCTTTAGCTTATCTCTCCTTTGGTCCTATTAACTCTCATGGGTTTAATTATCATCTTTATGTAGGTCCAGCCCAAGTTGCTCATCTCAGCTCATTCCTGTATCACTAAATGCCTTTGGGCCATTTTGAACTCAAATGTCCCATAGGCATCTCAAACATATCTAAAACAGAGCTCATTGCCTCTATGCTCCCCTCTCTGGGACTTCCTTTTCTTTAAACCCTCCCCTCTCCCAAACTTCCCTATTACTGTCCAGGGCACCACTGTCCTCCTAGCTGTATAGGGTTTGCAGGTTATCCCTGACCTCTCACTTGCATTCACCCCAAACATTTAAGCTGTTTTCCAATCTAATTTTTTTGTTTACAATCTCTTTCACATATATTCCCTTCTATCTTGTTGGTTGTTCAATAGGCAATATTGACAAGAGTCCATACTGGGTGAAGGGCTATGTATGTGTAATATTAATGGAATAAGAATATTTTCTCCATCCATTAATAGGCCTATGTGACCTGCTTTGAGCTCTGGCCCAGCTCACAGCTTCAATACAGCCTGAGTCACATGGAGCCTGAGTCACATGGAGCGTATTGTGGGAGGAACTTGCCCAATGGAAAAAGACTGGAGAGAGGAACTTGCCTAGGGGAACTTGCTTGTGGGGAGGCCTAGCTAAAAGAATGCCTAAGATGTTGGTGTTCTCTGGATTGGTGATGTGTACCTTGCTAAATTTACCTCTTGGTATACTAATAGTGATGTTCTAAATAAATATTTTGGTTTTTCTTTTAAGGAAGAGAGTTTGTTATATTTTGCGAATCTACCCTGAATACACACACACACACACACACACACACACACACACACACACACATATGCATGTTCATAGAAGCTTCTATTGCTAATGCATTGGCATTACATTTGGCAATAAGGATGGGACTGCAAAATATAAAAACCTCTATTTGGAGACAGGAAGGCTCTAGGGAAGAAATGATTATCCTGAGATGGGAGGATTTACCTTATTCCTCCTTGGCTAGAGAGTGGACTAAAAGCACAGGACTTTGTGAAAACTGGGAATTGAGGCTACAAAAGAGAGAACCCATAGATTTAGAAAGATGTTTGCAAGGAATAATGATAGAATGGGGAAAGAAATGGCAGGGGTGTGTAGAAGAGGACTGGCACTGTTAACAAGTTATTGTATTATATGTAAAAGTAGAGACAAATAGCTGGAGGAGAAGGTTCAGTTGAGAAAGGAGTTAGCTGATTTGCATGAGAAACTTTCTATGTTACAGTGTCAGAGCTTTCTTATAGAAGAGCAAACTAGAAATTATCAGGTGGTAGCAGAAAGACAGTTGTGAGAGTGGTTTGGAAAAGAAAGGAAAAAAATAACAAAAAGAAGGTATATGCAACCCTAGCATCTGCAGGGTCTGATTGGGATACAGAGACATGGGGGGAAGATAGAGGGGAGGAAGATGAAGTAAATTCAGATGAAGAGGCTTCTGAAAATGTGGATGCAATCCAATAATGCAAAGGCAGCAGGAAAACCAGGGGGACCACACAGAGTTTAAGGAAGTAAGTGAGGATTTTACTCAGCAGGAAGTCACAGATATATTGAGTCAATTCACCCCCCAAAAATGGGAGAATCATTAGTATCTCAAATGGTCAGAATCAGTGATGAAGGGGCTGGAGGAAGATAACATAGATTGTTTGAAATTCCTAAGTATTTGTCAGAATCCCTTCACACAACAAGCTTTTAGGGATTGCCATATTCAATAAAGTAAAAATAGGATGAATTTGTTAGCTTTACCTGCTGAGGGATGCAATAAACAGTATCCTACTGACTCTCTGTGACTGGGTGGAGACAGACCCTGGTATTTGCTTAGAGACTGTATGAGAAAGTCAGAAGAAGAGGTAATGAAATAAAGGTGCAGGATGCAGATGAGTATCACAGCACTCCCTTAATGGTTTCTCATAGAAATATAATAGTGAAGACTGATCCTCCTGCTTATAAATACATAATTCTGACTCTACTAATTGGGAAAATAGGGCACCCTCTTTCAGAGGTGCTGAATAAGATTTCACAGGTGACCCAGTAGAATGGGGCAAAGATAAATTTCTCCAAGAGAAAAGAGGAAATAGCCAGTGGATTCAAAGTTAGAATAGATTAACAAGATTGCTGCTTTATTGAAGGCAAGGATAGATTATGGAAGAATAGATGGTATTCCAACCGACAAACTATATAAGATATACTGGGAAAAGGTACTTACTTTTAGATGGAATAGGGAAGTAAGAACTGCCCCTACAAATCCTCCTGAGTCATTGTATCCAAGTTTGTCACACCTGCAAGGAGAATAGGAAATTGGCCCAGATTAAAGAAGCACACAGACCAGATTAAAGACCTCATATCAGTTTAACCATATACTGGAAAAATAGATCAACCATTGTAGCTAGGGCATTAGTAGATACTGGGACAGAGGCCTCTAGTATATATGGAAACCCTGATAAATTTAAACATGGAATCCCTATTACTGTCACAGGACTGGGAGGGGCTGAAATACCAATCAGACAAGTTAAACTAATGATGAATATACAATGGTAATTGTACCTGTTCCTGAATACATCATTGGGATAGATATATTGAGAGCTATGACTTTAAATTTGCCTGGAGGGAGATACCAATTTGCAGTAAGGAAGATAGGAATTAATGCAGGTCTACTGAGTTCATAGACTCTAGAAAGAAGGCTGATGTTATATTTCCCCTGCTTCTGGTTATTGTCTCCTTATTCTTTTTGGTCTTTGTTTGTTTAACCTCTTTGCCAGATTTGTCCCCTACAGGCTTAGTGCCCTCCACTTGTAGATAACTGACTGTTTAAGTTGGATGTCACCCTCTGTCCAAGACCATCATATATCACCCCTGGACCTAGTATCCACCAAGCTCCAGATATTGGCTAAGGAACTGACCCCTGGAATGGGACCTCTTGAGGCTGGGACAACTATCAGGCCAATCTAAGCAGGAAGTAGTTTTAGAATATGAGACCTTCACCCCTTACCCCACGGGATTTTGGGTTCCATTTGTTTGAGGGGGAAATGATGGGATGTTTGTGCCCAAACCTCTACCTTAAGTTATTGCTTTTACGTTTATTTTGTGTTATCCCTTTTACATTGTTATGGAAGTTATGTTGATACAAGTTACTACTAAAGTCCAATCAGCCTATGTAATGGACGTGAAAGATCTTGGGGCCAAAAGTAATGTTAATGGAATAGTAAGATCATTAATATGATCTTACTATTCCATTCCTTACAAACAGGTCTATGTGACCTGTTTGGAGTTCTGACCTAGCTCACAGCTGTGATATAGCCTGAGTCATGTGGAACCTGAGTCACATAGAGTCCATTGTGGGACAAGCTGACCCAATATAAAAGAATGGAGGGGGGAACTTGCCCAAGAGAACTTGCTTGTGGGAGGACTAATTGAAAGAATGTTTAAGATGTTGGCACTCTCTGGACTGGTGATGAGTATCTTGCTATATCTTACCTTTTGGTATCATAATAGTGATGTTCTAAATAAATATTTTGGTTTTGTCTTTGAGGAAGAGAGTTTGTTATATTTTGCGAATCTACCCTGGAAATATGCGTGCATATTCATGGCAGCTGCTATGGGAATTGCAAGTTGGCATTACATCATGGTGCTGTTGAAAGGGAAAATGGAGGCACACTATGACTCTCAAGAATATTAGAAATAAATGAGAGAGACAGACCAAACAAGAATGGTGATAACAATAGTAGTTAAGTTGAAGAAAGTAGGGAAAATCATCAGATTATATGGATATGACCTAAATAACATCCCTTAAGAATATGAAGTAGAGGTGATGAATAGATTTATGGGATTAGATTTGGTTGACAGAGTGCTTGAAGAACTATGGACAGAGGTTTATAATATGGTATAGAAAGCTGCAGCAAAAAGATTATCCCAAAGAAAAAGAAAAGCAAGAAGGCAGAATGGCTATTTGATGAAGCTTTACAAATAGCAGAGGAAAGAAGGACAGTGAAAGGTAAAGGAGAAAGGAAAAGATATACCCAAGTGATTGCAGAATAGCAAGGAGAAATAAGATTTTCTTAAATGAACAAAACAAAGAAATGGAAAAAAATAGAATGCAAAAGATAAAAGATTCAAGAAAGTTGGAGATATCAAGGAAACAGTTCATGCAAAAACAGGCATGAAAAAAGAGAAAAATGGCAGGGACTTAACAGAAGTTAAGAAGTGGCAAGAATACACAGAAGACCTATACAAGAAAGATATTAACATTACTAATAACTGTGATGGTATGGTTACTAATCTAGAGCCAGACATCTTGGAAAATGAAGTCAAGTGGTTCTTAAGAAGCATTGCTAACAATAAGGCTAGTGGAGGTGACAAAATTCCACCTGAGCTATTTAAAGATGATACTGTTAAAGTGCTATACTCAACATGCCTGAAAATTTGGAAAACTAAACAGTGGTCACTGAATTGGAAAAGATCAGTTTATATCCCAATGCTAAAGAAGAGCAATGACAAAGAATATTCAAATTATGAAACAAGATTCTTTAAGCTAGGCTTTGGCCATCCGTGAACTGAGAATTACCAGAAGTGCAGGTTGATTTTCAAAGAGGCGGAGGAACTAGAGACTGAATTGCCAACATTCACTGGAAAAAGCAAGGGAGTTCCTGAAAAAGGAAAACAAACTACTTCTCTTTTACTGACTACACTGAAACTTTTGACTGTATGGATCACAACAAAATAAGGTAAGTCCTCAAAGAAACGGGAGTTCAAGATCATCTTACCTGTCTCCTGAGAAACTTGTGTAAGTTTAAAGAAGCAGCAGAACTGAACATGGAATAACTGCTTGGTTTAAGATTAGAAAAGGAGTACAAAACTGTATATTGTCACCTTATTTATTTAACCTATATGCAGAGTACATCATGTGAAATGCCTGATTGGATGAATCAAAAACTATAGTTAAGATTGCTGGGGAATAACAACAACCTTAGATATGCAAATGATACCTTTCTGATGGCAGACAGTGAAGAAGAATTAAGAAACCTCTTGATGAGGGTGAAACAGGAAAGTGTAAAAGATGTCTTGAAGGTTAACATTAAAAAAACTAAGATCATAGCAACTCATCTCATTACTTCCTGGCAAGCAGAGGAAGAAGAAATGGAAGCAGTATCAGCTTTTCTATTCTTGGGTTCAAAGATCACTGCAGATGGTGACTGTCACACAGTTAAAAGATGCTTGCTCCCTTAAAGGAAAGCTACGGCAAATCTGGACTGCATACTAAAAAAAAGAGACATCACCTTGCCAGCAAAGGTCTATATAGTCCAAGTTATGATTTTCCAAAGAAATGTAAGGGTATAAGAGTTAGACCATAAGGAAAACTGAGTGCTCCAGAATCAACACTTTTGAATTGTGGTGCTAGAGAAAACTTTTGAGTCTTTTGGACAGCATAGAGATAAAATCAGTCAATACTTAAGGAAATTAATTCAGACTATTCTTTGGAAAATCAAATACTCACGCTAAAGCTTAAATACTTTGGCCACATAATACTTTGCAAAATTTTCCTGGGCTCTCTTCTTTGTCCTTACCACATACTATTTTGTATCAGCCTTACTTTTTCCATGTTGTATCCCCTTTCTTAGTGTGATGAAAAGAGTACCACACCTTTAGTTAGAAGACCTGATGGTTTCAAACTCCAGCACTGACACAAGCAGTATGAGCTCTGTGAACCTCAGTTTCCTCACCTGTAAATTAAAGATAGTATTTGCACTATAGAACTGTTAGGGTTGTTATGGAGGAAGCACTTTGAGCAGCTTGAAGTGCTATAGAATTATGAATTATGATGATTGCAAGCTTTCTACGGATAGACTGTATAGTTTTTCATTTTTTTAATCTTTTTCTCATAGCATCAAATATAGACCCTTGCATATAATAGGTGCTTAATAAATGTTTGTTTTGTTGAATTGATTTGAATTTAATTTAATTGGAAGAAGGGTTTGAACTAAATGGTTTCTAGAATCTTTCTCTGCTCTGACATCCAATGATCTACAACCACCATTCCTATTTTCCAGATTCAGACTGTGCAAAGAGTGGAAAGAGTGTAGATTCTGCCATAGAATAGGCCCTGTTGGAAGACTTTTTTTTTTAATCATTTGAAAACTGGGTCTCCTTATCTTGCCCAGGTTGGAAATGTATCAGCCATTCTCAGTTCTGACCCCACTGCTGATCTGCATGGAAGCTTCCACATGCTCTATTGGTGACCTAGGTGGGTTCTCTCCTCCCCTTTTCTCCCACAGAAAAGATTCTGTTAGTTTAATTGAAAGAGAAACTTGATCAGGATATGGGGGAGCTAATAGTGACAACTGTTCTTCTACCGACCCATCAAGGATTTATTTAAAAGAGAAGGGAGTAAATGTATAACTGTATCCCATGTAGAATTTGTTTTGGAACTCAGCCAAGGGGAGACAGAATGACCAGAAGAAAAGAAGATTGGTGGCTCCCCTGCTCCCAAGGGCTCACCATATTGCTGCCAACTTGAGGACACCCAATTGCTTTAGCCCTTACTGTAAACCATAACGCTCAAATGTAAGTCATCCACTAGTCTCAGTCTCCTGGTAGAAGGGATGAGAAGCATATGCTACCATTCATGGCCCATGATTGCCTCTTAATGGTTACCTAGATCAACTTAATGTAGCAATTTAACTTAGCAATAATAACAGATAGCATTTATATAATACCTTGTAATTTTCAAAGTGTGTTATCTCATGCAATCCTCACAACAACCCTGGGAAGCAGGTACTATTATTTTCTCTATTTTACAAATGAGGAGTGTGAGGTAGATGAGGTTAAGTGACATGCCCAAGGTCACACAGTAAGTATCTGATGCTGGTTTTGAACTGAGGCCTTCCTAACTCTAGCTCTAACACTCTATCTACTATACCACTAAGCTGGATAGTATCTGGGGCTAATGAAAGGGAGATGTTTCCTCTGGTTCTGTGAAAAATCACAATTCATAGGGAAATTAGGTTCTGTTTAAACTCTTTCTAACTTTCCCTTAGACATTAAACTGATGGCTCAGGAGGAAAAAGTGAGCCTGGTGACCTTGTCCAGTCCTCCCTCACTCAAAACAAAGTCAAGTACAAGTCATGTCATCATTTCTCTGATGGCATGGTCCTCTTCGAAAATGAAAGATGAACACAACCTATGAGTAGACTGAGCTGTCTGAATGGGGACCCAGCTAGCTGGAAAGCTCAGCTCATTCTCTCTCTCAATCCAGCCCTCTCCCCTTCCACCTCCTTTCCAAAAGTAAGTAAATTTTGATGGCCAGAAGCTGCCCAGTTAACTTGGGGTATACTGGCTAGAATGACAATAGTAACAATTTTTCTTTGAAACAGCAACCCTGAGGCTCCTGTCCCTCCCAGCGTGATTTATCTAGTTAACTATTTTTTTTCTTTTCTGTTAAAAAGGTCATCCCTCTGACTACTTTTTAAATAGGTCTGTTCACTGAATGGGTATCACCTCCCTTTAAGTGAGCATCTGAAAAGGCCTTAGCCTAAAAGAGCAAGGTCTCCCATTGCGTCCCAGGCCATCCTCTAGTCGTCCTGATGAATATCTGGTCACTGGATCCAGATGGCTCAGGAAGAGAAAATGAGTCTGGTGCCTTCAAAACAAACTCGATTGGAAGTCATGTCATTATTTCCTTGATGTCTTGGCCTCTTCGAAATAAAGGACAAACACAATACTGGTTATTTGTAAGTTCACAGTTCACCTGGTAACATTCAATCAATCAGTCAAAAAACACTTATTAAGTGCCTCTATGTGTCAGACACTTTGGAAATACAAAGACATTTTCATATTATCCGGCAGAGTGATATAAGATTGGAAGAAATCTAAAGATCACCTAATCCAAGGGTTCTTTATCTGAGGTCTGTGAACTTAAAATATCTACATTTTGACACATATATTTTAATATAATTAGTTTCCTTTGTAACCCTACATATTTTATTTTATGCATTTAAAAACATTATTCTCAAAGCAAGTCCCCAGGGGTCACCAGACGCCCAAGGGGTCCATATCACAAAAAAGGTGAAGAATTCCTACTCTAGTTCAGGGATCCTTGAGACTACATGTGAGTGTAGCCAAACTGGATTCAGTCAAAGGGCTGCTCTTGTGGACCTAGAGGGCCAAATGGGGCCTTGAGGCCACAGGTTCCTTACCCCTGTGTCTAGTCCAATTCCCTCCCCCATTTTATAGATATGAATGAAAACTGAACTTCAGAGGATTTGACTTGCCCAAGTTCACATCGGTACTACTAATAATGTTGGGATATGGACTTAGGTCTTCAGATTCAAAAATTAGATTTTGTTACAATGTATCATGATTCCTTCCTAGCTAGTTAAGTTCCTAAATCAAAAATGAAATGGTTCCTCCTCCAGGAAGCGTTCCCTGATATCACAGTCTGAAAAGACCTTGTCCCTCAAACCTCACCTAGCACTTTGCTTACATCTCTCTTTAGGGCAGTTATCCTGTAAAACTATGTATTAATTACCTGTGCTGGTTACCTGTATTTTCTCCTTACTAGATTATAAACTCCCTGATGACTGGAAGTGTATCTTATCTGAATTTCACATCCCAGACAGCATAGAGCACGGTGCTCTGTACACAGTAGGATCTCAATACATACTCGTTGCCTCATAATGTGAGTTTATGTACCTTTGAGATAATAAGCATAAAGGTAGCCTTGGGGTAGCCCATAATGCTAAACTCTAAGGAAACCCCTTGAGTGTCTGTTGAATTCATTGCCAAAGTAATATGGGCCCAAAGGAAGTTTTGGCCCTGATCTTGGTTAGAGACATTTAGAGGGCTAGGCTCAAGAGGGGCCAGGGGAAGCTAGTCTGTCCACACCTTCTTGTCTGAAGCTGGAAAAGATTTAGCAGGAGTGGAGTGCTGTTTGATGACCTCAGATTTCGAGTATGATTGCAGGCATGGAGTTGTTTTTTTTTTGTAAGACTTAAGAGAGGAGCTCAAGTTTAAAGGCTGAAATTTAGGATTTCTGTGTCGAGTTATTTGTGCCAACTCTCCTCCCCTTGGCCAAGTCCCAAACTGTGTGATCTCAGATTGCTGTCCCTGGAGTATCATTTTAATGGGTCAGGTTCAAACTGAGTCAAATCCCAGTGATTTCCCCCACCCCCTATCACAGCTCCCTCTATTTACTTCAGTTTGGAAGAACAAATTCTAAAAGTTCAGGGCCTCAAGATGAAATTGTTAAACTTATCCATGATCATAGTAAACCTTCTTGAACCTGAATTTCAAACAGATTCCTACAGCCACTGTGAATTCTACTGCAAAGCTTTCTCCACCTCTTAAAAAAAATTAAGAAATGTTGAAATGCATTGGAGGCCCAGGAGAAGGGGCAAGCAATGCACTGTGTAAGAAACCCAAATATATTCCCTTCATTTTTCCCTGTCCTTTCTAGCCAGGATTGGTAGAAACATCTCTCATGTGTGCTCAGATGAATGTACTTTATCTTTGTCCCTTGTGAAGAGCTGTTTACATAGGGCATGGCCTATAGAGATTTTAAGTGGCACTTCTTTGAATTTCCTTTACCTCTAGGATGAGTCTTCTGACTGTAGTGGAGAGGTTTTATTTTTTTAAATTAAATTTTAATTATCAAGTATTTATTTTTTCTCCCTCCAAACTTCCCCCAACATGCCCCTGATGAAAACAAAGAAAAGAAAAGAAAACAAAATACTTGTAACAAATAAGCATAGTAAAGCAAAACAAATTCCCATATTGTCCACATTCAAAAATGTGTCTCATTTTGCTGGTTAGTCCCTCACTTCTCTGTTAGGTTGTGGGGAGCACTTTTGGTCATTAATGATTGTTCATTATGTTGATCAGAGTTCCGAAGTCCTGAAAAATTGTTCATTTTCACAATGTTGAATGAATAATGAATGAATGAATGAGGAAGGCATCCAATGTTGAACGCTTTGACAGTGTCAAGCATTGTGTAGTCAAGAAGTTTCTTTTTTGGGTCTTCAGTGGCTCTAACATTTAGAGGAGCAGTCCCCTGGCTGATCAACAGGGGTTGCTTCCTAGGATGAGGATTGTAGACACTGGGCTGGAAGCCTTCCAAGGCTCTATTACTGGATCAAACGGTATGCACAGTTTAGTAACTTTTGGGGTATAATTCCAAATTGCTTTTCTGACTAGCTGACTACATCTATTACCCAGGTGAACCTAGGAAATATCTGTTGGGGAATCTAGATTCTAGGATATGCTTTGCCATAAACTTACTTGTAAGATTTTGGGGAAGTCACTCTTCATGCCTTGATTTTCCCCATCTGTAAAATATTGGATCGTTTTCCTGGCATACATAGGACTGTGTGGAGCATGACTAATAATAGTTGACATTTATAGAGCCTTTTAAGGTTTTTTGAAATACTTGACCTACATTATCTCATCTGTTCC
>CM053769.1:325141980-325202708 GCA_028658325.1 Potorous gilbertii
ATCGATAAATGTGTCGTAAACATTTACAAGGCATAAATGCAAGATTGTCTGGGTTGGGATGGGCAGTAGGCAGCTGGGAGGAATAAGTAGATAGGACCACCCTCCTTCCAGAGATGAGGAAATAGACACAGAAAGCTTGCATTTCCCCCAAGGTAACTAGCAAATGGTAGATGGATCCAACAATAGAATCCAGATCTTCTGACTCTAAGGTATCAGCAAGTGTAAAATACACAGTACAGATTGAATATATAGAAACTGAAGGGGTGCAGAAAAAAGAAGCCATCTGTCATCTGCATTTTCTCTGTGTTTATTCACATCAGTATCCCTTTCTTATAGGTCCCAAAGAGCAGGACCTCTCTGAATCATTTTGAATATTGCCCAGCACAATACCAGTTAAATTATTAAGATTTCATTAACAGAGGCTTTGTGAGGGAAGAAGGAGAGGGGGAAAGAAAAATAAAAAAGGGGAAGGAAGCAAGAAAATAAAGATAAAGAGAAAGGAAGGGAGAAAGGAAGGAGGGAAGGAAGGAAGGAAGAAAGGAAGGAAGGGAGGGAGGAAAAAAGGGAGACAGGGAAGGACAAAATGAAGGTGCAAAAACAAGGAGGTAGTATGGGAAAAGAACTGAACCTTGAGTCAGAGACCACCTTCAAATTCCGGTCTATGCCATTGACTAATTACATGGCTTTGGACAAATCTCTTAAACTCTCTCGGTCTCCGTTTCCTCATATGTAAAAGGAGTTGGATTAGACAAAGACTAAGGTCATTTCCCATTCTAACTCTATGACCAATCAAAGGAAAGAGAAATGCCCCTACTACAATCAGGTTTACACCTCCTCTTTCAAAAGAAAATTCATCTCCCCACCCTACCCCCCCCCCCACATCACCCCTCCATCCTTTCAAAAATGTCTTAACTCCCTTTCCTAAGTTTCCTTTCCAGGACTTCTCAACTCAGTAATAGTCTACACCAGTCCCTCATACCTTCAAGGGAACAGTGGAGCATGAATCACTTTTCTCTGTCAAGTTTATATTTCTTGTTTAAAAAAGAGCACTATTCTTCCTGATATTCTGAGGGGAAAAAAGGGTTAGCTTTTTTTTTCTTAAATTTAGAAGATGGCTGAATTTTTCAATATATTCATGCAAACGAGATATTTCATCTCATGGATTTTATCCCAGTTCTGTCTATGCACATTTTAAATAAATTAAGATGAAATAAATCCATTTTATTATATTACCCAGTGCCATCTCCATGAAATAATGCCCATATTTGTATTTTCTAAGGAATGTTGACGTGGCTAAAAATGTTGCAGGAAGTGTAATCTTTGAGGATTGCACTGCCAGAAAAAAAATAAATCTCTCCCTTTGTTTAAAGCCCAGAGTGGCACCACTTTTGATTGAAATGACTCGGAAATATCCATCCCCAAAACATTGACGCAGTAAAGTATGCAGGATTGATCACCAATGGCTCAGAAACAAAAGTGGTATGTTTTCCTTTGTTTTCTTAACATCTGTTCACTTCTAAGCAACATAAACCCCACTACAGAAATAAATTACATATGTTCCCCCATTTTTTTAGGGAAAGGAAAAATGCAAATTTACAGTGGCAAACCAAAAAAGTTCTTCAAAGTGTGATGTAAAACCAAAGGCAGACCAATAATCTCAACAGAATATGAACTCCAGTCACCCTATTCTCCAACTGTAGCCTGACTTCAGAAGTCCACCACCAGTCCTCTATCATTTCCTTCATTACTTTTGAATGAACAATGTGGATTCTGAGAAAACAAACCTTTCCTGTCCCTACTCACCTCTGCCTCTCATAATCCCTAGCTCCCTCCAAGATTCAGTTCAAGGATACCTGCCTACCCAAAGCCTTTCCTAAGCCCCTGAGATGTTAATGTTCTATCTGCCCACCCCATGGAAGATTATCTTGTATTGACTTTGTATGTGTTTTGTATTTCTTTACCTGTGTTCAAGCTGTTCACACCTAATCTCAACCCCAGAATATAAACTTATTGAGAACAGGGATTTTTTTTTGCAGGGTGGTGGGATGGGGGGTGGTGAGTAACGAGGAGGGAGGGATGTCTTTGTATCCCCAGCACCAGCTAGCTTAGTGATCCTGGGTAAGTTTCTTAAGCTCTAATTGCAAAGAAAGTGATGACTTGCAGTGGCAGAATTTTACTCGTTCTGGAACTCTCTGTATTAATGAAAGGACAGATCTAGTCCCCATCCCTGTCTCAAACATCTAGCAGAGTGCCTGTCATCTCATCGTCATCATCACCATAGCTAACATTTATATAGTATTTACTATATGCCAGGGACTATGCTAGGTGTCTTATAATTGTTATCTCATTTGATCATTGTAATAACCCTGGGTGATAGACACTATCATTATCCTCATTTTACAGATGAGGAAACTGAGGCAAACAGAGGTTAAGCCACTTACTCAGGGTCATACAGCTGGGCAGGTCTGACCCAGCACTCCATTCATTGGACCACCTAGCTGGCATTAAATTGAATAACATTGTATTCTCTTTCCCTCCCAACGAATAATTATAGAAGACCCAAATAGCTCAAATTGAGTTAATTCACCCAAAGCACAATCTAAGAATAAAAAGTCAGGAATCCATTTGAAAGAATCATAGGGACTTTGACTCATTAAATGAAAGTAGTTAAAGTCACATGGGAAATCTGTTTTGATTGGTTCAAGATATACAGCCATATCTTGTGTGGCAGTGGATGCAAGCTAGTCTAGCGATTTTACTACTCCAGAGGCAATGAGTGGAGTGGTGAAGGTCTCCTGATGGAGTACTGCCCTTGGGGAGGGAAGAGTGACTTTTGCTCCTTCCTCCTTCCTTCCCCCTCTCCACTTCCCCTTCCCTCACCCTTGCCTCTTTATTTTGTGAGTTTTCAAAAGCTGGAAGATCTAGAGTTCCCATTAACATCAATGTTGGTGTCTCCAGAGCACCTGTGGCTAATGTAATCTCTGCATCAGGAGCTAAGAGACACATATACCAAGGACAAATTAGACACACTGAGGAAAGGCAACTTCAGGTCTTTACCAGGTCACTATCCCTTTGAGATAGTGGACCCTCCTGGCTTCAGAGTGATTATCAATAGTAATTGTTGCTATTTCCCTCCCAAGCCTGAGGTCTTTCTTTTCTTTACCTTTAAAGGGGTCATGCCCTGGCTACTTCTTTAACAGGTCTATTCAATGAAAGGGCTTAAGTCATCCTAAGTGAGTCTGAATAGACCTTGACCTAAAGGGGCCAACATCTCCCAGTGCATCCTGGGTCATCTCCAGTGATCTTGCGGAATATCAGGTCACTGGATCCAGATAACTCTGGAGGAAAATTGAGACTGATGACCTTGCACAGTCCTCCCCACTCAAAACAAAGTCAAGTGCAAGTCACATCATCATTTCTCTGATGACATGATCTTCTTCGGCAACTAAGAACCAACACAACAATCCCTCTGAATTCTCCAAAAGAGCTACACCTCAGGTGAATGTTCTGATGACTCCACCAAGGGAGAAAAGGACTTTCATTAACCACAAGTTAAGAATTTACCTTTTAGTCTTATGTGCTTAAGCCTGAACTCACTTTCCCCAGGGAACTCATATGTTTAAGAGGTGAGTATGGCTCTGGTTTAGGAGGATGTTTCTGTAAGAATTGTGCTTGCTATAACTACTTAGTAAATGCCTTCTTCTAAAAGTTAATTAAATCTAGCTGATAATCTAGTCTGGGGAGCATATCAGTGGACACTCCTGAGCAACAGTACCAGGAAATCCCAGCCCTTCAAGGTTAAACATGAACCTCTGAAAGGTATAACGGTAACCACTGCCCTGTAAAGACCCCAAACTATAACTGTAAATTGGGAAGATTAAGCCCAAGAAAATACTACATTTGTAAATAAGATCATATTTTATTCATACACTCCACCTACCCCCTCAACTCCAGAGAAGGCAATTCATACCAATGGTGCATGAATTTGAAATCTCATAAAAGAAACGTTCTGGCCAGCCATGGTTAAATCCAATATAATGTGGCTTAAGCATTCTATTTGTTCTTTCTGGTAATCAGAGGGAGCCTCCAGGATCCCATAAGTAGTAGGCAAAAATGAAGCCCAGTCACTAAAGTGGAGAGGCCTAATGGGAGTTCAGATCTAAAATCCTTGAAATCAACCCAGCTCTAGTGAATATCTCTCTTTAGGTTTCACAGAAGTCATGATTACAAGCTGCCTCCTAGGACATCCTCAGTGGTCTATTCAGCAAATTAGAGCATTGGGATGGTAACCTGGGTGATACCCACAGAAGCCCAGAAAGATGGGGGGGCAGCTCCCAAAGAATCACCCCTATAGGAGAGGAATTTAGCCCTAAGACCTGACCACCATGATCCATTATGCCAGAACTTTGGATACAGGAAGCAGCAAATTCTCTGTAACAAGCATTGGAAGACTTAAAGGGCAACCAGAAACATTTGCAAACAAAAACCCTTTCCCCACGGAAAGGGCCTCTCTTTGTGAGAGAACCTATTCACCTACTCGCATCTAGGAGAGGTCAAATAACACTCTTCTGTCTCCACTTATTGTAAGACTGGGGAAAGAGGCTCCTTTTTAAAAAACAAGAAAAGAAAGGAAAAGAAAAGATTCACTTTTAATAATAGATATTAAATCAAATACATGGAGAAGAAATGCCACTAGACTCCTTGCCACAGACCAATGATTCACTTTGCGCTGCAAGTGTGAGGATGACAGGCAGCCATCCCCTCTTTTACCTGTTCTCATCTATTAAAGTGTAATGGACATTTTTATTACCCCAATAGCACTCCTTTGTTTGAGCCTCCTGGTTGAAGGCACATTGACGTATTTATAACCAGTTAACGATTCTTTGTATCTCTATATTTGCATGATATTCTGGGCTGGCTCCTCCTCCTCACAAGCCTATTAGTGTCAATTAGGCTTAGCATGACGGCCAACTTTGACAAAAAATGCTGGAGCAGATTTAGCTCCCCAGCAAAGATCTAACACAGAAGCATTTGGGGTTGATATATGGTTGCATTTAATAAACATTTGTTTGCATATTTTTTATCATGATAATGAATATAATTACTTTAATTTATGTCATCAAGCTATGATTCCATTTTGATATATACATCACTTAAATGTGTAGCGTTAGCAGTTTGCACAGGCTGGCAAGTTGAAGAAGCCGATAGATTTCAACCAGATAATACAGCATTATTCCCCAGGCTCACGCGTCCCTGGGTGGTTTAACTTAGTCCCCAGAAGACTAGTCCATAGGCCCCAGAGGTGATTTCCTGCATAATTCACAAACCAACCTACCCACAGACTTATCCCTTTCAATAATGACAGAAGTTACCCAAGGAAGGACTCTTCTATTTCTTTTCCCAGTCTCCAGAACAGTACTAGGCACACAGTACTGTGGGTTTGTAGAATGCCTGTTCACACACTAATACACTTCTGGATGACTTGTGAATTGATACAATCATTGTGGATCAAAATATTAGAATTTTTCACAACATAAAATGACTAAGTTCTTTATAATCATTGAAGACTGCAACCCATTACTAGACAGGAAACCCAGGGAGATCAAAGACAGTCACCCACTAACTGCTTACAAGGGAAGATAAACACCAGGGATATAAAGGAAATGCAAAATCACAGTCCCTGCCCTCGAGGAGTTTGTATTCCAATAAGAGTTCCAAAACAACTATATGAATACAAGATAAATATAGTGCAGCTAGGTGGCACAGTGGATAGAACCCTGGGCCTAGAGTCAGGAAGACTCATCTTCTTGTATTCAAATCTGGCCTCAGACACTTACCAGCTATGTGATCCTGGGCAAGTCACTTAACCCCTTTTGCCTTAGTTTCCTCATCTACAAATGGTAAATTGCTCCAATGTCTCTGACAAGGAAACTCCACATGGGGTCACAAAGAGTTAGACACAACTGGAAAATGACTGAACAAATACAGGGTAAATGAGAGGTAATCTCAGGGAAACCACTAGATGAAGAAAGGGAAGAATAGGGATAGGAAAACGTCTCTGGTAGAAAAGATAGGATTTGAATCAAAGTTCTTATATATAACAAAGTACTCATAGCAGTATTTTTAGTGTCAGCAAAGAACTAGAAAAGAAAAGAAAAAGAGGGGTCCCACTGATTGAGGAAGAGCCAAACAGATTCTGGGATGTGAATGTCATAGAATATTATTGAGCAATAAAAATGATGAATATGAGAAATTCCTGGAAACATGGGAAGATTGAGAAGAACTAATGCAAAAATAAATAAAGGTAAAAGAATGGTACATACAATATCTTCAACAAAGCAGAGGAGGATAGCACTGAAAAGAAGCTGAACTCTGGAAAAAGAAAAGCTAATAATGGCTCCCAATGATGAAAATTTAGTTATGCTGGAGCCATTCCAACCAGTCTGGAGAGCCTATTGTTAAATTTTCACCATGAGTATTTATACCCCAGTAATCACCACATACTACAAATAAGGGCTTAATTTATTGTTTTACTGATTGTCTATACTTAAAAAAGTGATGGGCAAATGCCAATAACGCAGATTAAACTGAAATGTATATTCTGCACATAATTTCATATCTAAATATGTATACGTGTAAAATAAAAAAATAATAATGTTTAAAAATATATAAAACATACATACACACAGATAGATCAATAGATAGCAAGAGGGAGAGACAGACAGATAGAAAGAGAGAGAGAGAGAGAAAGTATGGCATGTTCAAGGATGACCATCACCTCCGGCATGAGGCTGCTCCTCCACCTTTTGTGTCCATCTGTCACCCAACTCTCAAATGTGGCTCCAAGAAGCTGTAAACAGCACAGTAGCCACACTAAAAACATTCCAGAAGGTGGGTTAAACAGGTTGAGGGTAAGTGATGTTGGTGAGTTAGGAGGATGTCTACTCCAATCATGTGAAGACTTCCCCTGGCAGAATCAGCAGATGAGAAAAGTTTATTCCAAGGCCATAAAGGCTGCTATTGTGGGACACTTAGAGTTTGGTCATGCACTACATTCCAGGCTATCACCAGCCTTCTTGATTTTTATCTTACTACTGGACTTCAGTGACTCTGGAAGGGAGAGTGAGCCTGCTGGCTTTGTGCAACTCTGCCTTGCTTTAATCTGATTTATGCACAAGTTAAAACAATACTTCCATGATGTCATTGGGCCTTTTCAAAAACAAATGTGTGTATGTATATATATACAAATATATATGTATATATGTATGTATGCATGCATGTGTATGTGGATAGATAGATATTCTGAAAGTCAGTTGTTAAACTTTTGCCAGCACACCCCTGCACACCAGCCTCTCCCAGGTAGAGAGAAAGGGGTCTAATAGGGAAAATATTGCCCCCCTTGTCAGACATGATCATTGAGTCAGCTGTTGTTGCTTCACTATTTTTCTTTGTTACAAGGGAAGTTTCCACTAGAGGGAAGGGCAATAGCTGAAAAATACTAATATCAATACAAAAGGCATCAATATATGTTATTTTTAATGCTTGCTGATTTGATTTGACCCAAGAGGGAAGACTGGCTGCTCTTGTTTGTAGGCAAACAATTCAAGACAGAAATTAGGGCTCATTGCTACTCACCCATAGAAATTCTGACTCTCCCGAGGCAGGTGATTATTGGGAAGCTTGGTGACTCATGGCCTACCAAAGATTTGATTCAGGCTCAAGGTCTGTTGAGAATAATCATTCCTTGGCCACTTTTCCCACATAAACAGATTCAGCCAGAGGGATATAGAAACACATAGCCAACCCTTTTATTCAAGAATATGTCAAGATTCATGGTCACACATGGGAGGGCTCTTAAGATGTGATGATGATTAGTATCACAGTATTATTCTGGAGCATCAAATTCCTGCATAGCAAGAAACCTATATATTTTTTAAGTCGTATAAATTAGCACAGACCCATAAACTCAAGAGCCCTAAAGACATTAAGCTAAATGAAATCAGGCACAAAAGAATAGTAATAAGAATTGAAAACACAACTCAAAGCCCGTACTTTGCACACATAGTAAGTGCTTAATAAATGGTTGCTTAACAAATGAATCAACGAGCAAATGAATGAAATAACTGGGATAAAGCTTCTGGAGGCTACACTCCCCATTCCTCAACCCATGACCTCAGAAAGTAGCATTGGCCTAATAGAGTTTATCTCACTCTGCCTCTTTAGACCTCAGTTTCCTCATTGTGTGCCAAGTATTGTGCTTACTAAAAACAGACTGTGATTCATTGCTGGGGGAAGTGGGTCACTAGCCTCCTCCAATCAGCCCAGCCCTTGTGATATACCTAGAATTAAGGAGCAAAACTAGTAAAATTAGGAGAAGGGGTGCTAAGGAAAGCCATTGAAAGTAGTTTCCTCTTACAATTTTACTCATTGTAAATAATAGCTCCCTATTATGAGGAGTTTGGGAGGGTTTTTTTTTTTTGGTTGTTACTGTTCTTATTTTGTTTTTAGGAAATAAAGCTCTGGGAATACTTGCTCCATCTAGGGTGTGGTATGATAAGAACTAGCACCTAAAATGAGATTTTCACCATAATTTCCAAATATAAATACTTGTTCAGTTGAATTTTAAAATTTTGTTGCTTAACAATATAGGCTGAGATTAAATGTAATCCACATGGCCTTGACCCAGCAACAATCAAAGGACCAAGTCCTGTGGCCACTGACAAAATCAAAGGATTTCCCTCACTGAGGGCATTCATGAGAAGACCACAGGACTCCACATTGGCTACTCATTTAGACTTCACTGTGGATAGCCCTGAGAAATAGAAATAGAGGTAGAAATAGAGGGCCTAAGTCTGTGAAACTCAGAGCCTCTCTAAAAGCATGAGATTGGACTATGTTCTGAAGCACCTCTCCCACTGAGGCCTTCTATGAGCCTCTGTCACTAACTATGTGGCCTTGGACAATCAAAAAACACAAAGAAATTTAGTGTGATGTGACCTTGGAAGTCATCTAGTCCAGTGCTATGGGTCACAACTCCACAGTTTAAGAAGCTCTGAATGGGTCTGGAGTGGAAAGCTTAAGAAGCCCTGATGTCCGACTTCTACCTATATTTTAGTGTCTTCATTTTTTTAAAATAGGGATTTTTAAAAAGTAACTTTTCAGGTCTATCCTGAGAATCAAACAAACACATTTAAAAGATTAGAAAAATTTCAGGCATTACTACTATGGGGTACATCTTTAAGAAAAAAACATAGACAATGCTTTCTATATCTATCTGCTTTGAGTATCACAACCACCAGATGTGGCAGATGTTATCCCCATTTTTCAGATTAGTAAGCAAAAATAAAGAAGAGTCAAGTGGTTTGAACAAAGTCATGGAGCTAATAAGTGTTTGAGGTGGGATTCAAACTCAGTTTTCCCTGATGCTAAGAACAAGTCTTTTTCAAAAATACCATTCTGCTATGCCTCTCTGGAGGTATCTAATACATCCAAGGCACAATACTAGATGCTAAGTACACGATGACAAAAACAAAATGACCCTTGTCCTCAATGAGCTTCGGTTCTAGTTGGGGTAGGAGAAAGGGGGAATGCAACTCAAATGCAGATAAGTAAATATAAGATAATCTTACAAGAGAAAGAGCAGTAATGTTTATCATTTTCATTACTAAACACACAATCTACCTTTATTTTCCAGGCTGGACAAGCCCAGTCTTAAGGCTTGAATTTCTTTCTGAACGCTTAGTGTTCTCACTGAATTACAAAGATATCAGCTGAAACAGGAAGAGAAGCTACCTTTTTGGTGAGCAGAGTCTTTGGCACACCAGGCATTCTGGAGAAGCCAGGCTGAGGTCCTAAAGAGCAGAGTGCCCCAAGTGCTTTAGAGCAGAGATAAAATATATGCATAGGCTGTGGGTGATTAGATCAGCCTGTCCACCAGCCAGCCACTAGGATCACTGTATCCCCTTGATTCCCTCACAGGAAAGAAAGGGGCTGAAACAACGGCATCCTTCAGCTTATTATCACTGCTAGACTTTTACATCAATTGCATTACAGCACAGGCTTCCATTAATGGGTTATTATATCACTGGCAAAACAGAGGAAAAGGAACCCATTCTAAAATTCTGAAATGAAAAGTGAGAGTGTCGGTCTCAGAATGTAAGTACATAGCAACCGTGGAGTTTACCACTTTATTAAAATTGTGATTGTTCATATAAAGACTCAACCAGGTCACATATTAATAATTATCACTGACAATCTTTAACATCAGACTAAGCCCACAAGTGAAGCAATATTACATCTCTCTATCTCATTTATCTGTACTGCTTATGGCCCCTTTGTGGTCAGCATGCTGTGAGCTTCGTGGACATTTAATTATGAACACATCATAAATGTGGCTGACAAGGCAGAAGCAGAGCTCAGATGCTCCTGGGAAGAAGGAAACATTACTGAAACTACTTAGACTTGCTGCACTTTCATTCTGGGTACAACCAACAATGCCCTGAGTTACGCCACTGGTAAAATTCCATCCTGCCCTCCCTCCTTTCGTCCCTGGCTCTTCATCTATCTGTTTGCCCCCTTCCTCCATCCAGGGGAAGTCAGCTGAAGATCAGACCAGTGTAAAAAGAAAAGTTCCAAGTCATTTATCTTGCCCCCTAAGCCACGGACCCACATATGTAAGAGTTCTCTTAAAACCAAAGGCCAAGAACAAGTTCCTTCAAAATTATCTTTTGACTCAGTCTGTTGTCTTGGTGTTTTTATTCAATACAGTGTGCTCAACTATGGTATCTTTTTTTCTTTTCCTTTCTTTATTTTTTAACAGTCATTTTTTAAAATTTTGAGTTCTAAATTCTCTTCCTCCCTCCAGGTCCTCCCACACCCATTGATAAGGTAAGTAACAATATACCTATTATACATGTAAAATCTCATCCACATTTCTAAAAACCTTCGTGGAAGGGCTTTTAGTTTTGCGCAGCAAAAGAAATGCCCACCAAACAGAGCAGAGCTCCCAACACAAACACCAGCAGGAAAAAAGATCAGTTTTTCAGACCCACCAGCACTCAGTTACCTCTTCATTACAAAAGATGGGAATGTTTGCATACACACCCCCCCAAAATCATTCCACCTTCTTCCCCTTAGAAAACAACCATCAACAATCAGATGGTTCAAAAAAAAAGCAAATGACCCAAAAGAGGAAACTGGTGGTGGGGAGAGAAAGGAAGGAAGAGAGTATTTCATTTTTTTCCAATTAGAACCTATTTTGATGTGATAGCAAATGCTTTAGTAACACTAATAATGAAACCTCTCCTCTCAGAGTGAGAATGGATGTGCATGCAAAGACCTAACCAGTGTCATGTTTCAAAGCAACTGTCCTCTGCGGTGCTGAGGTCCATATTTCTATACCTCCCCAACAGACTAGAAATAGGAAAGACAAAGCGTATAATAAAGGCAAACACAATGAAAGAGCTCTGAAGAGAAAGCTGAAAAGTAGCTATCATGTTGGCAGATAAATTCTACACACAATTATTCATTCCTAGCCTCTTGACATGTAGATTAATGAGTTTGATAACCCAGGCTTCTAAGAAGTAGATTCAACTCTGTTTCTCACCCGCTCTCCTCCTTTCCTAACTACCAACAACACTCCAGTCTATTGAGAAAAAAACAAATCGATACATTTGCACTGGTCATCAACATTTTTTTTTTTTTGCAATTGAAGTCCTATGTCAAAATATGATCCCTCCTCTGGAAGCAGGTTCTCTTTTTCTGGCTCCGTCAGGAATGCCCAGGGGATCGTGTGGTCATTGGAGGGAGGAGTTTTGCTTCCCCACTAAGTTCAAAGTGGCTGAATAGGGGAGGCAGAGCCCATCAGCCGCTGGCCTCCTGATGCTGTCTGTCCCCGGACTCCCTCAGCAGTGGGTTGTGTACATAAAATTTCCTAGTTCCGCCCTGAGGCCCAGTGACCTTTTGTCGACACTTTGGTTAATGTTCACTGATCAAAGTATATTTTAAGGCAAATCTCGGATCAGATTCCAGCCATGACAACTTTACTAGAGGTTGTGTCTGCCTCAAACTGGTTAGATGTTCAGATACACACTCTCCCAGTAAGAAGGAGAGGGGTGGGGGCACAAAGGGAGGGGGAACAGGCAGGGAAGGTGAAGGCTAATGGTTCACAGATTTATTCTGTGTTAAGGCAACTTGGCGCAAGAGACATGTTTCATTCTCGATTGGTGAACAGCTTTAAGTTTTTTTTTTCATCCCGAATGTTATGAGTCCAAATTCTCTTGGGTACCAACAAGCCTATCCACCACTTAGGATTTATCAGTTTGGTTTGCTGGGACTGTGGCTGGAGCTTTGGGGGAGGGAGTGGGAGGCAGGAGGCAGGATATGTCCTCTCAGTTCAGGAAGCTAGTATATTTGCCCCCAACATTCTCCACACTCCCTCACCCCGACATCCCAGGTTTAGCCACTGAACTTTGGGCCCAAGTACTCCAAGGCCTTAATGATGTCATGAGAACTGAGAAGAATCCAGTCTGTAAGGAGGATGGTGCGGATCCAGGCAGCAGAGATAGTACAGAGAAGACACAGGCAAACAACCTGTACTGCTAGCACCCTCACCCACCCACCGCATGGGCTGATGGAATTTTAATCCCTTAGGAGACAGGAATAGACTTTGCAGCCGGGATGGATATTTTCACAGTAGAAAATGTTACCAGTTCCTGGTTGTTTGAGAGGACGAGATGGCTTGTGAGGTCTCTGCTGAACTGGGGGAATTGTAAACACACACACACACTCTTGCTGGGAAACAGATCACCAACTTCCGATTTTTCCTGCAGAAATGAATTTGGAGTCGAAATTCATCCAGCTCTGTTGAGTCCAACCAGGCCTCACTGCTTTGCAAAATTAGTTCTGTTTATTTTTTTAGGCATTCTGATAGTGGTAGCCAGGTTTTCCGAATGGATATCATGTAATCATGTAAATTTCTAAATAGACAGACTGGGCCTGTTTAAATAGCTCAGTGAGTCGACAAGCATTAATTAAGCACTTTCTATGTCCCAGGCACTGTGCTAAGTGCTAGGCATACCAAGAAAAGCAAAAAAACTCACAATTGTTGCCCTCAAGAAACTCATATTCTAATAGGGAAGACAACATGCAAATGATTGTACATCAAAGGTATGTACAGAGTGGATGGAAGGTAATCTCTGAGGAAAGGCACTAGCTGTTGGGGAAGGGTGTGGGGTGGAAAGCAAATGAAGTTTCCTGCAGAAGGTGGAATTTGAACCGAAGGAAGCCCAGATAACTAAGCAGCATTGCAGATGGAGAAAATGGTCTAAGTTCAAAGATTGAGTGTTTTGTGTTAGGTGCAGCAAAAAGGTTGTTGGATCTTATAATACAAGAAGACCTGAAAGACAGGACAGGCAAGATTTTGAAGGAAATAAAAAGGAGTTTTCTGATTTCATTTGAGGCCAGTCTAATCAGAGAAGAACTACTTACTTGTAGAGACAAAGCCTTCCGTGTTCCAATGGCCACCTGAAAGTCAGAACTACAGAAGAAAGAAGAGATGAAAAACACACTTTCCAACAGAAAAAAAGGAGCTAGAGGTCTTCAGGCCAATCCCTTCCCCAGACCTCTATCATTCATTCCTCCTCCAACCAAAGAAACATCCAGGACCAGGGAAGAGGAGTTCAGTCAAATAACTCAGTCCAAAGAACCAAAACAAAGGAGAACCATAGAGGGAGGTCAGAAACCAGCAAATGTCACTGAGGGCATCGAGAGAGGCTTAAGGAACAACCTGTAGAAATCAGCTACCTGTTGTGGCAACACCCCACTCAACAGGAATCAACAACCTTTGTTGGAGGCACCCAGATCAAAAACAAGGGTCCCTTCCTCTCAAACCATACTATCTAGTGGGATCCTTCCCATACCAGGAGAACAAGTCTTCTAGTGCGTTAGCTTTGGCAACTTCTGCTCAGGGATGCAAAGCCTTAAGTATTACTCAGAGCCAGGTCTTTTTTTTTTTCTGGAGGAGGAAGGGGACTTGGAAGGAGCCTACTCTTCCACTGAACCCTGGCAGGAATCCTAGAACAAAATAATATAATGCACCAGGGGTACAGAGGAGCCGACGCTACTTTCTTTTTTTAAAATCAATTATGGTCGTCTTGTCCTCTTGAGTAGGCTGGGGAGTCCCATGTGCTGCCATTTCAGAGTAATATGGGATCTTAAATATAGAAATGTCTACAGAGTGGCAGGCTTGTGAAAAGTGGTGTCCCTAGTCCCACTGGGGAAAAGCTCATCCTTCACTATTTTTTTTCATTTAAATTTAAACATTGAACAGCCAGCTTGATTAAGACCTAAGAGGTATTTCTAACATAGAGCCTATCAACATGGACACAGTTATATGCTTATTACCCATGCACACACCTAACTCACATTAGTGGGTCCTCTATCACCATCACATATATTTCCTTCCCCACTGGACATAATATTCAATGTTATCCCCTGATTTTGGCAAGGATGTCAAGTCTCCATTTGAAGAAGATCCTAAATATCCAAGGTTTTAATTGTATGGTATCAAAAACACAGTGAAGAGTTGGTAGAAGAAAAGAATATTTTTCTTGGGGCAGCTAGATAGTGCAGTGGTTAGAGCACTGGGCTTGAAATCAGGAAGACTCATCTTCATCTTCACCAAACTCAGAAATGACCCTGGGCAAGCCACTTACCCCTGTTTGCCTCAGTTCTTCAAGTGTAAAAAGAACTGGAGAAGGAAATGGTAAACCACTCCAGTGTCTTTGCCAGGAAAACCCCAAATAGGGTCATGAAGAGTCAGACACAACAGAGCAAGAACAAAACTAGTTCCACAGTCTTGAAATGATCACCTCTGTTAAAGTATTCTAGGGCTCTTTTACTATATGATAAAGCCTTGCTAGGTACCATACTCATTTACACCAATAGATCTGTAATCTTAATTGTGATTTTAATTCCTAATATCCAGATCTGATGAAATTTTTAAGTCCTCTTATTTCTTGGCCTAACTGCTGCATTTGACACTATTAACCACACCCTCCTTCTAGATTCTGTTTCTTCTCTAAACTTCATGACACTGCTCTCTCCTGGTTCACCTCCTACTTTCCTGGTACATCGTCCAGATCATGCCCTCTAACTATAGACATTCCTCAAGACTCTATCTTAGACTCTCTATTCTTTTTTGTCTGTATTATCTCTTGGTGACTTCATCAACATGCATGAGTTTAATTACCATCTCTCTACTGGTAGCTCCAAGATCTATATATCCAGCCCCAGAATCTCACATGATCTTAATTCCATCTTGCACCATCAACTGATTATTAGATATATGTCCCTGACACATCTCAAAGTCAACATGTCCAAAATATAACTCATTGTCTTTTCTTCCCAAAGCCATCTCTCTTACAAATATCTTCATTTCTGTTGAGGCATAAATATTCCTCCATTTCCAAGGTTCACAAACTTGGCATCATCCTCTACTTCTCAGTCTCCATCCCACATATCCAATGAACTGCCAAATCTTACCATTTCTATCCCCATTAACATCTCTAAGGTGTGACTCTTCCTCTCTGTTAACACAGCTCAACTACCACCTCTGTCCAGGCCTGTATAACCTCTCACTTATGTTACCACAACAGCCTCCTGATTGTCTGCATGCATGAAGTCTTTCTCCACTTCAATTCCTTGTCTCTACATTGCTGCTAGAGACACAATTATGACCATGTCACGCCCCTACTCATTAAACACCATTAGCTTCCTACTGACTCTAGAACCAAATAAAAACTCCTCATTTTAGTTTTTAAAGTCTTCACAATCTTACCTGAACCTATCTTTCAGTCAAACTGGTCTTTCCATCTCCCATTTTTGTGCATTTGCACTAGCTGCTCCCCACGCCTGGAATATACATACCTCCTTTAAATTATTCTCTCACTTCAAGATACAGCCAAAGCACTGCCCTCCCCCTCCACACAAAGTCATTTCAGGTCTTCTCTTAGGTTCAATTTCCTCATCTGTAAAATGGGGATAAGAACAGCATGTACATCCTAGGGGTGTTGTAAGGATCCAATAAAATCACATGTAAAGTAAGTACTCTGCAAACTTAGAGCATTATACAAGTGCTAGCAATTTTTACTATTAACTGCCACAACGCTTAGCTCTCTCTTTCACAAACAACCTTGCATTTATTTGTGTTTGTTCTCTTTGTGTTAATTCTGTATGTATTACATATTTGATTTATTATATTTATATATTTAATTTAATATAAATATAATATATTTATATATTTAACATATAATATATTTATGTATTTATACTGTATATATCTTACTATAGATATATAGAGATTACATAGATGAATGGGTGGAAGGATGCATAGATAGATCGAATGGACAGACAGATAGATAGGCAGATTCCCCTACCCATTGGAATACAAGTTATTTTTAAGTAGGGATTATTTCATTTATTATATTTGTATCATGATATTTAGCACAGTTCTTAGCACACAGTAGGTGTTTAATAACTGTTTGTTGATCTTATCCTTTTGGATTTTTCTTCCAAGGATGAATGTCATAACCTATTCATACCTTCTCACTCTTCATATTCCTATTCATGACCTCCCCCATAAGTTCCTCAAAAGAGGTCTAGCCAATGTATTAGGAAAGAATATCTTCCTCACTTTTCCCTGGTATCCAGAGAATACAAGGGCAGCAAGTGGACTTTTATCCTTTCTCTCAACAGGTTACCAGATCTTCTTCTTTTCTACTCATACATTTCTTAAAGATTTCATACAAAAAACTAACAGATTTACCATGCCATGTGCTAGGAGAAAACATATTAATGCAGCATGGTATGAATATATTAATATAAAAACATACAGATGCAGTGCCAATCTGATACATATGTGGTTTTTGATACACATGTGCATGGATATATGTTGGCATACTTCTCAACACAGTGTGTCTGTACAGCGCCTTTGCTTCAAGCTATCCTGAGGAAATAACATGAATGATCTTTAAGTGTTAGAGAGAACCTCAGGTATTTAATCAACCCCTCTCATTTTCAATCAATCAGAAGGAATTTATTAAGCATCTACTCTGACCCAGGCACTAGGAATACAAAAAAAAGGTGGAACTGTCCCTGCCCTCAAAAAGCTTATATTCTGTCAGAGGATATAACGTGTGCATATATAAGTGAATACAAAGTAAATACACAGTAATTTCCAGGAGAGACTTTGGCAGCTGGGGAAGTTGATTAGGAGAGACTTTATGTAGAAGGTGCCACTTGAGATGAGCCTTGAAGAAAACTAGGGCTATTCAAAGACAGACATGAGGAAAGAGTACATTTTGCCAGTAAGGAAAGCAAGGAGAGGGGAAATACCTTATCCAGGGTCACTCAGCAAGTTAATAGGAAGAAATACCTTGTTTCCATGGCTCATTTTTCAGATCCTAATAATCTGTAAACTTATTACAGTGTCAAGTGGAACTATGCTGGTGAAGTCATCATGGAATTGCTAGGACCTTCTCTATAGAGAAACAAGATCTTAGAATTAATTCTCTCTAAGTGGACTCCAATTTTGCAGAATGCCATGGATAGGGTAGCTGAAGTAGTGAACTTCAGCTGACCAGGAAGCTTCATTCAATCCTACTATGGACCTTTTCCTGGAAGAAAGGAGAAAGTCCAGAAGAGCCTACCCATAGCTCTGCAAATGATCACTGAAAGTCACAGCCCTAAGTGACTACCAGTAACTTAAATCTTATATTTTTTAAAGTTTATTTTTCAGTAGAGCTACATTCTTATCCCACATATTCATCAATGTAGAGTTGGAAGAACCTTATTTTATAGATAAAGAAAAGAAAGCCAAATGAAGTAATGTGATTTGTCCTAAGCTAAAAAGGTAATAAGCGTCAGAGGAAGAATTTGAACCCAAGTCTTCAGCTTCACAGCCACTTCTCTTTGCATTGTACCATGATCCAAATAGGCTCATGAAGCTGCTCAGCTCTGACTATAGCACTGAAGTGCATAGAGTACAAAAATTGTCCCCACTGAAATTTGTCCTTTGTTGTCATGACTCTAACCAAGAGAAAAAGCCACTAAAGGGAGCATTGACAAATGTCTCACCTCTCAGGAGATTCTACCCACTGGCAAGACCATTGTTTGTCAATATCTCTTTAATTTTGTGCATGGTTGTAAGCTTGCTTCTGTAAAACTACAGGCTCACTCTCCACTTCTAATTGCCTCGTAGGTACTGCGTATCCCTTAGAGGAAGGGACAGTAATGGAACTCTAGGGATTTGATGACCACCAAGAAAGAAATAAGCTGAAAAGGAATTTGGGTGGTTAAAATCTCACCAATGCATCGGTAAAGTACCATAGACCCACAGACAAGAGACTTCTGCTTCCAACTTACAGAATAACTAAGTCATAAGTTAAGCACCCATTTGCCAGACTATGGCAATAGAGGCAAGAACTATTCAGCCCTTCCCTCAACTCCCAGATCAGGAACCAATCATGACACTTCAGACTTGGGCACTATTCCAGCCCAAACCCATTCCCCTCAATAGATTCCCAAGAAGAATGTCACTCTGGTCTGAGGGTTTCACCAGTGTGACTGCTTCACAGAAAGCTCTGATTGGTTGATTCCGAAATTGGGATTCTGGGCAGGGTTTTAAAAAAGGATAATGTATCTTTAAGCCTAGGTGCCCTTCAGGGAAATGTATTGGATAAATGTCTTCTGAAAAGCCTGTAAATATTCCATCGCCTCACTGTCATTACTACCATGAAATGATAATGAAGCATGAAAGAAATATAATTCCATATTCAGATGACAGCATTAGCCTCCATAAGCAAACTGAAATATTTATTAGTAAAATGTTCGGTATCTACGCCTGTAATCTAAAAAAAGGACAAAAATGTTTTATAATAAAAAAGAGATTGAATGCAGAGGTAAAATCTGGTTGGCTGGTTTTATTGCTTATTATTAAATCCTGGCAAAACAATTATTTTTTTCTTTTCATTAGTAAGGCACCCAAATTAAAACCATGCCCTTAGGCGGTGAGGTTTACAGTAGTGATTAAAAACAAGGAATGGTGATGCATGGGGTTTCTGACAATGGTCTAATCAAATTCATTCATATTGTTCAATCTTTCACTGACAAATATTTTTACAGTGAAATATACCAAACAAAGAATCCTATACAACAACTATCAATACAGAGAAATTAGGAAACCTTGTTATTATTTAAATAGTGAACTGATACAATGTTGCCATAATCCTGAATACAAACATTCTAGTGTAGCTAATTAGGGTAATTATTGCCTAAATTGTGCTTAATTGTCTTATGCTGAATAGGATGCTTGAATGAAGCTTTTGGGGGGTTTCACAATGCATAGGAGTGATGGCTGCACTCCTTAGTCATAATTTAATAAGTTTTGATTGTATTTCCTATAAGTCAGAAAATACATCCTGGAGCAGGCAGAGAGGGATAAACATGAGCCATACGCCTTGACCTCTGTTTCACCTTATTGAAAAAGGAGCGTTAAACCGTCACTTAGTGCAGTAACATCCGAGCGCTTGCTCCCATACTCTGAGACCATTCCTTAAAGGAAGAGGAGGGAGGGAAAAAGGTCTTTGAAGTGAATGAAAAATTAGAAATTCAAGTGACCACGATCAATTCTGAAACACTGCACAAAATTAATTACAGTTTTGCATCAGAAGCAGGAATGTAGATTTCAGACAGTCGGTGTCATTTATCTCTAGCGGTACAATATACAAGGTGATTAAAAAGCCAAATCTGTTCCCACCTCCCAAGTCTAAGGCCTCTCAGAAGCTCTGAAGTACAAATGATTAACTCCAAATTATTCAAGGGATCCTACAGACGCCTTCGACTTGAATGGAATGTGTGGGAAGTCGCAGGAGCTACAGAGGGACAGATTTGCAGCTCTTTATCAAAATCAAGGCTGACTATCGCTGACAGAATCCAGATAAATTGCGTAGTAATCTGGCGGTTGCTGCGGAAAGCTTGCTCTGCAAAATCCAAATCTCTAATTTCTATCTGTTTTTAATTGCTTGCCTTAAATTTGCATTTTTATACAATTGGTTTAAAGGATTTATTCAGTTCTTTAGGCTACTCTGATCAAATTGCGTCCCATTTTGTATGGTGTGGCGGGGACCCGCTCGAGTTTAATAAGCAAGCTACAATGCCCAAATATTTGTTTCAACTCAACCAGCATGCTGCCTTCCCTGATCCTAGCACTGGCCCCCGAGGTGATCCTCAGACCAGGAAGTCTTTGTGACCAGCCAAACCAGAGCCAACCCCAAAGAGCTCCCGGGGGTCTCCCGACCCCCACCCCAAGCACTCTATACTTGTCATTCGCCTTTTAAAGCCCTGAGCAAAGAACAGATCATGCTCATTAGCCCTGTTTTGGAATAGGCAGGACTTGCGTGTGTTCAAAATACATCTTATTCTGTTGTCAAAACTAACTCGGTATTAGAAAGGCTGACAGATTTTCCACGACTCGGAGAACCCGCACATACTGTCTGTGTGTCACACACACAAGCTGGGCGCCAGCTTCATTTAACCCTGAGTTTGTATCTGACTTTATTAACACCAGAGATTGCCAAGTGAAAAACTGTCATTTCAAAATTTGTAAATTCAGCCTCCTCTACCCACAAAGCAGTTTGTTCTGAACACTTTAGTTCTGGATTCGGGAGAGACCTCAGCTGTCATCAGCCCTACAGAAACCCCTTCTATTTCCCTAAGATGTTTTAAACACTTGTATAAAAAAAAAATTAAGATACATGTGTGTATCATTTCTTTTCCTCACCTTCTTTCCCTGAGGTAATCTGTATATACTTTTGATGGTAAGAAATTAGCAATCACAACTGCCAGTCATTGCTAGGAGGTTTAAAAGAGTTTTACCGGGAGTGTTCATAAGGATTCATAAATTTAGACCTGGAAGAGATCGTCTTTTTTGCTGTTTGTTCAGATCTGACCCTTTGTGACCTCATTTGGAGTTTTCTTGGCAAAGATACTGGAGTAGTTTGCATTTCCTTCTCCAGCTCATTTTACAGAGGAGGAAACTGGGGCAAAAGGAGTTAGGTGACTTGACCAGGGTTGCACAGTTAGGAAGTGTCTGAGGCTGGATTCCAACTCAGGTACTCTATCCACTGAGCCACCAATTGCCTCTATGAAGTCATCTAGTCTAGCAATATTAGCAATGAGGAAACTGAGGCCCAGAAATCTAAATAATTTGCTCCAAATCACACAGAGTAAGACAGAGGAAGAGGTTAATGTCCCTGAGACCCTGAGTCTAAATCCAGCATTGTTTATAAATGCAATGCTGGCCACCCATATCCTGATCTCTGACTAGATATTTGAAGGCAGCATAAAGGTATTCTCCCCAAGCCCAGCATTTTAGCACAAGCCATAGTAGGAATAAAATTTAGGGATTTTATCTTCTTTGGCATAGCCTAAGGTATTTTGAACATATTTCATCCTCAAAATATCCCTATTTCCAGGGACCTTTTCCCAATGAACCAGAGCAGTGAATAAACTTGTTGGAGTTCACACAGTAAGTTAATGAGGAAGCTAGAACAGGAACTATAAACTCTTGCTCCTAGGCAAAACCTATGATAACCTGGTCTCAGGATAGATCATCATTAGTTATTGGTTACATGTTTGTCTACTAGACTATTCATTCCTTGAAGGGAAGGACAATGTCTCTGGTTCATCTCTGTAGATTCCCCAGGGCCTAGCACAAGGTCTCCCTGGCATTCAATAAGCATTAATCAGTGAAAGAACAAACAAATGAATGCATGAAGAAATGAATGGACAAACAAATGTGAGGGAAAGTTCTCTGTTATGTGTGAACTTTCAGAAGCATCCCTGATCTGACTTCGCCTTTCTGGTTGATCTCCATTCTACTTCCCTTTACAGATCTTTTCCTAGTACCTTTGAACAGTTAGTTTCCAGTATCTTCTATTAGAAAAAAGAAAGATGTGTTTAGCTACAACTGGGCTCCCTCAAGCTGCTTTCTGCCAACACCAATCTGTATCTACTACCAACTAAGAGAAGAAGGACCCCCCCCACACACCCTTGCAAAGCCACCAATAACTTACTGCTGATTACCAGTCCTAGAAAAAAAAAATGGCCTCACTCTCCAGTTTTTGCTTCTTCCTTTGTCTTTCTCAGGATGTTAATACTGAGATTGGAGAAAGGATGGGAAGAAAGTCCGCTGCAAGTCAGAAGCCTTTCAAAGACTGTTGCCACAAAAGAATGCATCTTCCAGTGCAATACCTGGAAATAGTTGTTTCCTAGGTCTAGAGTCATAGATTGAACTCTAGAGTGAATTTCAGAGTTCCCCCAGTCTAGATCACTCCTTTTACAGATAAGGAAATTGAGGTCATGAGAAAGGGAAAATTAACTTGCAGAACATCGTATAGATTATAACCGAGATTGCAATCTTGATCCTCTCACTCCACATACAGCATTCTATACCAGTGGCTTGGTGGATGCAGGGCTGGACCTGGAATCGGGAAGAACTAAGGTCAAATCCTGCCTCAGAGATTTGGTAACTGTGTGACCCTGGTGAAGTCCCTAAGCCCACTGCCTGCCTCAGTTTCTTCACCTGTATAAAAGGGGATCATAACACCATCTACCTCCTAGAGTTATTGTGAGGATAAAATGTGATCATATTTCTAAAGTGCTTTGCAAACCTTAAAGCACTATATAAAATGCTGGTTATTATCATTTACTATTAGCATTTTTATTATACCACATTCATCTCAATGGAAGGCAGAGTCAATTCAACAAATACTGAGGGACCGCGCTATGCTAGGCATTGTACAGGTATGAGAAGACAGCTTTAGAACAAAAGAGGATTACAATCTGTTTTTAATCCATGGCCTTGCTTTAGGGGAGGGCTGTAAAAAGAGCTTATGTATGACCAAGAGTGTGCTGGAACCAACTCTGTAATGCGTAAGAGTTGATTGTTAAATTTTCAGCATGAGCATTTACACTTTGGAAATTTGCAAATGCTACAAACCAGTGTATGACTTATTATATTGTTGATTGTCTAGATTTAATAAAGTGATGGAGAAAATGTTAACAAGAAAGATTCATTTTTAAAAACAGGTCTGGTATACATCATTTTTATCTTGGAGAGTCAGTTATTAAACATTTATCGAACACCCCTGAATGTAATTCTTGGTATGTGCAGAGGCTATACGGGGAATCTGAGGCAGAGGTTCTTAACCTGAGTTCTATGAACTACTTTTTAAAAAATATTTTGACAAGTTTTAATATAGTTATTTTTCTTTGTAACCCAGTATATTTTATTTTACTCATTTAAAAACATTCTGAGAAGGCTATATAGGTCTCACCAGGCTTTCTAAGATGTCTATGACAAAAATGTTAAAAACCCCTTGTTTAGAGCATCCCTAGAAATGATCATCTGACCTCTACTTGAAGATCTCCAGTGACAGGGAGCTCATTACCTTCCATTCCACTTTTGGACAACTTTAATAGGTAAGAGATCTCTATTTATATAAAGCCAAAATCTTCCTTTCTGCCACTTCTACCCACTGATTTTAGTTATGTCCTCTGAGGCCTTCTTCTCTAGGCACAGGGGAACCCAATTCCCAAAGAGCTCTGACTGAGACTGAATCACTGCCTTCAGGACAGGCTACCTCTCTTATCCTGATTAAAATGTTGCTTCAGAACTAATCACTAGCCTCAAGCTGTCAGACCAAGGGCCCAAGGAGGAATTCTCTACCTTGCCTTCCTGTGTCTTTTTTAATTTCTTTTTCTTCTGAATCTCTGTGTGCAGAGGAACAGAGGATATGTTTACTGCTATAGTCAGAGAAGCTAGTGTTGTATTGGTTAGGTTACTGGAGAGCAGCAGTTCATGGAGAGTGAGAAGGGGAATTGCTCAGCTTTGGGTCAAGTACTGCTAGAGAGACATGCCCTGTTATAGCAGAAGGAATGACAGGACAAGTTTGCAGGAAGAACATTAACGAGCTGGACAAGAATCCAGAGGAAGGGAAGCAGGTTGATGGGGGAGCCTCAAAACTATGCAAAACAAGAGGAACAGAAGTCTTAGGAGGAACATGATAGTTGAGGACCTTTGTGGGCCTCTTCTCTGTAGCCCCTGAGGGGAGAACTAGGAGCAGTTCGTGGGAGGTTCATCAAAGAATATTTCTGCTGGATAGAAAGAATATATCAATGAGGAGAGTCTTCCAAAAGTGGACTAGAATGCCTTGAGGAGGGGCAGAGAAAAGCACTAGGGCAAATTCTGGTAGACCACATTAGGGGGCTTTGTAGAGAGGATCCTTAGTCATATGCAGTCTAGACTAGACGGCCTCTGAGATCCTAACCAGCTTTGGGATTCTTGTTTTCATAGATGAATGATTAAGAAGCAGGGTAAAAGTGGACAGAGTACTTGAACTGGAGTTAAGAAGACTTGATTTTGAATTCTGCCTCTGATACTTAGCTACATAGACTGGATATTTCCTTTAGCCATTCTGGGCCTTAGCATCCTTATCCGTAAAATCAAAGAACTGGATTCTAACAATGTCTAAGGCACCTTCCAACTTGACATCTATGACCCTATATTTTGAAAACTTTTAGAAAATTTTGTAAGGTTGAAGGAATTCCAGCATCATTTTGCCATTAACTATTTAACTTTGAATCTGCTTTGTGAGTTTCAAAGTATTCTATAGAATTGAGAAACTTTATCACTAACAAATTGGAAATAACAATTTTGACTCCAGTCCCTTCAAACTGTCTCTTCTCAATTGACTAAATCTCAACTTCATTTCAATACTAAATCCTCATCGGGTATCTACCCAGCAAATGTTGACAACCACAGTTTAAGAGAAAGGCTGAGGGGCAGGACTGTAGAGTAGGTTGGCAGGTAACTGATTGATAATTGCAGTGTTAAGGAAGACAGTTATTCAACTACTTACTGGTTCAAGTCCAAAGGGTGAGGGTGCAGGGAGGCAGATTTGTAACAGGACCAGGAAATGTACTTCCTCACCAAGACGAACCAACTGAGCACAGAAGTATGAGCAGCAAGCAAGGTTGAAGTTCTGCCTCACAGAGTAGTCATAAAGCAAATGTTCTCCTGAGGATAAAAGCAACAGCCTAAGACTCCAGGAGGAAAACTCATCTTGTAGATGGAAAGTACTCCAAAGAATTTGTGATCTCATTAATTCTGATGATTCCTTTCAAAGCCCAACCATGTCAGCCCATCCTGTGCAACTCTCATTGTCATCCTCCCCAAACTTCACCGCAAGGTGGAGAGTAGTTCACCTAACCAGCTGGAAGCCTTCCTCCATTTCTTGAGACATTGTAAGGATACCAGTAGAGCACTCTCACCACCCACCTGCAACCTCTGGCTCTCCACATACCACCAGCCCTTTCTCTTTCTGTCTTACAGTCCTTTGATAACATCCTTCAATGTTGTTTTTCTAAGTTCCTTGTTGGTTATATGTTGCAGTGTGCTCATATCCACCATACCCCTTTCCATTGTTTTGTGTGTGATGCACATCTTTAGTTCTTTGAAGCTGTTGGTGCTGTTGCAGGTCGTGAAAGCCATACAACAAAGAGGATAGGAAGTTTGGGGGTCAGTAAATGTATTCTGTAACTTCCTGAAAACAATCCAATCTTTCTCCTCCTCTTTTTCAACTCTGAGTCCAGTTCACTGACTATCTGTATTTTCTTTCCTAGATAGACACACTGTTAAGCAAGCTCCAAAAGTATTCATTCAGATGCACGTTGAAATCCACACGCAAGATGTACTTTACCCATTTATGCTTTCCTGTGTGGATAAGGAGTCAAATTATTTTGAATTATTGCAGATCTCTTCCAGTAGACTCTGCCACGTCTTTGGGCTTGCAGTAATCAGAACAATATTATTCCCAAACAAGCACATCTGGGGCACCCTCACTATACACAATGGATTCCTCCTCAACCTGAATTTTGTGTTGGATCTCCTCCATCATAGAGGTAATACTTTTGGCAGGCATGTATCTCCTGGTTTTATGCCTCAGTCAATGCTTATTCTCAGAGGGTCACTGGAAGGGACCTGAACCTTACAGATTTATTTCTATTGTTACATTTTCCAAGTAATCTGGAATGATCTTGATATATGGATGGGAAACAACTTTTTGTAAAAGAGCCTGGAAAGCCGTATTTTGTTTCTCCCTAATCAAATGCTTTTCCATAATCAAACAGGAAGCACAATAGAATCTTATTTTCTTTTCATCTTTCCATCAATTATGAGATGCTAAAGTTGTGGTCCATTGTCAAATATTATTTGTGAAAGTTTGCTTATTCTCTAGTATCTTTGAGGATGCTCTCAGTCGGTGTATAGGTGGCCTTCAGTCATTCAATAAAGATTTATTAAGCAACTACTCTGTCAAACAAGAAGAAAGAGTTTCTGCCCTCAGGGTACTTACATTCTAATGGGAGAAGGCAATCTATAAAAGGAAACTGAAGCATAAGGCAGAGAGAATTCCCCTATTCTGGGGAGAGATGATGGAGAAGTCCAGAGGAGTGCAGTCTGATAGAAAATGGAGATGACTGAACTGGGTGCCCACCTTACATGAAGGTCCTAGGATGAGTCTTTCATCCTCCAAACCCTCCTTCTCTCCAAGAGGGAAGGGCCCCAGGGGAAGAGTGCATTGAAGATGTATGAGTTCCAGAGCTGAAATGATTTTTCCAAGAATAAGATTATTTTTAAATGGTATTTTATTTCCCCCTCAATTACATATAAAATCAATTTTTAATATTCATTTTTTTAAAAATTTTGAGGTTCAAATTCTCTTTTTCTCCCTTCCCTGCTCCTTCCCTGAGATTTGATATAGTAAGCAATTTGATATAGGCTATTCACTTACAATCATATTAGTTTTTTGTGGAGGAAAATTCAAACAACAAAAATGTGAAAATAATATGCTTTAGTCTGCATTCAGAATCCATCAGTTCTTTCTCTGGAGGAAGATATAGCATTTTTCACCATGAGACCTTTGGAATTTTCTTGGATCATTACATTGCTGAGAAGAGTTAAGGCATTCACAGTTCATCAGACAACATTGTTACTGTGCACAATGTTCTGGTTCTGATCACTTCACTCTGTATCAGTTCATGCTAAGTCTTTCCAGGTTTTTCTGAAATCATCCTGCTCATCATTTCTTATCGCACAGTAATGTTCCATCAGAATTACATACCACAGCTTGTTTAGCCATTCCCTAATTGATAACCATCCCCTCAATTGCCAATTGTTTGCTACCACAAAAAGAATTGTTATCAATATTTTTGTGCAAATTTGTCCTTTTCCTTTTTTATCTAGAAGGAAGATTATTAACACTATATAGCTAGGAAAGGATCATATAGATGGGGAGCTACATTCTCTGGGTCACTTTTTAAAAATCAATGAAGTCTGAGATTTTTCCCACACCTCCTTTTGCTACCTTTTAAAATGGTGTTTCAATGTCATTACAAGTGTGATCTCCTCTCTACAGATGTGACTGTGTGGACCTAGGAAAGTCACTTAACCAACATCTGACTCAGTTTCTTCATCTGTAAAATGAAGATAATAACAGCAACTACTTCCCAGGGTTGTTACAAGGATCAAACGAGATGATAGGTGCAAAAGTGCTTTGTAACCCTTAAAATTCCATGTAAATGTTAGTTACAAACATTATTGCTATTATTGCCATTGGTATTATATATATATAATATATATATATTATATACTTAGTCCAACCTACTTGCTTCTCCCATGTGCTCTTTAATGTCATTTCTACTTCTGTACTATCTCAGGGACTGTGATTTAGGGTATGGTGGCACCAACTACCCTTGATGGAGAAAACAGTGAATTGTAATTATTTTTGCAATAATTTTCCATAACGAACTTTCTCTATGAAAATGCATTCTTTTTTTTTAATAGACCCAACAGCCTAAGAGCTTTAAGGCCCATTGTAATGGTAATTTAAATGAGAAGATCTTTCCCATTCATTAATGGGCCCATGTGATCTGCTTAAGTCACATGGATGCCTAAGTCATATGAGTCTGAGGCACATGAAACCTGTGGTGGGAGGAGTTTGCGGAAAGGGTGGAGCAAGAAGGGTGAAACAGGAAGAGCAGAGCTAGAGCAGAGCTGAGAGGAAATTGGTCAGAGTCTAGTCAGAGCTAGGAAATGATGCAGGCAAGCAGGTAACTGGCTAGCATGAGTGAAAGAGCCTGCTGGTTTGTGGGAAGCCTAGTATGGGGAAGGCTTGGGGATGGTGTTGTTCTCGGCATTGTTACTGTGTGTAGATTTTTGTTACTATAATGGATTTGGTTTTCTGGTGTCTCTGAATAAATGTTTTGGTTCTGTCTTCCACGTGGAGAACTTGTTATATTTTGCCATTCAGAATTGCGCCAGGATATTCATGGTCACTGTAAGTACTGTGAATATTGCATTGGTGCTACACCCATTGGCACAAATTTTTGTTTCACTCTCAAGAATCCTTTGAGTTTTAAAGAAGGAATATAACCAAGGTGGACACCTCTTCTGCTATAGATATCCCATGTCCTCATAGAGTTCAATACATACATTCAGCATCCTGCCTCTCCATTTCCAGGGTAACATTATTCCTTTGCTTCAAACAAGGAATTAGCAATAATGTTTATGCTCTTTTAATCAGGCTTCCCACCAAGCCTGGGGAATTTTGAATATAGTACTACTACATATGGAGAAGTAGATATTATTCTAATTTTTGATCCAGTGAAGGCTGAGAGAATGCTTCTTTGGAGAGAAATTGTGTGGTTCCAATAACTTTTCAGGAGCAACGCCTGAAGAGAGAAAGAGAGGGGGAGAGAGAGAGAGAGAGAGACAGAGACAGAGACAGAGACAGAGACAGAAACCCTGGCACCCATTAAGGCCTTTATTTTTGTATGTAACATCAGGTCATATTCAGCCTTCACTGGGTTGAAAACTGTAATCATGCCTTTTTTCAGTCTATGCAACAGCAAGCTAAATGCCCCAGGCTTGATTGGAAGCCCAGTTACATTCTATAGAAGGGCACACTGTAGGCCGACCACCTGATCTGTCTGAACATAGAGCCAGGCCTTCAGGCAAGTAGAAAAAAAGCAACTAACTGGGAATCAGTTAGCTATGTCAAGTGACTTGGCAATGATGACCCAGTGAAATAATGGATGTGAGAGGGCTTCATAAACTCTAAAGGATCTACAAATATCAGCTATGATTATTAGTATTAAAATTAGATAATTGCAAAATCAGCAGGTCCCTGGCAAAGAAAAACCTCCTCCTCCCCTCTCCCCATGGGGCCCCCTGAAACTGCTTGAGCAGAACTTCCTACCTGCAATTTTTTGCCTTCTGGAGGAGGGGAGAGTAGAATCAGGAAATGTATGAAGTAGGCTGTGCTACATTTTAAACTAAAGTTCAATAGAGCAGATTGGGAATCCATGCTATTGACTCCTTCACGAGCTTTCCTTGATGGATTGATGAATCCAATAGAAGGTATTAATAGGGAAACTGCCCTGTCAGAGACAAGATGAATGACTGCCTCTGCTGAAGGCGACAAACACACAGAGAACACACATCAGGTCCTTTTGAAAGAAACATGTTGAACTCTGATTTAAACTGTAGGGATGCATGTTCAAAGGATGGAGTTAGTTCCTAGAAGCCTCCATAACAACAAGGTACATCTTGTTTTGACACTAAAGTCACTCTTTTGGGGGAAAACAGAAGAATAAAGACCCTGTATAGATTAAAAAGAGTAGCCAGAGAGGTCCCCTTTGTGATCCTGGGCACTTGTAAGGGGCTTCCAGGAGCTGAACATGAACAAAGTTATTTCTAGTTTCTCATAGTTATCCAACAGCTTACTGACTGAATCAGTCATCCCAAAGAATATCAACAGTCATCAGTGGTACCTATAAAAATTAAGCAGTACCTATAAAAAAATTAGGTATGTTTCATTAAAACAAAACAAAACAAAAGGGTCTAGGAGTCATCATGGATTTACAATACTATGGTATTGGCCTGTGTGAATAGTACATTTACTGTTACAACTTAAATTTTTATATCACTTTTTTTTAGATTAGATCTCTTCATCTCATCCAGGCTGTGAGTACAGCAGCCACTTATAGATCCAATTCCATTGCTTATCAGCACAGAAGCTTTGATCTTCTCTGTTTCCAACATGGGCTGCTAGTCTGTTGGACCCCAATTCCAAGAAGTTCACCATATTAGTACCCAACTTGGTATAGATACCCAATCAGCTTAGCCCACTGTAGATGAAGCTCAAGTGATCCACCAGTCTCAACCCTCCTAGGAGCTAAGACTCCAGGCCTGTGGCACCAGACCTAGTGCTGTTATTGGTTTTTTTAAAGCATTCTGAAGGTCATCCTTTTTTAACCTTCTTCATATTCACCATCAGTAAGGCTGTCCTTACCCTTTGTCAGACTTGCCGTTAGAAAATGCTGATAAAATCTTGTAAATATCCAATTTCCAAACTGTATCCCTTCCAGAATCATCTTAGGGGTTTCCCTTTCAATAAATCAAAGGTTGCCTGGGTCTGAAGTTGTAAGATTCTTTATGGTCTCTCATGCTAATGAAAAGGAAAAGAAAAGAAAAATTCCAGGTTTTATAATGTATTTGTTGCAAGCAGTAACACACTCCTATGTACACCTCATTTCCTTTGATCTTCACAACAGCGCTGTGAGGTAGATAGTACGAGTATTTTATAGAACAGAAAACTGAGGTCCAAAGATAGCTAGTAGAACATAAACTCTTGGCAGACGAGAACTATTTCTTTTCATCATCTCCATTTAATAAACTCTTGTTGAATTCAACTGAATGCCGGTGGTCACATGAAGGGTAAGTATCTAGTCTTCTTACTCTAACTCCAGTTAACCCTAACTCTATATCCACTGCTCTGCTGCCTCCTCCCCTAGCACCATACCCATAAAACCACACATGCACATTTGGAGTGGAAACTCAAGAAAGATTTCTACTTGTATAGTCTCCACCTAGAGCCCCAGATTTGGAGATCTTTTTTCTCCTTCAAAAGAGAAATTGCACTGCCAGCAAAGATTTTTCTCTGTAGGATATGCTTTGTCCTTGCTGGGACTGATAAAGGGTTATGTTAAAGGAACATCTGGCTGCTTGCCACTCGCTGAACTAGAAAAGAAGGGATTTAGTCAGCATTGACTCCTCTACCCCCATTCATTGCCTCCTACCCTTCTCCCTACATATCGCCTAGGTTAGGGGTACTGGGCTATTAAGCTCCTAGCAGCACCTCTGGCCATGTGAGGACATCTCACTAGTGAGATGGGACTATAGCAGCTGTCTAGTCCTTCTTCCCCCCAAATGAAAGATGCTGAAGGCAAAGGCAGAAAGCTGTAAAAGAAAGTAGTTTCAATATAAACACTACTTTTCAATCACCCACAAACCACCTAGTTCTAGCTGTCTGTCAATGACATACAGGCATCCTCACAACCTTGCTGAAGTCTCGCATTGGATTGTTGAAAGAATGGAACACGTGAAGGAGATCCAGATTCCAATTAGCTTTCCCGTGAATTTACTTTGTGATTGTTCTTTAAGCAATAGCCAGGAGAATTTCAAAGATTAATGAAGAATGCAGGAGGTGGCAGTAGGCCAAGAGTCAAATATTCTCATATTTTCCTCATCCTTACTCATCTCTTTTGGAGGGAGATTACAAAAAGAGGGGGGACTATACAAATTCATACAGTTGATATAGTTAGGTATCCTGGTAAAGTTCAGTTCAAAGCACCTGAACTCAAATCCCAATAGTGCTATTAATTATCTATGTGACCTTGGAAAAGTTAATTCAACTGTCTTAGCCTCAGTTTGCTTATCTATTTGATGAGGGAATTTGATGAGGGATCTCTAAGTATCCCAGCTCTTCCTGTGATTTCATGTAGGTACAAGAATGGCATCTTCCATGAGACTCAGGTTCTGGGCTAAAGACTTACTCTAAAGTTCAGGCTCTGAAACTGAAGAACTGAGAAAGAACTCTACAGGAAGCTGTCAAGAAGAAAATAAAGGACAAAGCAGAGAGGTTTCATATCCTGAAAAAGAGAGGTAGTGGTAGAGAAAAAGCTAGCTTTGAAGTCAGAAAGACCTACATTCAAGTTCCTCTAACATAGGCAAATCACAATCTCTTGGTACCTCCAGCTGATTTCTAAGACTATAAGTTGCAGAGAGGGGCTGATCTGCATTGATGGAGAGAATTTCCTCCCTGGGAGATCCCTATGCCAAGGAAATTAAAGATCCTGTCCAAAAAAAAAACGTGTTGGTAGTCAAACTTTAGAAAAGTTGCTTGGGAAAACTATGCAATTTACTTACCCGAACATCTTAAAACAACAAGAAGACAAAACGGGAGAGTTTAGGCCTGATTTTGCCTAGGGTAGGGCAAGGACAAGGTGGGGAGTGGACTGGGGCCCAAAGAATGTGATAATTCCCTTGAGGTCATAGAGGAGGCTTTAGCAGAGCTGGGATTTGACCTGGATGACTTCTGAAGGCTCAGTCCCAATCTTCAACTCCTCTAAAACAGGATCTTGCAACTCCAGCATTTATAGAATTTATTTCTCCTTGAGAGTAGAATCAGAGAATTACAATGTCTAAGAGGTGGAAGGGAAACCCCATCTAGTTTAACCCATAGACATAATCTCCATCCACTATAACCTAATCCATTAGTGGTCATCCATATTCTACTTGAAATCCTTTAAAGAACAGGGAAACTCACTGTCTTTTGAGGCAGCCTGTCCCACTTTTGGATAGCTCTAATTGTTAGGCAGTTTTTCTTGACATCAAACTGAAATTTACGCTTTTCCAGTTTCCACTAATTGCCTTGAGCTCTTTGCTCTGAGGCCAAACTCCCTCCACCACATGACAGTCCTTCCAAAGAGTATATTTTCAGGGTCATATTTCAGTATTTATAAGTACTTGAAGACAGCTATTGTGTCTCCCCTAAGTCTCCTCTCAGGGATAACTATTCCCAGTTCTTTCAAATGATCCTGATATGACTTAGACACTCTTCACCATCCTGGTCACCTTCCTCTGGACATTCTTAACATACTTAAAAGACGGTACCCAGAATCAAAGAAAATAAGCCATGGCATTGGTAGAATACAACAGGACTATCACCTCCCTATTCCTGGAAGCTCTGTCCCTCTTAATGCACCTAATCTTGCATTAGCTTGTTTGACTGATCACATCACACCAAGGACTTATGTTGAGCTTGTGGTCCACTAGAATCAACAGATCATTTTCAGAGCAACTACTATTGATGCCTCCCCCATCTTACACTCATGAAACAATCACATTTGCTAGTTCATTTAGGTCCTAAGGATGAAGTTCATATAGGCCAAAAGTTTTGAATTTATTAAGAGCAACTAAGTGTTCTTTCACTTTACCTTCAGTACCAACTCCTCCTTGGTCAATTTGGTTTTGTTATTTCCAGTGCAAAACAAACAAACAACCCACTCTTGTTGTCCTTAGCTTCTCTCCACAGTCTCAGTTCACTCTGAGCTTTAGCATTGCTCCACTATTTTTATAGGGACATGCCATACTTTTATATACATCTTCTGTTATCTGATCTTATTTCAATTTTCTATACCTTTTTTTTTAATCTAAATTGCTTGGTCAGTTCCCTATGAATCTTGGTCTTTTCAGACAACTCCTATTTTTCCTCCTCACTGGAATTGTACTTCCTTGTGTCTTTCATTTTTGAGCATCCCTCATTTATTCTGTGGACCACCCCAACCTCCCTGCCCCCACCCTGTCCACAGATATCTTGTGAATATTTTAGTCTAGCTTACAGAGTCTGTGCTGGCACCAAACAGAAATAAAATATTTGATTTTTGTCCTTGTATCACCAACCCCAGTGCAGTGTCTGGCACATAGTAAGTGCTTAGTAAATGCTTATTGAATGAATGGAACCCTACGCATAGAACCAAAGTCCACTCCAACAAATTGTCCTCTGTGCTACCAGCCAGGAAGAAGGGCCATCATTAATTTCCCCAAGGAAGATCTATTTTTTTCTTTTAAAAAAATTTTATTTCAAAGATATCAACAGGAAGCAGGCCCCAAAATGAGTACAACTTTAATTCATGACATTTGCAAAGATTTTTTAAAAGGTTATTGGGTCATTTAGCTATCAAATAGAGGAGCCAGTTTGAAGAGTTAAAACCAGCTCTAGGTTCTGCTGAATCTTCTCTTCATGAGCTTAAGCTACACTCGCCATCCAATCACTTCCTCTGTCATTGAAAACTCAACATAGTTAAAGACACAGTATCCTTAAACAAAAGGGGCAAAAATAAAATAAAACAACCTCCTACAGATACTGTCACCCTAATTGGCACTGAGGATAAATCTACCTAGGAAGTGGAGATTAAAAGCAGGTGTCACACAGAGCATCTGACACTTTCCAGAACTGCTTATGCATCCCACACTATCCCACTTTGGAAGTTCTTCAAATACATGCTTCGAGTATGGGGAACTGCTTTAGAAAAATGAAACCAATAAAAAGCATTCCTATATGTAATCCCAGTAATAGATTTTTAAATCCTCCATCCTGGCACACTGTTATGCATTCACGGTTATTATCTGTCCACTTCCAAATCTTAAGAGTGTAGATTGTTTAAAGATTTGTTAGCTATGAACTCCTTTTTAAAAGAAAGAGAGAAAGCAAGGTAGAAACTCCAGGCTAATTGAAAAATAGCGTTTTATCAGATTCTCCTCTGATTTTATATTGTAATGATTGTACTTAAGGTACTCTCAATACTTCAATAAATACTGAAATTAAAAAAATAACATCTTTAGGGCTTTGCAGAAAGTACGGCTGTTAACAATTTATACTGCTTTTTTTTAACCATTATTTTCTTATATTTCCCACAATGCCTCACATCAGAAGCAAACAGAAACTGAATGATTACCCCAAAGTGTGCTAGATGAACTGGAAAAAGTCTATTCAAACAAAGCTCATTAGTTTTGATACCTCCAGGGCTATGACAAATTAAGCGGCTGGTGAGTATGCCTGCAGACAAAAGGATGATGCAAAAAATTAGGGCTGAGCTAGGCACTGTGTCAATAAATTCTACGGGAAAAGGTAAAAATTACAATTGGAGCTAAAATGGAATACCTTTAAGGAGCATGTACAAAATAGATCATCCCTTTTTTCTTAAGTACATTTGTGAGCCACTATGCTATAAATAATAAAGGCACCTCCGAGCGGCTACTCCAGAGGGGCCCTGTTGGCCCAGGTGTGCTGGAGTGGATGGCTGCTGAAACTCATCTTCAGTCCTCAGGAAAGAGTTGGATTTGCTTTGAGCAAAGTTGTGCTGGACCCAGAAGCAGAATCGAGGTTCTCAAAGTCAAAAATCTTTGGCAACTCAAAAAAGTTATCTATTGATGCCCAATATACCTGCCAAGAGAAGGACCCCATGTCATCTTACTCTACAGGCAGACAGAGGTCTAATCTTTAAAACCCTACATTCCACCCCTCTCCTCCATCACAGTAAATTATGTATTTAAGTCACTTCTGAATATCTCAGTCTCGATTAGGCCTCAGTAAAAGAAAGAGAGACATTATCCTGGCTTCTAAATGCAGCCAGGTAAAGCAGAAAAGCTGGGGCTTTAGAATTTCTCTGCTGTCATATAAGATGCCCCCTGCCCCTCGTTCCTGGAATTATTTTGTATTTATTTCTGTTTATTTTCCTTGTATTTATTCTGCCTTACTTTTGTATGTCCTGGTTGTTTCCCTTTTTAGAATGTAAGTTCATTGCAAGGAGGGGTTGTTTCATTTTTTTTTTTATGCTTATATCCCCAGTGTCTGGCAGAGTTGACATTCAATAAATGCTCACTGATTATTTGACTAATAGACTGAGTCAGAAGACCTGAGTTCAAATCCCAACTTTGTCATGTGACCTTGTAAAAATGATTTCTTCTCTCTGGGCCTTGGTTGCCTCATCTATAAATGGAGGGAGCTAGCTAAGATGAAATCTGAAGTTCCTTCTGACTCTAAAGCTATGATCCCACAAATTGCTTGTGCTGCAGAGTTAAGCCATTGTACACAAAAGTTAATACTACTATCTAGAAGTTCAAGGTTTCCCCAGAGGATATATCAGAAAGAATCTTTTGCCCTTACTTAGTATATATCAGAAGCCTGTGGAACTGCAGTTCTTGGTGTATGACTTAGTAGATAAGTCTGGAGAGTTGCCTGAGACGTATCTAGGTGAAGTGACCTGCCCAGGGTATCAGTGGAACAATTTGAAGTCAGTTCTCTTGACTCTAAGTCTAGCACTTTATCCTTTATGTCACTTTGTCACTATGCCCTTTAGTTATTGTAAAACAAACAGATCTGCAGTCCTTCTGTTATTCAAGTCCTTCTGTAATTCAAAGACACCACTGTGTCTCAGAAAAGAGGAGGAAGGCCATTAACAAGGGCCTTCTCCCCATCTCAGCTTCCCAACTTCTCTATATTAGCTTTTACATAGGAAGATGAAAACCCTCTATGGATCAAACCTCAACAAACTGAGTTGATATCACTAAATCTTCACCCAGTGAGTCTTTATCACAAGTTTAGAAGGTTTAAGATTTAGTGGGTGTAGTATATAAATGCATTGTTGAACAGTACCACTAAAGTCTCCCATAACACTTCTTATATGCTTCCTTATGATAATAAGGTAGTGGTATTCCTTGTGATAGTGGTAGGCAGAGCCTAGAACATGACCTCAAGTCTCACAGAAAATATAAACTACCTTTAAAAATGTACACAGCAAAAGAAGCTCCAACTGTCCTATGGGAAAACTTGCATTTGACCCTGGGCCATCCATGGCAATACACCTTCTTTCTCCTGTTTCTATATAATACCTGGTCTGGTCTGGGGTTGGTATGAGGATTCATGATATTACTTTGTCCTGCTACTGGCCAGGACAAGTGGGCTTCTATGAGTATACTCCCCCAATTAACCTAATTAATCCTAATAAAACCAATGAATAACCAAGCCAGTATATGCCTCTCTTTCTTTGGTATCTCACTATTCTCTTGGATGTTATGCTATCCTATAATTGGTTTAATTAGGACAGAACAAATCTGCCCCCTTACACCTTGTTGAATTTATAGGATTATTCTATAGATAGTTTCTGCTATCTTCAGCAAGCCCAAATCTTTGAGTGTTTAGTTAAACTTCTCTGGGCTTCTTCAGGGTCTGTTCCCCTAAATCTTAAATGGATTGCTTGGGCAATAGCCTAGTCTATAGCTTCCAATAATCTCAGATACTTAGAATGACTACCAATCTAAAGTTCTACAGCTTCAGAAGATAACAAGGCATGTGCTAAGGAATCACAAAATCTCAGACTTGAAATGGCCCTTGGAGATCTAGTCCCATCTGTCTAATCTAATATATCTCACTTATGTCATCCCCAACAACTGGAAACCTACCACCATTCTCTATGAAGAACCACAGTAATGGGAAACTCTATCTTTCAAGACAGGCCTTTGCATTTTGAGATAGCTCTATTTGTTAAGAAGTTTTTTTTCTTAAATCAAGCCATAATATGCCACTTCTTGGTTTCTCCATTGTCCCTAGATTTATCCTCTAAGGCCAATCAGAGCAAATCTCATCCCTACACATCTCCTCTACATGAGATCCCTTCAAATACTTAAGAAGACTATCTTGTGCCCTCTGCCCATACCACCCAACTACCATGTCTTCTCTCCTTCTGGTTAAACATTCCTATTTCTTTCAGCTAATATTCACATGACATGGCCTCTTGTCATCTCAAGATCCTGATCATCCTTTTCTGACCATGTTTCGGTTTGTCAATATCTTATCTAAAATATAGAACCTAGAACTGAACACTTTATTCTGGAGCAGAGCAAACCTGAACTATTACCTGCTTGTTCTGGCTTTTCATTCATCAAAAATATAAATGCCAAGGATTTCTAAACCTATTTCCTATTTGGTAGCCATTCTTAGTCATTTTTATAAGTCTTTCACACGGATTTTTTTTTTTTGCTAAAAGTTATTTTGGTACTCTTTAATGTCCATCAGGGCAAGTTTGTGATAAGATCTTAACACATGTGATCACATGGAGTCCTTGAGCAGCCTTCATGTCTGTACTGGGAAGAAAAGACATCACAGACCACTGTCAGAAACACTCAGCAAGTCTTGTCAACATTAAACATGAATCTAGATTGTTAGGGGGGGAGGAGAATAAACTTTGACCTCTTTGTATCCCAAGAGTTTAGCACAGTGACTAGAACATAGTAAGCACTTAATTAATGTTTGTTGACTGATTGACTGACTTCTGAGTACTATTATTCCCCTAAGTATAGACATACCATGCTTTTAAAGTCTTTTAGTCATGGACATCCAAAAGTCAATTCATCCCTAAGAGCAAAGCTCAGAGTTCCCAGGGGATAAGAAGAGCGTGACTTGTGAATTTATAAGAACAAAAAGCAAGCATTGATTAGTCCTAATATTGTAGAATTGAAACAACATTTCCCAATTTAAAAGATGAAGGACAAGTTGAAGATGAGGGAGGCATGGTTAAATCATAGTTTTACTGAAAAAGATCTGGGTAATTTTGGTGGACTGCAGGTCAAATATGAATTAACCATGTGATGTGGCAGTCATAAGAAGTTAATGAGATCTTAAGTTGCATTAAGAGATGCATAGCTTCCAGAAATAAATAAGAAATAGTTTTTCTATATCCTGGTCTCTTCAGTCATTCTGGGCACTATATTTTATAATAATAATATTCTGGAAACTGTCTAGAATATAGTAACCAGGATTGGGAAGGACCTCAAGTCTATGCCATAAGAATTGATCAGCTGAAGGACAGGGAGATGTTTAGTCTGGATAAGAGGAGACCAGGGGAAGGGAATAGATTATAGCTGTCTTCAAGCATTTAAAGGGCTATCCAAGGGTGGGCAACCTATGGCCTTGAGGCCACATGTGGCCTTCTAGGTCCTTGGGTGTGACCTTTTGATTCAGTCCAAGTTTTATAGAACAAATTCTTTTATTAAAGAGATTTGTTTTGTGAAATTTGAATTTATCAAAGGACCGCACTTGAGGACCTAGAAGACCACATGTGGCCCTGAGACAGTAGGTTCTCCACCCAGGAGATTAGACTTCTTTTGCTTGGCCCCAAAGTACAGAACTTGGATTAATGGGTGAAAGTTGCAAAGAGGCAAATTCTTTCTTGAAATAATGGAAAACTTCCTTACAATCAGAGGTATCCAAAAATAGAATGAAATGGAAAGGGTTCTTCCTCATTGGAGGTCTTCAAGCAAAGGCTGGATGACTACTTGTCAGGCACTTTATAGAAAAGATTCTCTTTAGGATATGAGCTGGATTAGACGGCAGCAGAGCTCTCTCTTCCATCTCTGAAATTCTTTAACTTCACAATCCAGTTCAATAAACATTTGTTTAGCTCTTCTATGTGCAAGTCTATGCTCAGCACTGGGGATACAAGGATCAATTATATTCTACTTATAGATATTTAAGATAAAATTGATGATCCATCTGCCTGGAATAACTGAGGGGTGGCCATACCTAGAGACAGAGGAATGGATTTAATCACACCTGAAGATTGTGTTGAGCCCTGTGATTCTGCACAGTAGTTTTATTACTCCTGCTGGAAATTGTATGATCTTGAAGTCTGTGAACCAGAGAAGAGTTAAATGAGTATGAAATTATAGACACTGACATATAAACATTTTGGTTTTGGTCACATGACTAAAAACAGAATGAGTATGATGGAGAGTTGATCTCTACTCAATAAAATCCAACGTGTCTAGAAAAGAGGGCTCATTTGTCCATGTGTTAGTAAATGATTCCTCTGGTTCAATGAGAGTAATGAAGAAGCAAGACCTTTGACAGTGGTGGGAGCAGGGGATATGCAGTTTGAGTACGAAAATGTTGTTTTCTGTACCTGCTGTGCAAAAGACAAGAATTTCTCAGAGACCAGGCCTAAACTGGGGTGCAATTTTTAAATGGAGAGAGAGGGTAGGCAGAAGAGTTAGTGTAAACGAACTCATCTCATAGACACTGGGGACACTGATCCCAATCCCTAGGCAATGTCCAGAGAGATGCAGCTGATTTGACCAGGAAAACCTCATTTTCTGAGGTGCTTTCTCCACCCTTAATTTCTCAGGACCATCAAGCAACTCTAAGTTGCAGAGAAGGTGCCTTCTCCATGCATAGAGGGAGTTTTCTCACTGGGAATATCCTATGTCAATGAAAATAGATCCAGACCCATCCCCAGGTTTGTAAGACACTATTTGCAGCAATGGATCTAAAAATGAAAAACAAAACAGACCTTGTCCTCAACAAACCTACATGTACATTGAGAAGTGTGATCCAAGGTAGAATGTGAGTTAAAGAACAAATGAAGAAACTTTGAAGAGGAACAAACAGTATTCAGCTGCTGGATAAAAAATGGCATTTGACCTGAGCATATATTACACACACACACATACACACACATATCATCCCCATCCCACGGATGAGTTGTCCAGAGACAAAAGTAAAAACCTTAGATCTGGGAACAGGTAGTTGTATAGTTTAGCAGTGAGGACTAAAAAGGAAAGAATAGATGAGAAAATAGATTATGATAATAGATGCGAAGAGGTGGTAAGGGAGAAAGAAGAGTTAACAATGACAAATTTTGTGCCCAAGTGACTAGAAGGATGGTGGTACCAAGAACATATACCCTTCAGGTCAATGGCTTTGTAACGCCAATGTGATACCCATAGCAACTGCTATGAATATGCATACACATTTCCAGGGTAGATTCACAAAATATAATAAATGCTCTTCCTCAAAGGCAAAACCAAAATATTTATTTAAAACATCACTATTAGGATACTTGGAGATAAGATTTAGCAAGGTATTCACCAGTCCAGAGAGCATCAATATCTTAAACTTTCTTTCTGTTAGGTCTCCCACAAACAAGTTCCCCTAGGCAAAATTCCTCCCTCTACCTTCTCACTCTGGCTTCTCTCTCCCCAACATTCTATTTCAGTTAAAATTCCATTGGGCAAGCTCCTCCCACAATGGGCTCCATGTGACTCAGGCTCCATGTTACTCAAGCTATGTATGAGCTGTAAGCTGGGCCAGAGCTCAAAGCAGGTCACATAGGCCTATTAATGGACAGGGAAGATCTTCTTATTCCATTAACATTACAGGTTTTCACAACACTAAGGGCCAGGTTTAGCTTAGGGATAGCTCGCTTCTCTAACTTAGAACATCCAATCAGGAAATATAGAAAATCACTACATGACACAACCCCTTGACACTGATTATCTTTCTAAGTAGTTCATAAAATTAAAGAAGAAACATTAAAGGAGCAAAGAAAACAAAACAGAATACTTAGAAAATTTACCCCCTCAAAAATTAAAATACTAATGTACTATTGGTGAAGTTGTATACTGATTCAACCCATTCCAGAGAGCAATTTGGAACTATGCCTAAAGGGCTTATAAAATCATGCATACCCTTTGACCATGCAATACCACTACTAGGTCTGTATCCCAAAGAAATAAAAAAAAAAGGACAAGGACTTACATATACAAAAATATTTATAGCAGCTTTCTTAGTGGTGGCAAAAAATTGGAAATTTAGGGGATGTCCATCAATTGGGGAATAGCTAAACAAATTTTGGTATATGATTGTGATGGAATACTATTGTGCTCTATGGAGTGATGAGCAGGATATTCTTGAAAAACATGGAAAGACTTACATGAATTTGATGCAAAGTAAAATGAGCAGAACCAGGAGAACATTGTATACCATAATAGCAATATTGTATGATGATCAACTATGAATAACAGTTATTCTCAACAATGATCCAAGACAATTCTGCAAGATTTATGATAAAAGGTGCTGTCCATCTCTAGAGAAAGAGCTGGAAGAGACTGAGTGCAAATCAAAGATATTTTTTCTTTATTTTTCTTGGACTTTTTGTCTGTTTTCTTTCATAGAAAGATTTACATTGAAATGTGTTTTGCATGACTACACATGTATAAGCTATGTCAAACTGCTTGCCTTCTCAATGGTGGGGGTAGGGGAAGGAGGGAGAGAATTAGGAACTCAAAATTTGGAACAAAAAGAATGTTAAAATTATTTTTACATGTAATTGGGGGAAAATGAAGTATTAAATCATGTTGGAAAAAACAGGAAACAGGATTAAAAAAGAAAAATATGCCCCTTCCCCAACATACAACCCTATTTCAAAGCCTTATAGAGATTCACAATTCACTTACAGTCCTTAGTGGTCAGAGTCCTTTCCTTGCTTCTCCAAGTGGGCACCTCCAGGTGTAGCTCCTCTTCCAGGTCCTCTTCTATCCCAGAGGGGTTTTATCAGGTATTACTCTTTAAGGGGCAGTGTTAAGCAGCTCTCTCAGAGTCAAAACCAACTGCAGAGGCAGATCTTCCTCAGTCTTTTAATGTATTCTTGGCCAACACCTGGGGAATAGGAGAGGGAGGGTGACAAGCCTCTAGATTTTTCTTTATCTTATGGGAGACACAATTTTCCTTGCATCTCAGCTCCAGCAAGACAATGCCAGACTAGGGACTTTCTCTCACTGAAGCTATCCACCCCCTTTGCCACTAATCCTGCTGACCTCTGAGCTCACAAAAAGTGCTCATGGAGCAAGATGCTGCCAATCTGCAATTTCAAAAGAAAGGTTCCTGTTGTCAGTTCCATTTTCCTCTAAGGTGGCTACAAATCTTGGAACTGTCAATCAGATAGTTGGAAAAAATGAGACAGGAGCTCTAAGGAGAGGTTGGGAACTAAAAGAAACCAGCACCAAATGCAGATGATTCCTTTCAGGCTACACAGGCATACAGAAGAGTCAAATGTCAATTACAATTCTTGTTATTGTTCAGTTATGTCCATTTCAGCATGACCCAATTTAGGGTTTTCTTAGCAAAGATACTCTTTCCATTTGTCCTCCAGTTCATTTTATAGCTGAGGAAATGGAGGCAAATGGAGTTAAGTGACTTGCCCAGGGTCACATAGTTATTAAATATCTGAAGCTGGATTTGAACTCAGGAAGACAAGTCTTATTAACTCCAGGCCCAACACTCTATGAGCTATGACACCACCTAGCTGCAGATTTATGGAAGAAAGCACGTCCTCAACATCTCTAGCTTGTATCTAGAGATAGGAGGACGGACCTCTGGCTCCTTTAACTTCCAACTAAGAGTTCATTCATTCTTGAGTATTTATTCTAACCTATAGAACTTCTCCAAGTTCTGGTGCTGTTTTGCTTTATTCACTACTTATGTACCATGCCATGGTGATCTTTTGTCTAACCAGTGTTTGCTAGGAAGGACCTAAGACAGTAAGGATAATTTTAGGGTCCCCCTTCCCCTTAAGAACAACCAGATAAGTAACATCCCTGAATCAGACTCATATACCTAGACTATCAATATTTGAAGAGACAGATAAATATAATTCTAGCCCAATACTTCTCTTGGAGACAGGCAAGAGAAGGAGCAAGTTCCCCCCGCCCCCCCACACACACACATACAGTTCTTCTCTTGCTTCTCTCAAGGTTGAAAGCATAGCCTCCTTTGGAGAGGGGTCAGTCAATTTTCAGAGATTATCTATCCCTGCCCTCCATAAGGTGCTCCCATACACTTAGACAACCCATATTGACCCACCTATCTTCATGGGGACATGTTTAAACAGATGGGGGATCAGTCCCAACCATAAGTTCTTCACATCATCCCAAATTATCAATTTGCTGCTCTTGTCATTTTCTTTTCATTAAATTTTTCAGAAATCCTCCCCACCTCTGTGCATTCACTTAGACTTCTCCAGTCAAGTTGAATGCACTTTATTTCTCCTTTAAAAATATCAAATGGACAAATTACAAACCAAACTAATACAAATGTTGCAAACACTCTAGTCAGAAAAAAAAGTTTTTATGACAATAATCATCTCTCTAGGAAGGAACAGGGAAAATAGAAAATGTAGATAATGTAAAAACAGGAATCATCAAACTGACAGGGTAAGGCAGGTCTCTAGGCTCTAAGACAAGGACTCCTGATATTCTACCAGGGTACAATCATCTAAATAGCAACAACACTGGCCTTCTTTTGCCTTCTTTTTCTTCCTTGCACTAGACATCCCATCATCTGACTCAGTGCCTGCTCATTGGCTGTCCTCCAGGCCTGAAATGTTCTCTTTCTCCTCACCACTAAGACTCAGAACAAATTCTACCTTCTGCAGGAGGCCTTGAGGCTAGTGGCTGGGTTCTGGCCTTTCTTTGCATCCCCAGTGCTTAACACAGAACCTGGCACATAGGAAGTGCTTAATAAATGTTTGCTCACTACTATGAATCTACATTAGCTATATTGGGAGAGCATTAGCTCTATTTGGAGGAGGAGGAGGAGGGCCACCAGGAAGATAAATACTTAGGAAATGCAGAGTTGCTCACAGTCACCAATGATGAACACTGATGAAGGCATCATTCTAATTTATCATTCCTTTGAAATATTCCTTACAAGTCATCACACTCATTTAACTAACCACATTGCTGGAACTGAATTGAAACATGCAGAATTCTTCCCCATAGTCACAGACTCCCAACAGCTGCCTCTTGACCACCAGATAAATACATTCACATGTGGATGAGCAATCAAGGACACAGAGGAAGTGCGGTATTCAGGACAGAGAGCACTAGTCTAGGGTTCTGTCCTCTTCTCCCTGCTTTACATATATATTTATATATATACACATATGTGTGTATATATATACGTATATACACATACATACATATATTTATGTCTGTGGATATATGTATATGTGTGTGTATATACATATATATATACATATTCTCCTTCCCACCCCTTCCCTTCTCTTCCATTCCCCTCTACTAGTTTCCCTTCCTTGCTTTCCTCTCCTCTCTTCCTGACTCCCAAATTTCTACATTTGGACCCACCTATTGTCCTAAATGACAGATCAATATCTCTAATTATCTATTGCATATTGCCACATAAATATTCCACTGGTCCCTCAAACTCAACATGCTCCGAACTTAACTAATCTTCCCCATACTCATTCTATTCCTTCTCCTGACTTTAGTGTCTCTATCAAAATGATTACCTTCCTCCCAGGAACCCAGGATGGAAATCTAGGAGTATCCCCACACTTTCCTTTACCCTATCTCCATGTCTGATTAGTTACCAAGTCCTCAATTCTATCTTGGAAATTTCTCCATATCTATAATGTTGTACATGTTATTTCTTTCTATTTCAACTGACACTACCCCTGCTTGGTCCTCATTGCTTCGTACTTGGACTATTGCTGTGGCCTTCTAACTGCTCTCCCTAACTCAAGTATATCCCTCCTGCCCAGGTTACCATAGTAATCTTCCCAATATACAATTCTGTCTACACCACACCCCTACTCAAAATCTTTCAATGGCTATCCATTACCTATAAGATTATATTAAGCTTCTTTAGCCTAACATTCAAGGGTCATTAAAATTTACATCAGGCTGGGGGGATGTAATGGAAATAACAATGAACCTGTTATCTAAGAATCCTGTATCTGGGCTCTACTGTATATAACTTGTATAACCTTGGGCAAGTCATTTCCCTCCTCTTGGCCCCCATTCCTTCCACTAAAAAAGTGAATGAGTTGGACCAGATGATTCCCAAGATCTAAACCCCATGATCATATCTTCTAGTCTTATTTCTTACTTTTCACAAACCATACTGGAACTTCCTTTCTCCATACTTTTACCCTTATTTTTCTCACATTATGGAATACCCTCCCCATCCTTCATCTCCACTTGCCAAAGATTCAATTATCCATCCTTCTAAACTCATAGACCATATCCTCCATGAAACCAAATCTGAGTCACAGTCACTGGAAGTGACTCCTCGCTCCTCTGACACTGGTAGCATCTCAAATGCACAACTCATGTAATAACAAATGTTCTGCTGTATTGAGGGTATTTTTGTACATGGATGTAGGAGACATGTCCTTAAGGTTACAATCCTAGAAGCTTTCGAATGGGGAGGGGGTGATACACTAGCGGTCAGTTAGAAATGTATAAAAAGGGATTGTTAAAACAGGGATACCAGCATAAACTGATGACTATGAATGAGAGTCAAGAGGCAGAGAGCAGAAAGGAGCTTGAAGGAAATGGGGAGAGATAAATAAATGACAGATGGGGCCAAAACACAGCCATACCTGTCCCCCAGTCATTTGTTAATATTACATTTGTGACAGTCAGGCAGTGCCCCACAGGGCCCCTTTGGGGTATTTGAGAAGCACACATTTTCAGTGCTGGGTTGCAAGAATAGACAGGTGCATGAGCCAGCCTAATGCATCACTGAGTTTCTGGGATCCAGGAACACCAGGACCCTAGAGTCATGGATCCTGCTGTCATTTGCCTATACAACTATGACCATCAAAATCACCAAAAGCTGCTGTAGTGATCCTCAATTCTGGTATGGACAACCTGTCATGAGTCAACTATCTGTGCCCTATTCCCCCTTGACTAGAGAAAGGAAGATATATTATACAATATGAACCTGTAGGAGCGCTCAATCTCTCTCTCTCTCTCTCTCTCTCTCTCTCTCTCTCTCACACACACACACACACACACACACACACACACACACACACATGTTGAGAAAGTGAAAATGGATGGGCTCCAACCTAAAAAGGGGGCTGGAACTGAGAAGAAATTGGGATACTGCATACTATGATGTCTAATGTTTCTTCATTTTGTCATATTTTTATGTATATCATTAATCTATTTTTTATTGTATTCTCTAGGCTAAAGTGATTTGTGAACAACAAGTAGAATTTAAACGGAATTTTTTGAGTGAGATGATCTAATAAAAAACATCTTTGGAATAACAAGGACTACATTCTCTGTATATACATATATGTGTGTGTGTGTGTGTGTGTATGGGTTGCCCTGTTATATATATAGACTTCTAGGGTTTGGGAAAGAACATAGAGATCATCTAGTTTTAACTCTACTTAAAACATTAAGTCCCTTCTCTAGCATTCTCATCTCCCCTACAAAACTATAACCCTCTTGAAGGCAAGATCAAACCTTCTTTATTTTTGTCTCTCCCTCAACACCACACAGACAATCTTTCACATAATGAGCATCATTAAATATTTACTAAATTAATGAATCTACAGTTAGTTTCAATTGACTATTCTCTGCCACCTCCAAAGTTCACAATTAACATGAATTAATTTTTGCTAATTTTTAATAGCATGAAATGTAATCTCAGTCAATTTGAATTCAATTCAATTCACAAATATTTCTTAAATGTTTACTTAGGCAGTTAGGTAGCACAGTGTACAGAGCACTGGGCCTAGAGTCAGGAAGACATGAGTCCAAATTCAATCTCAGACACTTCTTAGCTGTGTGACTCTCAGCAAGTCACTTCTGTTAGCCTCGGTTTCCTCAACTATAAATCTGGAATCACAATAGCACAGGGTCTTTTCTATGATCAAAGGAGATAGTATATGTAAAGTACTTGGCACAGTCCCTGGTACATATTAGGAGCTAAATTACTAAATAAATGCATTTCCTTTCCCTTTCTCCTACTATATAAGTTATCCCTCAAGATCTTTGCCTTTTGCTGTGTAACATGGGAGACACTGACATGGGACCACTCAGCATGGCGTGCCCACATCAGAAAAGGTGCTGTGCTCTAAGAGCAAAGCAGAATTGAGACAGCACAAAAGAAACATAGGATGCACAAATTTGGAGTAATCACCCCAAATGTTCACAAGGACTATCTGTGCCCAACCTATGGTAGAACATTCTGAGCTCATTTTGGTCTGATCAGCCACAGTCGAACACACTGAAACTTCACTTTATCATGGTGATGTCATGTTGGTCCTCTTAGAGAATGAAGGACAACAACCACCAACCAATATATAACAGAGTTTAAAACAACTTAATCCTTGTCGTTAAGAAGCTTGCAATAAACTTTTTGAATATAACATGTATGGACAATGCCAAGTAGAATATGATAGGTATAAAGAAAGATCTAAACAAAGGGCTCTAGGAAAATCTAAGAAGAAAGAAAAGATCATGGAAGACTTCATAGAGAAAGCAACACTCAAGCTTAACCTTCAAGTTAAAAAGATTTTTATCAGGTTGCAGTGAAGAAGAAGGGAGATCCAGGGCTGAGGAATTCACCTGCCCACATGCATGGAGCAGGGAGAGGAGTATAGGTCAAGGCTAAGGAATACATTCTAGGCTAATTTGACTGGGAAATGGAGTGTGTAAGGGAGAGGAATGTGAAAGAAGATCAGAAAGGTGGGTTAGATGGTAGAGGGCCATTCATCCATGCATAAGAATCCCTGGGGAAATGTATATTAATATAGTTTTAAATTCAAATATTACCTATGTTTTATAGTATTTTTATTTATTTTGTTAAATATTTTCTAATTAAAAATGTAATCTGGTTCCCGCCATGTTCAGGAGTATTGCCAGCTGCTTTGAAGCCCCAATGTTCGACACTTCTGCTTTAGACTATGGGCTGTCACTGAAGAAGTCTTTTGTTCTTTTATAAAATGTTCGATAAGTTAGCTCTGGTTTTCATCAGTTTGATTTTTCTGGTCCCTCCAGTTCAAACAATTAAGGTATCATTGTGCCCTGCAGTGAGTAGGATCATTATAGATCCTCAACAAGGAAAAGCTACTTTATAGGGTGTGGACATTACAATAAAAGCCTTGACTTATGCATGTTTAATTATGGGTATTTGAGACTATCAACACCAGTGTTTGTTTCTGAAAAAAAAAGTCAGAGAATCACATGAGTTTTGGCAAAGGACGGGAACAATCCCTCTAAAAGTATTACTTTTGTATTTAACCGTATTCCTGGGAAGTTTCCTTCATTTGCCATCAAATGCAAAAGCATTCTTTTTTTTTCTTTAAAAAAAAAAAGACTAGGTCTCCTTATCTCACCCACCCAAGAAATCTAAGGGGTGCCTCACAGTCCAATTCTACTATTTGACCTGAATGGAAGTTTTGCTCCATTGATTCCAATGTGGGCCACTTCACACCTCTACAGGCAAGCCACCAGCCCACCCCTCCCCCATTTTGATTCCAGATTTAGTGTGAACATTGGATCTGCTTAGCCTATTGCAGCTCAGAATTGCCCCATCAAGAGTTTCCATCAGCCTTCACTTCCCCTGCAGTTGGGATTACAGGGGTACACCTCCACGTCTAGCTTCCATATCATTCATAATGGACCACAGGGAGCAAATCCAGCCAAACCCATGGAAGCTCTAGATCCAGCTAGGGAGAATTTTGCCTCCTTATCCAGTTGGTGCAAGACTTAAAATGCTGCTTTTACAACCAGTGCTTATTATTAACAATACTAGTATTGCTTTTAAAAACACTTTTCTTCACATTTATGGAGTGATCATTTCTCAGAGAAGATTAGCCACATGCAAATTGGAATTTTTATCATGTAGCTGGGTTTATGTCATTCTTGTATAAAATCACCTCTCCATAAACCTTGGAAAGGCAGCTTTTGTTGGTTCTATAACTAGAGGTAAGGGGGAATTGAGGAGCATAGATTTAAAACTGGAAGAGCTCATAGGCAGAAACATAATTAACAATCTTGATGCTGAGGGTATGCAGCCTGAAACCAACTATCAAATCAAATTTCAGGAATTCTATTGGGGGTGGAGGAGAGACTCTGAGACGTTACAAGGCTGCTGCTGGGGAGACAGCCATGGAGGGAGGAGCAAGGAGACAGCAAGGGCCACGAGGAACTCACCTGGGATACAGTCACTCCGAGAGAGGAAATAGGGCATCTGGCATTTTGTTATGTTGATTAATTATTCTTGTTAACTAAGTGCTAAACTTAGTCATTTCTATAATGTTGAAGCAGCCTAAGTATTGTCAATGCCCTCTGTTTTTGTTTCCTGGACAAAGCTCCAGCTACCATGATCCAAGATATAGCTCTGCTTAGAAGTCATTCGGTCCAACCATATCATTTTACAGATTAGGAAACTAATACCTTGAAAGGTTAAATAATGCATCCATGATGTCAGTTAGTAAGTGTTGAAGGTAAAATCTGAACCCAGGTCCTCAAATGCAGCACCATCTCCACTGAACTAGGTTGTCTCTCCTACCCTCCATCTGTATGTGTATATGTGTGTGTGTATGTATGTGTGTCTATACCATACATACATATAGATACTCATTTCTCTCTGTATACATATGTGTATATATATACACATATGTGGCATATATGTGTGTATATGCGTGTATGTATATACTCATCTCTAAGAGACCCACACTGAGGGTAAGAATTGATTTCTAATTTGTTCAATCTCCTTCATCAAAAAAGGATCATGTGAAAGATGAGATGCCCTTAATCCATTTTGGACTTCAGGGGATAGATAGATAGGTATCTGATAGAAAGAAAGGAAGGAAGACAGATAGATAGATAGGTAGGTGGATAGATAGGTAGATGGAATGGATGGATGGATCGATCAATGGATGGATAAGATAGAATGAGTGCACATGTATTAGACACATAATACTCTAGACACTGTACTACAAAACAAATTCAATTGAATTCAATATTTGTTAAGTGCCTACTATGCACCAAACATTGTGCTCTGTCCTTAGAATACAAAGGAAAAAAATTACACAATCCCTATCCTCAAAAAGTCTGTGGTCTAATTGAGGAACATAATATGTATCAAAAGTATGATACAAGGTAAAATGTCAGGACAAAGAAGGGAATCTAAAGTGCTCTAGGAAAAACTTGAGGAAGAGAAAACTGGACAAGGCTTCAAGATGAAGATGGTGCCTGAAGTTGGCCTGGAAGGAAAGGATTTCAAGAGCCAAAGGAAAAGAGGCAGATGGTGCCAGGCATAAGATACATCTTGTGCTGATGCTCAAAAGCAAGGAGTGTGGTTCACTTTGATTGAAACTCAGAGTACTGGAAGATGAGCAGCTGATTAGGGTCAGCTTTTATTATGTGAGTAACTCAAGGCCCTCAGTGAAGAATCAGGTTCTGGAAGTGGGGTCAGCTTTTCTGTTGGTCTTGGGGACCTAATTTAATTCTGACCTCAAAATCCTAAATTCCTTTGTATTCAGCAAAGAGAATTCTCTTTATCTGTGGGAATCGTTGTTTTTGTATGACAAAAGTAAGAGTTGATATCTATACCTCACACACTATTAATCAATTCCTATTATATCAATAATCTAAACATTATAAGAAAATAAAGAAAAAGTCAAAGAAAAAAGAAGGTATTTATTAGTTTAGAATAAGAGTTCTTAATCTAGGATCTATGAGCTTGTTTTTTCTTTTAATAACTATTTCAATATAATTCATTTCTTTTGTGATTTTATGTATTTTATCTTATGCATTTAAAATCGTTATTCTGAAGAAAGGCCCTCCCTCCATATACATGATGCTATCTTGATGATAATCCCTTGGGACCTAGTAATATCTAATTTCTGTGTCTCTCAGGCAGAACATAACATCTGGTACATAGTAGGTATTTAATAAGGGTCTATTAAATTTAATCTATTTTGTTAGATGACCACAGAAAACTTATAAAGGGGCCCATCGTGCCAAAAATGGTTAGGAATGACCCTAGTCACTTTAAAATCTCCTCTCTTTCCCCTTTCTTTGCCCTTTCCAGGCTCAGTGTTATTCTTTGGGAGGGGATAAGAAGTTCGGTAAGACAAACAATGTTTTCCATGGCAAGACAAGAAGGAAATAAAAGAAGTGATCACTCTAGAGAGCCTACAATGTGCCCAGCATTGTGTTAAATGCCTAAATGCTTGACAAATATTTTTCCATCTGATATTCACAACCACCCTGAGGTAGGTGCTATAAATATCCCCATTTTTCAGTTGAGGAAACTGAGGCAAACAGAGGTCAAGTGACTTTCCCTAGGTTACACAGCTAACCTAGCTGGCTGTGTAAGAGAATAGTAATTATTATATAGTATCATAATACCATTATAATCATAATATTCTCTAAGTAAGAGAGGAATACTCCCCAGAATTCAGGACAACAACCCCTCTGATGTTCATCTCACACATCCTATTTCCTTCTTTTGAACGATTGTGCTTCTACCCAAAAATTGTAATAAAATAATGTCCTGCACATGTGAACCATTTTATACTTTTGAAAGTTCTTTCACATCATTTCCCTCATCTCGGTCAATTGATCAGTCAATATTCATCAAGGGACTACCACTTAGACAACTTTATGGAGATGGGGAGAGAGGAGTAGGATTCAAAGAATCTAAATTGAAGCTTCCTGTGCTCTAGACCTAATTAGAAAGAGAGGCAAGCTGGTTAGACTCAGCTCCTTCTCCCCTCTGTGAAGTACAGAGGGAGGAGGACTCATCATCAATGGCAGTCATTGGTGGGTGCCCAGAATAGAGTTACACAGAGTTTTGCTTTCCTGACTCAAATATAATTTGTACGCTCATGTAAGCAAAGGAATTTCTTTACCTTTGGCCATGTGCCAGCTTCCACTTATCTACGTCAGTCTAAAGATGAACACACTTTAATCTTTCACAGTCAATCTATGCCTGGATGGAGTAGATTTGCTAGGTGGCAGTTATCCATGCAGTTTCATCTCCTAGAGTCGGACCAAGGGAAATACGAAAACCTAAGGATTGTGGTAACATGAAAAGACATGCCCCCTCATGTCCTTTTGGTGAGAGAGACTATTATATTGGTGGTTTGCATGATATTAAGACTATAGTAAATCAGTGGTAACACATTTTCTTTTGCCACTGCAGTAGTGGAACTGGTGACATAGACCAGGATATGGGAAAGTGGACTCAGTTTCCTCACTTAAGATGTGGACCTCAAAAAAAAGATATGGACCTCAAGGAGTCAAGAACACATAGAGCCAATATCCCTGGATGAAAGAACTCTGACCTGTGGTTTCCTGTTAACTAACAGCTTCTATCCACTGTAGTGGAATGAGACAGAGAAGAATGACCCCTTACGGGCAGGGGATTGGCCAAGACTCTGGTGGAAGCCAAGTAGACTTACTGGAAGCATAAATAGTATAGGTTGGCTCCTTTTAACAGTGGCCAGTAAGCTCTCAGCACAGCTCAATTTGATTGTGGAAGAGCTGGAGAAGTTCAGGGAGCAGAGGAAAGAACAGGATACTAATGGCCCTCTCTCCTTCAAGAGGCATTAGAGGCTTTCCAAGTTAGAGCAGAAAGGACTGAGCTAAAGATTTAAACCCCTGGTCATTTAACCTGCTGATTTCAAACATCAGCTAACTATGTATTCCTGCCATATTTCCATGATAAAGGTTTGGGAGACATGGCACAGATTGAGATCAGAAAACTTGGGACCAAGAGGTTTCAGAGGATATTGACAACCCTAGGTCCCTAGGAATGTAATGACATCTAGGACTACTGGCCAGAACTTTAACCTGTAATTCAGAGGAGAGTTCTACTTTATCTGGAGGGAGTATAACTCAAATTCTGGAAAAAGAAAAAAATTCCCAAACAATGAGCTGCAAAAACCTTTGAAATCTGTAATGGCTAAGGTTCATTTGAGGGAAAGCTCAAAACAATGACTGGAGGGAATTGGTATCAGTAATACTGAGTTCTTAGGAATAGATTACACTGGTTTCATTAACACTGAACACTACCTTAAATTGTTTAGTGAAGAAGGTTGCCAGACTGTTATCCCTTATACATACATACATACATACATACATACATCAAGGTAGCTGGCTGGTGTAATGGATAGATTGCCAGGACTGAAGTCAGAAAGATGTGAATTCAAATTTGACCTCAGATACTAACTAGTTATATGATTCTAGGCAACTCACTTCATCTGTTTGTTTCAGTTTCCTCATCTGCAAAATGATAATTGCCCCTATCCACCCAGAGTTGTTGGGAAGAGCAAATGAGATAATGATGGTAAAGCGCTTAACCCACTACTTGGCACATGGTAAGTGCCATATAAAGGTTAGTTATTAGTATTAGATAAATAGAAAGCCAGACTGGGAGTATTAGAGATAGATTTTATAAATATATTTATATGTGTTAATAGAAACAAATGAAACAAGCATTAATTAAGCCCCTATTATTTGGAGGGCTACATATACACAAAATATATGCAGAACAAAATAAATCAAAGTGATTGGTGGAACCATAAACTGGGGAATCAGAAAAGTCCTCGTTTAGAAGGTGTCACTTGAGTAGAGCCTTGAAAGGAGGTGGGAGTTCCCAAGGGCAGAAGTGCGGGGAGAAGGCAACCTTTGCAAAGGCACAGAAGTGGAAAATAGAACATCATGTGTGAGGAAAAGCAAACAGATCAACTTGGTTGAAACAGAATTAGAGGAAGCAACGTGCAATCAGTCGGTGTGGGGAAATAATCCAGAATGCAATTGAAAGGGCTTTAAATGCCAAACAGAGTGGCTTAGAAGAATCAGGGAACCACTGAGGCTTCTCAAGCAGAGGAGTGATATGGTGAGATGGTGAGATCAGTGGTATTCTATGCTCCATCCCTTCCTAGACAAGAGTTCAAATTGTTGACAACAGATCAGAGTTCTAGGAAAATATCAATTTGATAGCTTTCTTTCTCTCCAAGGTCCAATCAATCAATCAGAGCACTTATTAAATATTTCTTTACTATAAATGTGGTCTAGAGGATAAAGTAATGGCCTCTAAGCCAGGAAGACCTGGGTTCAAGACCCACCTTTAACATCATGTAACCCTGGGCAAGTCAGTTAACCTCTCAAAACTCTAAGCAACTCATTAAAACTAAAAATTGCAGAGAAACTGCCATCCTTCATGAGTAGTGTTTCCCCATCTGGAAGTTCCCTATGTCAATGAAATCATAGTCTATTTATGTCCCTACAGCTATGTTGTAGGCACTGTGACAAGGGAAACAAAGACAAAAATGAAAGCTTGCCTTCAGAGAGCTTACATTCAATGTTGGAAGAAGCAACATTCATATATAAATAGATACAAAATGCATATGCATAAATTCAGGGTTATTTTGAAGGGAGGTCATTAGACATTGGGGGTATCAGAAAAAGTATCATGTAGGAGATCATGCTGGCACTGAGCTTTGTAAGAAGTTGGTCATTCTAAGATGTGAAAGTGGGAGGACATTTCAGGTAGGAGGCACAGCGTATTTAAATGCACAGGGATGGGAGATGGACTGTTGCTAGGTAAGAAATGGCAAAAAAAAAAAACCAACAGACTACGGAACTGTGAAGAGGAATAATGTGTTTTCAAAGTGGTTTGGAACTAGGTTGAGAAGTACTTAAATGTCAAATAAAGGAATTTAGTTTGAAGTAATAAGGAGCCATGGAAAACATTTGAGGTGAGAAGCATTGTGGAAGTTGATGAGGCCCCTGGAAGACTGGAAAGAAAAGAGTCCAGGTTAGAGATTTAAGGGACAACCACAATTACTTGAGTTTATTTCCTTATATCTAATTCATGATGAATATTGTACACGAGATGATGTTGCTGCTGATGATATAATTCCCAGCATTAATATAGTGCTTTAAGGTTTACAGAGCATGGTGCCTATGCTATATCACTTGATTCTTACAATAACCCTATGAGCCAGAATGGATACATATACAATATTTTTCTTGATCCTGCCAGCCTCTTATGCCTCTCACAAAAATTACCTTCTATTTATTGTGTATATATCCTGCACATACTTACTTTATGTGTACTTGTATGTATTCGTACTGTCTTACCCTATAGAAAATAGGTAAGTTCCTTGAAGGTAGGGATCCTTTCACTCATGTCTTTTTATCTTCATACTTAGCTCAGTACCTGGCATCTAGCAGACATTTAATAAATTTGCTTGCTGATTGATTGAAAGATACAGATCTTTCAATCTGGTCAAGGAAAACCGGAGCCACACTTCACCTTAAGCTGACTTAATGTTTCCCAGTTCTTTACCCAGCCCAAGAAGCAGATGAATAGTAGAATTACATCTCCCAACCTGGAGACTGGGAAACATGAATCCCTGAAACTGATCAGTCTCAACCTGTTCTCATCTTCAACAAAAATTATGAGCCTATCAGTAAGGTACCTATCTGAAAAATCCACCCTCATCTCTCATTCTGAGCCTGTGAGTAGATAAGAATGTCTTCTGTCCACTGACCAAGGCTGAGGAACTATGAAAATAAATATTTAATAAAGTTTTCAGTTTGATTCCATATGAAATTCTTGGAAATGGGAAAAGCTGATAAAAATGTCATTTCCTTAATAAGAGAACGAGCCCCTTGCCTATATAAAGATTAAACTTCTGTACCCCCTGCCCTTTGACAGATGCATCCTTTATGAACCTGTTCCCTGGATGTTGGCACTTATATTATTGAATTCAACAGCAAGCCCCTAGCCAGAGGTTTCCATAGGACTTGAAAGAACACACCTCAATTGGAAGTGCTCATAGGAGCGCATTTTTCAGTCTCCATGTTCCATCCATTTTAGACCAAGATGGGAAAAGGGCAATAGAAATCCATTCCCTGATACAACTATCTCAAAGGGAAGAAGAGACTCCAAAAACTACTTCCTAAGATAACCATAAAGAAGAAAGGTTTAAAAAATAACAACCATAGAACTTCAATAAGAGAGAACAGAGGGTTTGGAAAGAATGACTACAGAGGCTTTCAATATCAAGGTTCTCATGGCTCAGTGCATGGTTCAATTCAGATGCATCAGTGGATAAATTCACGGGGCTGGAAAAAAGGTGCATGCACACGTGCACATACACACACACACACATACACACACACACTTATTTCCCCTACCCCTTTTGCACACTCCCTAGAGCCTGTGCACTTCAGATTCCTCATCTTCATCCTCTGAGACATGGGGGAAGCTTGGGACTGGTCCCTGGAAACCACATGTTCAAAGTCAGGATTCTGGGATCCCCTTTGGATGTTCTAGAGTGGAAGGGTTGTTTGTACTCATCTAGCTCCATGCTAAGATTTGGTGGTGACTAGTATTCTGGTGACCAGAACTCAAACCCTTGAGATATCCAGTATATGAGTATGGTATTGTAGTAGAAATTGGGAGCCTGTATCCATGCTAATTTATACCCCAACCCATCCCTTAGGATTCCCTGGGTTTAGTGTGCTAGCCAAAGGAAGGGTCTCTGAATGAAGAGATCAAAGGGGATGGAACAAGAGTATTCATAGTGCATGTTGGTACCTCTTTGCCAAAACTATTATCTGCACATTTTGTCACCAGTCAAACTAAGTAACCTCCCCAAACTTCTGCTATGACTGGCCCTATATCTCCTTGAATTAGACTCTTCATGAGGGAATTTCCATTCATGTCTGTAACCCTAAATGTGAAAAGAGTAACCAGCTGCAACTAGCCCTTTGTTCCCTGACATGCAAAGAGACCTAAGCTGTATCCCTGCTCCCCCTCCCTGTATCATCTCACCTAAGGATGACATGGGATCAATCCTCCCAATTATGGCCAAAATTGAAGATTGTTAACAACAGGACCAGAAGGTGAGGGTTAAACTGAAGTGCTACTCTAAGCTCCAGATCTAGGTAGGAATGGAGGCTGCTTCACCTAAAATGACTCAGTAAATTACTCAGTAAATTATTCTATACTCTTTGTACTTTTGCATTGGATGGCACTGAGTGCCAAAGACATTCATAAATATGTGTGGCCCTATCCTTTGCTTATGTAAAGAGGATGAGAAAAGCCGAAGATAATACTTATCCCAGGGCGAACTGGAATTCTAGCTATGCATACCTATGCCAAGTACTATTGTATTAATATTGTTTTTTCCATTACTTATGGGGTTGGGTACCTATACAAAGAAAGATCAAATACTCTATAAACACTCTACATGGAGGTAACTCCATGGTTTTACCTTTGTATGTCATCTTTCAAGGGAGTGGAATGGTGTAAGCTGGTTAGCCTTTCCCCCTCCTCCATGGAATATGGAGAAAGAGAGACTGATCAATAATGACAGCCAGCTATTGACCAGTAAGTTCACTGAGAAAAGTAACACCTTACCAAAGAGACTACATTAACACAAATATACTTTCTGTAACCTTTTTTTCATACCTTTTTTTTTCTTGCCTTAAATGTACTAGCATTCTCATGCAAATAGAAATTTCTTTACCTTACCCACTACTTTACCACTCCTATGGACTTGCGCAAGCCTCCATTTGTCTTCCTTATTATATAATCACAGACTCTATGCCACCTTAGGCCAATATATATCTCTATATAAGGAAGGGCTTCTTAATCTGGGCCATATGAACCTTTAAAAATACTTTGATGATATTTTTGATAAAATATTTTGATTCAATATAATTGGTTTCCTTTGTAATCCTGTTATTTTATTTTATACATTTAAAAAACATAATTCTGAAAAGGGGTCTCTAAGTTTCACCATACTGTTGCTAAAGGAGTCCATAATACAAAAACTGGTTAAAAATTCCTGGTCTAGGTAGAGTCAATTTCTTGGTTGTTGCTACATTCACAGCTTTGATTTCTAGAGCCAAACCAATATGAGGACCTAAATGAATGTTGCACCTATCATTTGCTTGCTATCAATCAATCCAAAAGTGAGCTAAACATTTATGATTTTATCTCTGTTCCTGAAATATTGGACAGGATTTGTGGAGGGAGAGAAAAAAAACAAAGAATGATAAAAGGTAGCACATGAGTTAGTGAGGAATGGGTGGCACAAACACTCAGTAATATAGGAACTAAGAAGTAGGAGTTAGGCTAAGGGTATCTGGAAGGTTCATGGAGAAAATGGGAGTTGTGTTGGGCTTCAAAGGACTGGTAAGGTTTGGAGAGCCAGAGAGGAAGAAGTAGGACCCACCAAAATATATTTTTAGGAAGATTAATATGCTAGACTAGAATGAATAAAGACTGAAGGCAAACAAATCCACAAAAAAGGCAACAAGCATCTGGAAGGTAATAATGGCCATGGGAATGGAAAGGAGAAATAGAGAGAAAATCAATAAGACATTAGTGAGTGTTGGGTCAAGATTTTGTTGTTAACTCCTTTCTGACTCTTCATGACCCCATTTGGAGTATTCTTGGCGAAAATATTAGAGTGGTTTGGCATTTCCTTCTCCAGATCATTTTATAGATAAGGAACTGAGGCAAACAGGGTTAAGTGACTTGCCCAGGGTCACACACCTAGTAAGTATCTGAGGCCAGATTTTAACTCGGGAAGATGAGTCTTCCTGACTTCAGACCCAGCACTCTATTCACTGTGTCACTTAGCTGTCCATGGGATCAAAAAGGATGAGTCAAAGATAACTCCAAAGTTTTGAGCCTGAGAGGAACCTGGTGCCATTAATAGAGATAGTACTATTAGTAAAGAAGCCTCATTTAGGATGAAGCAGATGCTATTTTGTGTTGTTTTATTTGCTTTGGAGGCTGTTGCTGTTTTTTGAGATGAGGTCTCTCTATCAAATCCAGAGAAGTACAGCAGCCATTCACAGACCCAACCCTACTGCTGATTGGCATAGAACTTGGATCTGTTCTGTTTCCAACCTGAGTCAGTTTGTGCCCCCATATCCCAATCTGGTATTTCCCACCCTGTTCCCTGAAGCTCACCATGTTGGTGTCAGACATATTGGATTCAGATACCCAATTGGCTTTCAAACTGTACTCTTGCTCAAAATTCTCTGATTCAAGCAATCCAACAGGTTCAGCCTTCTGAGAATCACAAACTACAGGTATATGCCACCAAGTCTAGCTAATGGATTAAGTTGATTTTAAAGTGATGGCAGGATGCTTAGAAGGAGACATCTAGTAGGCAGTTCAAATATGGATGAAGAGGAGATCAGATAAGGTCAGGGCCAGATATTTAGACTTAAGAATGCGTAGGGAGAGGAGCCAAGATGGTAGAGTAGAAAGATACACATATGCTATCTCCTAAACCACAGCCCATAAAATACCTGTAAAGAAGAACTCCCAACAAATTCTGGAGCAACAGAAGCCACAGAACAATGGAGTGGAGGAGATTTCTGTTCCAGAGAGACCTGAAAAACAGACATCAAAGGTCTGTCCCACACTGGACCTAGAGCAGAGCCCAGCCCTGTCTTGGCCGCCTGGCACTGAGGGGAACAGATCCGAGCAGGCTTCAGGGACAGAATCTCCAGTGGTCACACAGGTCCCTCCACTCATAGGTACCAACGATCAGCAAGTCTTTTTCGATGACCAAGAGGGGAGTGGGGTGTCCCCATGACTCTGGCAGCAGAGGCAGCAGTGGACAGGGGCTCCCAAAGCTGGCAGGAACTTGGATCCATTGCTGAATGTCTCCATGTAAACCCCCTGAGGGAACTGAGCCCTTTGTGGTGGCCCTGCCCCCACTTGAGCATCTGAACTTAATCTCATACTGAATAGCAGCCCTGCCCCCACTGAAAGCCCTGAGGCTAGGAAGTAGCATTTGAATCCCAGCCACTAAGAGCTGGCTGGGCAGATCTGGAGGCAAGATGGGTGTGGAGAAGAAACTCAGAAGTCTAGTAACTGGCTGGGAAAATGCCCAGAAAAGGGGGGAAAACAATAAGACCATAGAAGGTTACTTTCTTGGTGAACAGATATCTCCTCCCATCCTTTTGGATGAGGAAGAACAATGCTTATTATAAGGGAAAGACATAGAAGTCAAGGCTTCTGTATCCCAAACATCCAAAATAAATATTC
>CM053769.1:325203208-325357837 GCA_028658325.1 Potorous gilbertii
CAACTGACCTGGAAAATAGATCCAGGAGAGACAATTTAAAAATTATGGGACTACCTGAAAGCCATGATCAAAAAAAGAGCCTACACATCATCCTTCATGAAATTATCAAGGAAAACTGCCCTGATATTCTATAATATAATAAAATAAGTATTCAAGGAATCCACTGATCACCGCCTGAAAGAGATCCAAAAAGAGAAACTCCTAGGAACATTGTGTTAGAAGGGAGGGCATATTGGTGATAGGGGTAATTAGAATGCTCAGCGTTTTGGGGTGAGGGAGGGGACAAATGGGGAGAAAATTTGGAACCCAAAATTTTGTGAAAATGAATGTTAAAAGTTAAATAAATAAATTTTTTAAAAAATGTGTAGCCCAGAGTTGGTAATTGAATCTGCAATATGTAATATGAGAGCTGAGAAAGAGAAGAAAAAGAACATCTCAAAGTGACTGCGTTGGAGAGGTGGAATAATTATTATTAATTTTATTATTCTGACTTGACAAGGGAAGGAAACCGAGGTCCAGAGAGGGGGAAATGACCTGACTGAAGTCACACAACAAATTAGTGTTAGCACCAGCACTATTCCTCCATCTCCTAGGCATTTTTCCCCAGACCACAATCATATGAACCAAATACATGCCATCTAGTTATTTGGATCTGGGAGATGGATTAATTAACAACTGAGTGTTGGCTCCATGCAAATTGGACATCTAGGCTGTAGATTCTGTAGACTCTCTCTTCCTGCTCTTTGTTTCTATTTTCAGCCCTTCATTAGTTTCATTATAATCCCTGTCAGTTATAGAAACAGAGCATCAAAGACTTCTACTAACATCTTCCTTTTTACACACACACACACACACACACACACACACACACGCGCGCGCGCGCGCGCACACAAAGTGAAAGTCCTCCCACACTAAAGGTCTTGGTTGGAGACAAGAGTGATCTCAGGTATTCCAAGGAGGTACCATCATGAATATAATTCTTACAACTTTGAGTTATCACAAAAATCTTACTGTGCTAATCACACAAGTTATTTCAGTGTTGTTTTTCTTCTTTGATCTGGCAATCAACAAATATTTATAAGTATATAAATAAAAGATGAAAGACAAAACAGCCACTGAGGATATCTGATCCATGTAAACATTTAGGCTATAAAAGTGACTTCTACATTACTTTGTTAGGCCCAGCCCACCACCTTCAAAATCTTCCCTGAGCTCCAATAGTTTCTTCATTATTCTTCTAGAATGTTATTTCATTTATCCAGACATCATTAAAGCAAGGTGGAGAGAGCTACAGATGTGGAAAAACACATATACTGCCACATATAATTGACATATCAAAAATTGCTATAAGGGATGGCTTGTTGAATAGAGGAGAAGAGAAAGAGAAAAGAAAAATAAATAAATTACACTGCTTGAGTCTTTAATATCCATGGTTCTGTTGTTAGAAGGCCAGGGGGTATACCATGAGGAATCTGCCAATTTGGCAGAATATCATCCACATAGAAGACATATTAGAAGTTTAGTTCTTGTTCTGAGACTTTATGACCCCTTCCTTTATAGCAACCTGGTTTCACAGCTGCATTGCTTTCAACTAATCAGTGACCCCTGATATTTCCTGACCAGTTGTATCACAGCTAAAGTGGCTTAAAGATCCAGGTGTCTGCCCACTGAGTCTAGCCACAAACCTATGTTCCCAGTACCCTGTGCTGCCTTTGTCATTTTTTACCTAGTTGGCCTCATTACTACACCTTTTGTGTCTTCCAACATCTTTGATGGCATCACCTTTATTACTATTATTTCTCATCTCCATTAAAACCCTACTTCATTGCCCCATTGTGGAATAAAGATGATAAGCCCTGGAATCTCCAAGGCTCTGCCAGAAAAGCTTCCAGAACAGGCTCAGTAGTGAATAGGGCCTCTAGTTTCTAAATATCAGCTTAGATGAACTACAAATTATAGAGTATGAGAGGAGCTGAGATGTTCTGAGACACAGTACCCAATTGTGATCGAAGGGGAGGTAGTCAGAAAGTAATCTATAGAAGAAAATAAGTTTTTAGAAAGACTGAAAATACCAATCATCTCAAGAAGAAGAAAATTCAATTAAAGACTTTGAGCACAAGCAAATCAACCAAGAGAAAAAATATTAGTAGAAGGGGAAACGGCCTCCAGAAAAGATAAAAGAATTTAGACATCTATAAATAAGTATTGCAAGACAAAGGAAAATGGCTCTGATGAGGCAGAGAACCCTATAGATTTCCAGAAGAGCATGAAGCCACAGCACAATATTTCCAGATGGTTTAAAAGATAAATGTGAATTGTGAAAACAGAACTCATGGCCTGGATAGCAGAAATAATTGGTAGAGCAGAAAAACTTGAATCCATGGTAGCAAGTCTCACCAACAAAACAAAAGAGAGGATAACTGATTTAGAATGCAAATACACAGAACTGAAGGACAATCTGGGGAAAAAAAGAAGAAAAAAGCAATTACATTAAAAGAAAGTATTTTTTCCACACAAGCAAAACAGATTGATCTCAAAGACAGGATGCATAGTAACAACTTAAAGATTATAGGTATTTCAGAAGAACATAAGCCGTCAAAAAACCTGAACATAATAATGCAAGAAACAATACAAGAAAACTGTCCAGAACTTCTGAATGCAGAAAATAAAGTGTTGATTGAATGAACTACAGAAAGCTTCAAAAACAAAACCAAACCAAAAAAACTATACTGAGAACTCTAAGACATACAATGGTCAAATTTAACAATTCCACTGACAAACCTCAAATTCCGTTAGTAACCGGGAGACTAATCTTCAAATATAAAGGAAAGTAAATTTGAAGAACATAAGACTATCCTGCTCCCATCAGAAATCACAAAACGGAACAAAATAAAATGTTCCAAAAAGCAAAGGAGTTCAAGATATTATCCCATGGTGACTTACCCTGAAAAATCTGAGCTTAACTATAAACAGGGGGAAAAAAGATGAATGATCAATTTTTTAAAAGTATTCAAAAACTTCCTACACCTGAAGAAATAATTTGCTTGAAAATATCAGCCTAACTAAATACAAAAATGCTTCCCACCAAAAGACTGGCTACTAGGCACTAATTTTTTACAGCAGTCTGCCAAAAATTTGGTATTCAAAACTGAACATAGATACATTGTATCTGAGTTGTGTACAGCAGGGGTTGGACCTCCTTGTTTGGGAAATTGACCCTGTATTAATACAACCTATGTTCATGTCAGTTTCTGTGGTTTCCTTAAGGGGGATATTAATGGTGGTCTTAGTCTTAGCCATCTCAAAGGGTTGTTGAAAAGATCAAATGAGATAATGGATATGAAAGTACTTTGAAAACTCCAGATGGTTACAGATAGATAGAAAGATGATAGATACATAGACACACACATAAACACATACACACATATATATATGTTTGTATATATGTGCATATATTTATGGTTCATCATATGTGTATATGTGCAGAACCATTTGGAGTTTTATAAATACATATATAGGTGCTGTTACTGTCATTGTCATCATCTGATGTTTCATTCTTCCTGATGATATAAGGAAGGCCAGTTGTGTTGGTCACCACGCTGAATTCATTTCCTTGACCTTCAGAGAGTAGGGACTCTGTTTTTCTTTTTCTTTAACGGAGAATGAAACTCTATGAATCATTCACATCTCATCCTCTTAAAAAGCCTTAACTTTCACTTATAATTTGAGGGTTGAATACTTACTTTAATGACTAGATATTCCACAAACCACAATCAAAATTCAACTGAAATGAATCCTAAGCTGCTTTTAAGCTTTGCTACCATTCCTCAAGTCCCTCAGGACCTTTTTGAGGGAAAGTCTCTATGATTCCCAGAAAGTTGCTCCAACTGTCAGACTCTTCACTTCCCCATTGACCACAGCACAGATCCACCCAGGATATCAGCGAAAAGTTTCTGGTTTTGTTTGTTTCCAATATTCAAGTTATAAAGAGCAAGACACAAGGATGTTACCTTCTTCCTCTTCACAACTCATTCTAACAACCCAACTTTGTGTGTTTCTGTATGTAAATATATAATTACTATTTGTGTATATATGTGTACATATACATATATACACATGTCTATAAAGTATATGTATCTATTTATGCATATGTACAAAGTATATACACAAATATTAACTATATATACATATATACACATATAGAGATAAATATTTTACATGATTTATATAGATTTATCTGACTTATCTATCATCCTTTACCCCATTAGTAGAATGTAAGCTCTTTGAAGGCAGGAATCATTTTCCCTTTTATCTTCATATTCCCACTCTTCTGGCATAGTACCTCCCATATAGTAGGTACTTAGTAAATGCTTATTGAATTGAATTGATCTCACCTTAACTTTTCTAAACCATCCCTCAGAATAAGATAGAAATATTTCCAATAAGATCAGGGGTGAAACAAAGATGCCCATTATCACCACTGTTACTCAATATGGCGCTAGAAATGTTAGCTTTAGCAATAAGAGAAGAAAAACAATTAAAGGAATTAGAATATGCAATGAAGAAAAAATCTATGACTCTTTGTAGATGATAGGATGATATAGTTAGAGAATCCTAAAGAATCAACTGAAAAACCACTGAAAATAATTAACAACTTTAGCAAAGTTGTAGATTATAAAATAAACTCACATAAATCATTGGCATTTCTATTTATTACTAACAAAGCCCAACAACAAGAAATGGAAAGAGAAATTCCACTTCATTGTAACTATAGACAATATAAAATATTTAGGAATCTACTTGCCAAGACAAACCCAAGCACTATACGAACACAATTACAAAACACTTTTTGCACAAATAAAGTCAGATCCAAAGAACTGGAAAAATATTAGTTGCTCATGGATAAGCCAAGCTAATGACAATCATACCTAAATTAATTTACTACTTAATGCTATATCAAATGCTATATCAAACTACCAAAAATTATTTTATAGAGCTGGGAAAAAATAATAAAAAATTCTGGAAGAACAAAAGGTCCAGAATATCAAGGGAATTAATGAAAATAAATGTACAGGAAAGTAGCCTAGCTGTACCAGATCTAAAACTGTATTTTAAAGCAACAATCATCAAAATTACTTGATACTGGTTAAGAAACAAGAGTGGTGCTATTGATTAGAGAAATGCAAATCAAAACAATTCTTAGATATTACAGCACACCTGTCAGATTGGCTGACATGACAAAACAGGAAAATTATAAATGTTGAAGAAGATGTGGGAAATTGGAACACTAATGCACTGTTGGTGAAGTTGTGAACTGGTCCAACCATTATGGAGAGCAATTTGGAACGATGCTCAGAGGGCTATAAAACTGTGCATACACCTTGATCCAGCAATACCACTTCAAGATCTATATCCCAAAGAGATCATACAAATGTGGAAAAGACAAAAATCTTTATAGCAGCTCTTTTAGAGATGGAAAAGAACTGGAAATTGAGGGGATGCTCATCAATTGGCAAATAACTGAACAAGTTGTGGTATATAAATGTAATACTATTGTAATAGTACATATAAATGTAATATTATTGGTCCACAAGAAACGATGAGCAGGCCAACTTCAGAAAAACCTGGAAAGACTTAAATGAACTAATGCTGAGTAAAGTGAGTGGAACCAGGAACAGCAATATCAAGCAATGACCAACTTTGATAGACTTTACTCTGCTCGGCAATACAAGGATCTAAGACAACTCCAAAAGACACATGATGGAAAATGCCATCCACATCTAGAGAAAGAACTATGGAGTCTGAATGCAGATTGAGGCGTAATATTTTCTCTTTCTTTTTTGTCTTCTTTGTCATGGTTTTCCCCTTCGATTCTAATGCTTCTTTACGGCATGTCTAATGTATAAATATGTCTAATATGATGGTACATGTACAGCCTATATCAGATTGCATGCTATCTTGGAGACAGGGGAACAGAGGGAATGGGAGAAAATTTAGTACTCAAAATCTTATTGAAGCAAATGTTGAAAACTAAAAACAAATAAAGACATAAAATTTTGAAAAAAGAAACATAAACCTGCCTTTGGGACATTTTCTTTATTCTACAGTCAGGCATGAAAAGTAAACCTTCAAAAAGTCAAGAGCATGTGGACCTCATCTCTGAGGTTATCACTTCTTCCCCTAGTCTCATATAGCTTGGCTCATAAACAATTACTATTTGTGTAAGCAAAGGTTTTGCAAATTAGTGAATGCCACAAAAAGTTTTACTGTTTTCTCAATGAGATGAGACAAAGTATAACCGTGATGAGCAGAGAAATACACCATACTTGGAAACTTCAAGAGATCTGTGATCTCATTGATAGCACTGGATTGAAAGGATTTGGTTCAGTGATGGAGATCATAAATTAAGTCAGATATTTATTAAGCACTTACTATGTTCCAGACACTGTGCTAGGTGCTGGGAATACACAGATAATGAATGAGCTAATACATTTCTTTCACTCAATTTCCATCCATGTCCTCTCATGAATGTTGAGTAAGGACTCTACCCAATGTTCTGGGGGCAGGGAAGGAGGTGTTCTTCACATTTGCTTGGTCTTGCTTGGGAGCATGTGGGCTGCCCATTGGTTGCCCCTCACTCTCTACTACATGCCTGGTCCATCTTTTTGTCCAAGTCATATATTTTCCTGATACTATCCTTTATAAGAGTTCTGCATAACTCTTCATTGGTAATGTATTTATACCTTCTTACATGTGTCTTGAGTCGTTTCACTATTTTGAGGGGGACACTGAGCTTTAGTTCTTGAGAGACTACTATATTCTATGACTAGCAGCCATATAACTTCACCAAATGCTAATATTAAAAAGATGAGTGTTTGTTCCAAGAAGAAGCTTGGGGATCATGAAAAGTATTATGCATTTTCCCAACCGTAGTCTAGCTTATTCTTTACCTCCTAGTCAATTCTAGATCCAGCTTATCATGTAGTCTATAATCCAGTTATAGGTAGAGAATGAACAAATGAATCAACAAACGAATCTATGAGTGAAAACTGTGCTAAATGCTGAAGAGGCAAATACAAAAGTGAATAAAAACTCCCTCAAGAAGCTTATGTTTTAATAGTGTTTTACTAAAGGAAGACAACACATAAAAGGGAATGGTGTCCAGGGAGGAGTGCTGATTTGAAAAGTCACAGGGATGATGAGTAGAACGACACATCCTTTCCAGTAGTACTGACAATATTGATTTGATTATCAGTGACCTAGAATTGGAATGCCAGAGGGCAGAAAAGGAAATGCAACAAGAAAGGTACACAAGAAATGATGAGGCAATGGCCAAGGAATGAACATACGGAGCTATGGCTGGAATTAATCTGGCTTCAAATAGTGAGCCATGTGAGGCATGTATTCACCAGCCAAGACAGTGAAGCCCCAGGGAGTAAGGGTTAATCCTCCAGAGCATGGTCTTTGGTCCTGGTGATAAGGCAGTTGGCAAGGTGATAGTCAAAGTAAGTACTGCTAGATGAGTTGTACAGGTTATTCATCCAACTGTATATCATAGTCTGAATAATAGGCATTACTCATCCACTTGACTATTCCTGTCTAGATAGATCAAAATATCCGAGTGAATATGAATATTCAGTTCGGTACTTTCTTTTTAAAAAAAGAGGCATAGGACTTTGAGGTCATAAACTAGTGAATGTGTAATCTTGGGAAGATGGAGGGTTTCTGATTTTGAAATTGGGGTAAAAGTGAACATGTAATTAATGAATAGCACCTATAGAAATTGGTTCAATGTCTTGACAAGAATCTCCCCACACACTAAGAGCTGGTCTAATGTATCTGGAGCATCTCTATTGTTTATGTGACTCTGCGGAAGTCAATTAACTGCTCTCTGTCTCAGTTTCCTCATCCGTAAATTGAATTATTAAGAATCCTTGAAACTCTAAATTCTATTACTGAATTCTATGATCTCAACTATAACAATGAATTCCTTTTCCTCCTGAAAAAGCGGGTATTAGACTTATAATCTGAACTTTTGGCTAGTCAGTGTTAGCCCCTTGACTAAAAACCCCTCACTGGCCTCTTTCTCATTCTCCTCATTGACAAGGGCTGCTTCTATCTATTCTCATTTGTCTCATATGATCTCTCATATATCTCTATTTCTCATTCTCTATGCCTCCTAGTCTGTTTCTCCTATGTCAGCAACGTAGCAATGATTGTTTCATCCACTGTGGCAAAAACCCCTTTAAATTTCTGTTTAAAACTGATTTCCTTGTATAACAGAGTTTTGCACATGCCCTAAGATGGAGGTATCCAGATGGCAAGGATCTGTTTCTGGGAGGGGACATCTTGTGTTCCCCTACCACATGGATGAGAGCAGCTTCTTTCCCTTGGCTGCGTAGTCAGAAAAGACTGAGTCTTTAAAACTACCAGACTAGCACATTCTCTTCTCTTTTCAGCACCATTCAGGAATTAAAGGTCCTGTTCACCCAAAACTTGGGAACCATACACTGAGCTTGGTGAAAGGGAAGAGCTCCCTTTTCCCTTTTCCTTTTTGGTTCTGTGGCCCTAAGAATCAGATTTGGAGTTTGTCCTTTACAATTCTATGCTCAACTGGTAGAATTCCTTGACCCAGGAGTTCTAGCCATGACGAAAACTTGCAGGCAGGATTCTAGGATGTTGCTTCCAGCCCAAAAGGGAAGCCATGTGGAGCCAGGACACAGAGACAGCAGTTGGAGGTGGGGAATAGCCTTCCTTTGGACTTGGAACTTGATGGGACTATGCTATATAGGAACTGAGCTAAGTTATGAACTTAATCTCCCCTTTCTTCCCCAGATTTGGAGGGTGCTGGGATAAATGACCAAATATTTGGTACATGTATATATATATATATATATATATATATATATATGTATATTTGGTATATCTTTGAAATAAATATCCTTTGTAAAACTAATCTGTTAAGCGGTTAAATGGAATTGAACCCCTAAAATTGGGAGATGACAATCAGTTGGGGTTTTAGTCAATGGCAGAGGCTAAACACCTCCAGCCCCATTAAAGGTACCAATGTACTGGAAGGGTGAAATGCAACATACCTGGTTTTCTGGCCTGTTAAAAAAAATGCCAGGCACAGTTTGTAACAGTGACTCACAGCTAAGGAGTTCTGTTAGATGAAAACTGCACTTCAAACAAAATCCAGTTAATGAAGTAAAAACTTACGTGTAGAGATGAGGGGACATTTCATTTCTCTTCCAGTAAACTGCTATAGATTTTGGGTGGGAGGGGACAAGCATAGAATCACTGGCATGGGTACTCAATAAGTAATTATTATTTCTTTCTGTTTCTGCTGCTACACAAAGAAGGCAGGAAAGCAAGGAACAGCTAAGTCAGAAAATGTCCAACTTCTCTAGACCCTATTGCCAGGTCCCTCTACTGACTAAGAGACAGGAATAAATATGAGGTATAGAGTAGCTGTGTAGGAAGTTAATGGGGCACAGGAAAGAGAGGGGATGTCTAAGATTCCAAAGAGCTGTACAGAAACCCAAGGCAGTTTCAACACTACATTAGTTGGCTGCCTGATTACCCACCCTTGACCATACCCTGATTAACAGTTAACATCAAATCATCTTCCAGTTGTCGGAATTAGAAGTGATGCAAGGAATAATAGCATCCCCCATTCATCCCCCATTCATCAATCTACAGAATCAAAATGGGCCCAGCAAGTCACATTGACTAGATTGAGGAAGGGCTTTCCTGTTACAAAGAGGGACTTAATAGATTCAAATGGACTTATCCCTGAGAAAAAGAACTCCTCCAATGGCCTTCAGATCCAGCAGAACTTAGAATGCAGAGGATATGACATTGCCTCTGTAGAGGATTGATCAAGAAACCTGATCAAGATTTGGGAGAGGTGGAATGCAGAGATTTGATCCAGGCTCAACTATGATGAAGTTATAGGTAGGTATATTTTTGTTTGGGATGTTGCATCACTCTATGGATGACATGGACATTCTAATTGCCATCTGAGATAACCAAAATCATCTCCTAGATCTGGGTAATCATTGACCCTTTTATACTTCATTAATGATAAGATCAAGTCTCTGGTTAAGGATGAATCAACTGACTCAGGCTACTGTGGATCAGAGTCACCTCATCTTTGTATTAAACCTAGAAGAGGGAGGAGAGACAGAGATATAAAGAAGAGAAGAGAGGGAGGGAGAGGGAGAGAAAGAAACAGAGGGAGGAGAGAGAGGAGAAAAAGAGAAAAGGAAAGGATAGAACAGGAGATGACAGGAAGAGGAGAGGAGAGGGAGAGGGAGAAAGACTGAGAATGAGCTGAGGGCAGACCATAAACCAGACTAGATCTAGGTCCCAAGGTGGAGCTGAGCTGGTACAGCCCTATAATCTGACTCCCTCTGGAGCTGCTAATGGCAGCCTTGGTACATAGTAATTCTACATGTTCTCATTCAAGCAGCCAAAAAATGACAAAAGAAGCAATGGTTGGACCTGGTCTCAAAAGTGGAGAGGCAGTGGTATAATCTCTCTATGTGAGACTACAATCGTGGAGAGGGACCTGGAGTTTGAACAGTAGGAATTCAAGAAACCCCAGTATTCTGGAGCTTCTGGATTGGCTATCTGGCAAAAATCTAGACTTTGTCACTCTCTAACTCCCATGAGTTATCTCTTGGTTATCTGAGTTCTCTGAACCGCACTCATGAGGAAGAAGGTCACTTTTAGAGAATCCTCAAGGTTTTTTCTCTTCCAGGGAGAATCCAAATCTTTAGTGTAGGAGGTCTATATAGACCTTTGGGTGGAAGACTAAACTCAGAAGAAAGGAAAGAATTGTATTTACTGTTTGTATCATGTAGTGAGTCCTTTATGTTGTATCAAATTTTCTCTGGTGTGAACTAAAGGCTGTCCTCTCTGCCTGACATGCCTTGAGTGCTTGAATGGAAATTGAGAACCATTAACCTACATTAGAGAAGACCCAGATTTATTATGTACTATGAGGTCCACAGAGGTAAACTTGTTGGGAAACAAGAATAATTTTCGAGACACCTCAAAGAACCCAGAGCTTGGTAAGAAGGTCTATGGGCTATATCTTGAATCCTCCAAGAAGGCAATGAGCAAGTCTAGATTCTACAAAGAAGAAAGAACACTAGGATCATGTGACCTGTTCAGAACAGAAGTTCTGGGCTGGGCTTAAAGACAAGAGTCTCTTAAGGAACCACTCTCAGAGTTTTTCAGTTCTTCAGTCTTCCTTTCTCCACCAGAGGGAGGACCAGGCAAGGTTCATCTCTTGGTGCCCTTCTCTTCTTTCCATTGAGCAAAGGAAAACTCCTTGACCTTTTTAACCTGGCAGGTGGATAGGCATGACATAGGTGTAAATGAGGAATATCACTGAAATACAAAGGACTCCTGAGCCTCACTACCTGTCAGAAATAATAGAACATCTAACATTTATACAGCAGTTTAAGGTTTGCAAAGAACTTCACAAGTATTAACTTATTTTATCCTCACAACTACCCTGAGAAGAGCTAATATTATTTCCCATTTTACGATGGGGAAACGGAGACAGACAGAACAGCACAACTAGCAAGCGTCTGAGTCTAGATTTCAAATCAGATCATTTTGACTCCAAGCCTAATGCTCTATCCATGGCCAGAAAGATCTCCTATTGTCACCTCTGATCGAATATTAACTCTTTAAAGGCAAGAACTTTTTTTGTCTTTGCATCCAAAAGGTGACATTCTAGATACAGAGTTGGCCTCATAGTTGGGAAGACCTGGGTTCAAGTCCCAGTTTTCACACAGCATCTGTGGGAACCATGAGCAAGACATGAAACCTCTCAGTCCCTCCCAGGAAATTTACTAAGATTGTAAGTTGCCAAGGAGAAGACCCTGAAGTTTATTGGTTCAGGAAATTCTGCACCAAGAAATCTTTCTCATAATAGCAATAATAATGGATTTGGCCTCCCCCCCCCCAAACAAAGTAGCATTTAAACAGTGCCTGGCACACAGTAGGTACTTAATAAATGCCAGTTGGTGCTGATATTCCTTATTCCCCCTATACTCTAGACTTCCTCGACCATGGCCCATTTCCCCCTGAAGCCCACTCTAGTCCTAGAATGGAAGTAGATTCTGGCCCTGTGGCTTCTCTCCTACAAACTCCAGTTAAAGAGGATGTCCAGACCAATTATTTCCCATTCCTCCACAGAATAGCTCTAGAATTCCTCTACCATGTTCTCCCTGGTACCTTTGTCTCCACCCCCTTCCAGCTTTCATTTATGTCTCGTCTTCCTCCAGTGGAACGTAAGCTCTTTGAGGTCATAGATTGTCTTTCTTCTTATTGTATTATATCCCCAGCATTTAGCCCAGGCCTAGCACATAGTAAGTGCTTAATAAATGTTTGTTGACTGAATGATTGATTGTTGATATAACCAAATAGTTGTTGGGTTTTAGGGTTGTTGGTTTGTTGGGGTTTGTTATTGTTGTACTTTGAAATTTCAAGAGATTCATGTAGACTCAGGATGGGGATACTCCCTTCAACCATGTAGGGGACAACCTTTATATACCTTCCGATTCCCTCCAGCTCTTATCCTCATCTTCCATTGAGGATGCAACACACTCACTGGGAGTCTTTTAATATCATGCAGGCACCAGGGCAACATTCAGGCTACGCTTCTTCTAAATAACCATTCTACTCCCTTTTCTGATCAATCCTTCACTGAATAATAGTTTTTACATCACTGTAATATTAATAGGATAAGAACATCTTCCCCACCCATTAATAGGCCTAACACAATGATCACATGGAGCTCAGACTAGGAGGAGCTTGCCCAAGGAGGAGAGAGAGAGAAAGAGAGAGAGAGAGAGAGAGCAGAGTCAGAGCAGACAGAGCAGAGAGAGAGAAGCAAGCTGTGAGTGGGAGCAGTTGGCCCAAAGAGCAGAGAGAGAGAAAAGCACACTTTGAGTAGGTGGAGGGAGGAATTTGTTTAGGGGAACTTGTTTTTGTGGGGAGGTCTGACAGAAAAAGGTTTAAGATGTTGTTGCTCCCTGGATTAGTGGTAAGTACCCTATTAAATATTACGTCCCGGTATTCTAATGATGTCCCAAAAAAAATTTTGGTTTTGCCTTTGAGGAAGAGAGTTTATTTTATTTTATAAATTTACCCTGGAACTATGCATGCATATTCATAGCAACTGCCATGGGTATCACATTAGTGTTACAATCATTTATACTCAAGTCATTGTTGACACTAAGCTACAGCCTCTTTATACTTGCTGTATAATTCTGGGTCATCCCCAGTCTTGTATTCTTCAGAGACTGTGTTGTTCCATGAGTTACAATCACATAGTATCACTGGACATATATAAGCACTAAAAAGAAAAAAAAAAGATGAGTTTTTGTAACAGGAAGCAATTAGGGCTTATTAACAGCACTTTGCAATGTCCCAAATTAAAATCTAGCTTCCCCTCTTCTTCAATTTTGTGCCCAGCTCATTATCCAATCTACAATGCCTGTCCAAGCTTACTATTACTAATATTTAAGATATATGTACATATAACATATATATTCTTAACATATATACTTGATAATTTATTATTATTTTATATATGTAATATTAGTAATACAGATGTAGCTGCAGCACCTGGGGATACCTCCCACCATCAACTTCTACAGTGGATCTCCCAGACTAGGCTACCCCAGGTTGACAATAGTCTTTGGATTCACATCCATCTCAACTGATGTGTTAGTTTACCTTACTAGTCAGCTAGAGAACATAATTAATTCAAAGTAATGGCATTTAATGAAATAGCATAGTAAAAAGAAATCAATAAGTTTCCCTCATAAACCTGAGGCACATTCTCCCATAATAACCTACACAATCAGTGGAAAGATTAGACATAAGTAAGGAAAATATATGGAGAGGTCCATCTGTAGGAAATGCATATGCCTGAGACAACTCCTTGTGCTCCAATATTCAATTAACATCAATTCCTGGTAATATCATTGCACTACTCCAGCCCAATGGGCCTACAGCCCATTGATATCATGTAATGTCCAATCTTTTTCAGGTAAATAGGAGCTGCCAGATCCATGATCTCTGCTAGGTAAATATTCTTTGCCAAATGTACTGGGCTTGTGAGTCTGCTGCTCTGTTTTATCTCCTTGGTCCCATGGTCATGGCCACTGCAGCTCCTTTGGGCACAAAGTTATGGAGCTTTTCTCTCTTTCCAGCCTCTGGAGAGAATCCTTAGCCAGGATGATCTTCCTCATAGAAGTAATAGGTTCTGCCAAGAGTTTTCCTTTGTTTGCTTCAAAGTCCAGAGGCTGATCCTGCTTCAGCTCTTTTAAAAAGGCAAAAATCTCACCTAGTCAATTTTAGGCTAGGAAAAACAATTCCTAGCTTTTTCCCATAATGAAATAATTTTGCCAAGCATTTAGCACAGCACTTGGCACATAGTAGGTATTTAATAAATGTTCCCTTTCCTCTTTGTCTTTCTTAGCAGGGCCTTTGCTAGAATTGGGGTTTCCTTTCTAGAAAGAGGCTTTGCCCCCAGGCCCAAGTTTTTTGAAACACAAAGCAATTCCAACTAATTAATACTCGTGGGCTTAATTCTGTTTCTTAAAACTGCATTTCCAGGTTACTGAGTTTCCATCTATATCAGATCCTTAATCCTAACTTAGGGATCAGTGAATCTGTGTAATTCACTGTTAAATTTCTGCCTGGCAATACTATGTCCCTAAACTCATTTCAGGGGATCTCAACCACTAAAAACTCCACAAAACTGTGTGGGTCTAACCCCCTGCAGTAGCTTTGAGGTACCCAATATGTTTTGAGTCTACTGTGCAAATTAATCTAAACAAGCACAAAACCTAAGCCCTGAAGGCAATGTCACTGTCTCTGCCTAGTCTTTCATAAACACATATGTCCAGCAAGGAGTTTCCTTTACACAACATTTGCAACAAATACCAAACAGCCAACAGTCAAACCAAAGGTCAGTAAAATCTGTAACCAGAACCTTAAACTTTAAGCCTTAATTAGGCAAAGTTTAAAAAAAAAGCATTATGCATAATTTAAAAAATACACTAAAATTGTAATAATAATAGCTAGCTTTATATAGTGTTTTAAGGTCCATAAAGCACTTTACATGTTAACTCATTTGACCTTCACAACATGTGAAATATTCACAAGCCTGTGAAGAAGGCTTTATATTCTTGCTGCCCACATGGCCACATGTTAGGGGCCTAATCCATCAATCCACTTGGGGGCAAAGATAACCCCAGCTTCTCTAGGTCTGCTCCACTACTTTCTGACTCACAACAGTTCTGACTGGTACTAGGGGAATGATATTATTCCATTTTACAGATGAGGAAACTGAGACACAGAGAGGTTAAGTGTCTTAACCATTTGTCACAAAGTTTAAGGAAGAATTCAAACTCAGGTTTTCCTGACTTGGGTCTCCCATTCTATCCACTGTGCCAATGAAAAGTAGAAAAAAAAGAAAAAAAGATATTTGCTCTAGGACACTTCCCAAATCAGTACTTCTCAAGCTAGGTAGGCCCTATCAAATTGGTAAAACCCACAAAAAGAACCATGGAGGAATGGGAGTCATGCCACATGAGATTTAAATTTAACCAACATTTATTAAGCACCTACTACCAAGCATGTGCTAAGCGCTTTACAAATATCATCTTATTTTAGTCTCACAACAACACTGGGAGGAAGGTGCTCCTGGTATCCCTATTTTATAGATGAGGAAACTGAGGCAGAGAGAGGCTAAGTGACTTTACTCTGGTCACACAGCTAGTAAGTGTCAGAGACTAGATGTGAATTCAGGTCTTCCTTTCTCCAAGTCTAGCACTCTATCCACTGTGCCCCCTGCTGCCCATATGAAAAGTAAAGCAGAAGGAAACCCTTGCAAAGTTTTCTTTTTTTCTTTTTCAATGGACTTTGACTTTAAACTTGAGAGGCTACATCAACAATAATGACTGTCTAATGATTCTAACTCGTTCAAATCATACGTATATATTTTCCCTCATTTTATCTTCAAAACATCCTTGTGAGGCGGGTGTTGTTCAATCATTTCAGTTGTGTCCAACTCTTTGTGATCTTGTTTGGAGTTTTCTTAGCAAAGATACTAGAAGGACTTGCCATTTTCTTCATTTTTAAAGATGAGGAAATTGAGGCAAACAGGGTTAAGTGACTTGCCCAGGATCACACAGCTAGTAAATGTCTGAAACTTGATTTGAACTCATGAAGATAAATCCAAACCCAGTGCTCTACCCACTGTGCCACCTAGCTGCCTTTGTGAGGTGAATAATGTGATCTACTTCCAACCAGCACTGATGAATTGCCTACTGTATAAGGCATTTTGCCTGATTCTAGTATACCTAATGACAGAATGAAAAATAGTCCCTGTCCCTTGAGGAACTTATATTTTAGTGGGAACTGGGGAGCTATGAGTGGGGGATTGGAGTAGAGATGAGGAGTGAATCTATAACACGTAACTATGTATATACAGGATCATTTGAAGAGGAAGAGAGCCTTGAAAGCCAAGGCAAATCTAGAAAGGCTTCTTTTAGAAGGCAGCACATGAGCCAAGACTTGCTTGAAGCTAGGAATTCTGAGAAATGGAGGTAAGGATGGAGTACAAACCAGATACCAGAGACCACCTGTGTGAAGGTACAGGATTGAAAGATACAGTACCACATTTAGGGAACAGCAAGTGCATTATATTTGCCAAAATCTGAGTGTGTTTTAAGAGGAATTAATAGCTGTGTGATCCTGGGCAAGTCACTTAACCCCTATCTGCCTCAGTTCCTCATCTGTAAAATGGGGACACACTGGAAAGGAAATGGCAAATCACTCCAGTGTCTTCGCCAAGATGATCCTGTGGTTTGTTCATGGGGTTATATAGAGTCAGACACAACAGAACAAAACAATGACCACAAAAATATTAAATATTTCATAAGAATGGTGGGCTGTGTGGATAGGGGTTTAAAAGGCAAGATGATAAATTTGTCTTTTGTTCTATCAGATACTTCTCGAGGAGGTGATGTGGGACAGAGGCATGGTGGAACCCAACACCAGCCAGTCCTGTTATGAGCCAGGAAATACTAGTGCAGACCTGGGACAAGAGGGGTTCACTTGGCTTCCAAGTGTATCTATGTAGGACCCTTGCCCATGAGGTCTTAGTTCAAGAAGTATATGAAAGTCATTTTTAAGACTTGGATGAGGAGTTCTTGAATCCCAGAAAACTTCTTGCCAACTGCTTTTAACCTCCTTGACAGTGGCTTTTATCTTTCTAAATTTCTTTTTAACTGCCTTGGGAATTGCTTTTACTGTTGGTTGAGGGGAGGGATGATATTTGAATATATTTTTATTAAATGGATTATTTGTTTGAACGAATTCAACATGATCCATTGCACTTCATGCAAATAGTGACAGGGACAGCAAGACATTGACATGGTCAGACCTGTGCTTTATTTTAGCAACAATGTGGACCACAGATTGCAAAGGGAAGTGACTGTAAGCCCAACTAGGGATATGTCATGGAGGTCAAATTGAGAAAAAAAACTACTTAGAAATTCAACCAATAAACATTTATTAAGCACCTACTATGTGCAAGGCAATAGGGAAACAAAGAATGAAAATGCCTCTTACCCCAGTGAACTTCCATACTACTGGAGATATATGACATGAATTCAAGTTAGAATACTTCAAATTATATACAGTTATACAAAGGTATTTCAATTATATATAGTTATACAAAGTTAATTTAAGAGGGCCCTAATCAAGAGGAAAACTGGCTGTGGAAGGTAAGGGTAGGAATAACAGAAAAGGAATGTGAGAGGCTAAGTGATTTGTCCATGATCATATTAGTTATTGGCAGAGGCAAGACTTGACTCCTATGTATGTCTCCCATATTCTAGATAAATAAATAACTACAGGAGAGATCTCCTATCTTCCATTTGCTGAAGAACTCCTGAATATCAGAATCCATGGACGTGTTTCACCAACACCTTCAGAATCACTTTCAGAGTACACAACTGAGCCCAGGGAGCCCATATGATAGCTCCCATTCATGGAGTATTTGGCAGTTTACAAAACACTTTCCTCATGCAGGAGAGAGGCAGTATAAATGTTATAACTATAAACTGAGACTTATCCAGTACAGAACTTGGATCACTATAGTTCTAGAGCTGGAAGTAACCTCATAGATCACTTAGCCCAGCCCTCCCATTTTACTGATAAGGTCTAGGGAAGTTAAGTGACTTGCCCAAGGTCACTTTGGCTACAATAATCAGAGGTAGGATATGAATGAAAATTTTCTGACTCCAGAGCCAAGGCTCTTGCTTCTATACCAGAACTCAAATCAAAGTCTTCTGACTCCAATTACAGTGTTCTTTCTACTATATCACACCCTGTCTTGTTGAACAAATGAATTTGTTCCTCTGAGTAAAAGGTTTGCTGGGCTCCCATTCTCTGAAGGTCCAGAGTCCTTTCTGGGTAGCATTGATGTCCAGCAGCCAAATTACAGAAAAATTATTAGCATGATGCAAAAGGATGACATTTTTCCATTCCTACATATATCACCCTTTATTTAGGTTCAATTAGGCACTAATCCTTTATTGGCTGACCAATAAATAAGTCAGCATTTGAAAGGCTGTTTTACTACTCAAGAGGTCATTCTCTTCATCCAGTCGTTACTAGTTATCGATAGATAGAGATATGAGGACCTACAAGGTCCCAAAGTCCACACACTAACCTTTTTTCCATTAATAGGAAAATTCTACCCCTGACTTCCCAGAGTCATGAGGGCAGGTCACTCACCAATAGTCCATCTCTGACAAGGGAGGGGAGGAGAGAGATCTGAATCTAATTGGAACCCTGCAGAAAAAGCTGCTTAGGAAACAGCATACAATAAAAAGAGCGCTATAGTGGAAGTCAAGATACCTTCTCTGTATATACTAGGTGCTTAATAAATACCTGTGTAATTTGTTCAATTCTGGGGTTCAAGGCCCATCTGCATAAGCCTGAGACCACCTCTCATTTGGTTTTAATTCCCTCATCCGTAAGATTGTTGAGATTCTTTCCAGATTGAATATTCTATATTCTAAACTACTTGGAAATAAGTCATCAAATCCCAGGATCGGAAATGGACCTTTGCAGCCATTTTCTAGTTCATCCTCCATCCATTCTGAGAAGATACAAAATAATGGAAAAAATGGGCACCCTCCAACTGGAAGGAAAAGGGAAGAGTCTTAGAATGAGTGAGGGAACAGGGAAGGGGAAAAGTATTCTATTCTCCACATGCCATGAGCTATGAAGGAGGAGCAAAGGGCAACACCAGGGACAGACAAATAACAGTATTTTAGTTTGGAGAAATAAGAAAACTAAACACAGCTATTAATCAACCAATACATCTGGTCTTATTTAATTAAATTTAATTAAAGCTGTGCAGAGGGCATTTAAACCAACTCCTCTTTCCCTACTACTCAGCCCATCTCCATCAAAGAATGGTGCTTTCTTATCCATCTGAAGAACTACCTTTGAATTGATTAGATAAACAGCACTGGTGGTGGACTGCATGCTAAAAAGAGGGAGGAGGGATGTAGAGAAGGAGATGATGTAGGTCAGTGACGTCCTCAATGAGTTCCTAAGATGGCGAAGGCCACCTTTGATCAATTCCAGTTGGAAGAAGGTAAGGAGGGAAGAGCGCAGGTGCAAGTGCCAGGTTTTAAGCCACCAACAGCTGTAAGTTGTCAGACCAGTAACACACTTCTCCCCATGGAAAAGAGTGCAGCCCCAGCAAAGCTTTATCTGAATGTCATTTTCAAGGATAGGAATCATAACATTACAAATTCTAGTCTCTGGGGTTAAGAAACAACACAGGACAATCCATGTGTCACAAAACCAATCTAAGGCTCTTCCCTTATCTCTTTCCCATCCCCCTTCTCTCCCAGCCTATTTAAGTGGAAAATGTCAACACTTGGCTCTCATTAAAGCAGCAAGATGTCTTCAGTCACCCTCTAAGAACTTTGATGTTCATCGATGAAAACTAGACATGGATAGGCAGACGGAGAAAGAGAAGGAGGGAAACAGAGTTGGATGAAAGACAGTGGCCCCAGTCACTGTCTTCCCTTAGACAAATTTCCAGAGACATATTGCTAAGTTGGCTCCCAAGCGGACCCCAGTAAGGAATGTGTCCCCCAAACCATATTCTCTACGATATAATGAATACTAGGTCATCTAGGCAAACGGTCAATACCCTCATTCAATTCCACCAGCTACTACCCCCAAAATCTTTCCCCTTTCAGACTCTGCTGCCTTTTCCCTGACACCTCAGGTCTTTATTCACATTAGTGGGTGGTGTTTTGGAAATATTACAAAAGGAAAGAAGGAAGCCATTGCACCCATTTTGCCTATATTAACCCCCATCCAAGACAGTAGTTGCCATAGTCCCCCACCTAACATTTCTTCTGCTGAGGACATTATGGGGCCTCTGCATCAGCTATGCTCTGAAATGCATGATGGGTAAGTGATCCATCAACAGAAAGGTATGGACTCTACTTTTAAGCCTCTGAGTGGGGACCAAGGTATTTAGTGGCCTTTTTGCTCACCTCAATTAAAACAAAGTGTTAGCACAAATTGAATACTACAAAAAAGTTTTGTGTCCATTCCAAGTCAGCACCTAATTACAAGTACCTGTGATTGGCACAGCCTGTTAATGTGTATTTTTAAGCCTGAAACCATTCTGTGTGCAAATATTACAGAAACGAGAATTCTTTGGTCCAACGATTCTGATTTCTGCTCTCCTGGTTAAACATCCAGAACTGAAATTGCCCTTGAATTTTATCCTCCTCTCCTATTGCTTTTATCTTATGTACCAGAGCACAAATGAAGTACATCGTGAAGAAAGATTCCATTCTCTACATCTGGGTCCGAGGACCATCAGATGGGTTTAATTCGCTTGTAAGTGGCATTTGGGTGCAGATGCATGGAGTGCTTTCAGTCACAGGCAGAAACTTGCAAATGATTTGTTAAGGAAGAAATGGCTTTAATTTAACAATGAGGTTCATTCTGCACTTAAAAGAGAAGCAGCAGCCATCCCCAAGAAACAGCACAACCAAGCTATCTGATAGGAGTGATGGGGAGAGCAAGGATAGTTTCCCCACCCCCCCTACCCCATCCCCCAGTTCTGGCAACAACAACTCTGGATCATAAATTAATGACCGAGAAATAACCAGAGCTACTTATCATGCTCCATGGAATTGCATTTGCTTTTTAGTAGAGAGGAAAGCAGAGATTTCCAGGAAGGTTGTTTTTCCTCCCCCTTTTTAAAACTCAGTAAGATTGGAAACATATGGGTGGTCCCTCTTGTACCTAATCCTTCCTTTAATATGGTTCATCCCAAGGTGATATGACAATGTCATCAGATGGATGTCACATCAGACTCTGACCTTTTTATTCTTTTCTCATAATCCAAAGTGGGGAAGGGGGCCTTGAACCCTGGGGGTTGTATGTGGGGGACAGGTCTTGAAGTCATCATAATCAAAAAGCATTTAATGGTTCATGGCTCCATTACAGAGAGAACTGGACAAGCTGGTCCCAGCTCTCTGGGTGGTTATAATTTAAGACAGATATGTGGACAGTATTGTTCTGTGTAGGTTTTGCTGTGAATGAAAAAACCCTGGGCAAACATCCTTGCCAACTCCCTACTGGGAGTGGTGGGAGCGGGGAGAGGGTGGAAGAGGAAACTAGTCTGCCAGATTTGAGGCCTGCCTGTTTCTGGGGGAGCTGATACCTGGTGTGAGGAGGATCATACAGACCCAGGGATGATTTCTAACAGTCTTATTAAAGAGTTTTACAAGTATATCCATAGACAAACATTAAATATATCATAATGGGAAGCAGGGTAATGGGAAGAAGTCTCCCAAGGAAGCACAGGAGCTGAGCCATAATCTGATTGAACCATCTATACCAAGCTTCAGTCTATTGAGAGAAAGGTAGTAGTATGCACAAAAGTTTAGAGCCAAGGGGTCAATGACAAGTACTCTTGAACAGCTTAAAAGAGAGGCAAGGAACTAAACTGATGCCTCAAAATGTCTTCTGGTATTGGGCAGAAAATATGAGTGTTAGAATAAGCATTTGATTAACTGTATGTTCCTTGGTCCTTCTAGATCTGCTACTTACTACTTGTGTGACATTGGGAAAGTCACCTTTCTTCTCTGGGTTTCAGTATCCTCACTTATAAAATGATAGGAATGGACTCTGAGGTCCCATCAAGTTCAATATCCATGTTCCCTTGATCATGAACTAGTTGTAACAATTCATCCCCAACCCCTTCCAGTGTCACAAATTCAACATGTTTACAGATACCTCCTATGGACACAGAACTATATAAGGGCAGAGGGGAAGACAAGAGAAGAAGAAGATATGGTCCCTTTCCTGGAAGGCTTATAATCAAGATAGGGAGTTAAGACTCATATACAGAAAGAGGTAAGAAAATAGCAGGTCATAAATGGCACAGATAAGAACTACTGTCACCTCTCAAAGAAAGGAGAAATCACGGTGGGTAGGAGCAAATAGAAAAGATTTCATATGAAAAAAATGGGATTTGATCTGGGCTTGATTGATGGAAAGGTAAGGATAGTCAGAGAAGGAGAAAAAAGGCTTTCCAAGTGGTGAATGGAAAGGAATGCTATCATTTACATCACTATATACTGAGGGAAATAAGTATTCTCCAGCCTCTCATTGTTTCCTAGGTCAACTATGATAGTACAGTAGAATTAGGTCCCACCCCACTACTTAATATTACTCATATCTGAGTTTCCCTACAAGATTAGAAGTTCTTGAAGGAAAGAAAGCTTATCTTGTTCATCTCTATATTCCCCCAAAGTACGTAGAGCAGGACCCTGCTAATAGCAAGTACTTAATAGTAGATTTTTGAATGAATGAATGGAGAATAGTGGCTGCTCAGTTAATGTTTGTTGAATAGACAAAACATGAGCAGGGTATGGAGGCAGAGAACAACAGGAGAACAGCAAGACTAGGCGATCCCAGCTTAGAGATGGTACATTTTCAAGAGCATCAACGGAACACCTCCTCAGACCTTGCCTGTAGATAGCAATACGCAAGGAGGTGATACCCACAAGCCTTGTAGAAGCTCACAATCTAAATCAGATTCAAAGGGCTTGGAGCCAACTGAATAAAACATGAACCTGTAAATAATCAACTTTATCCAAAAGTGGGAGGGTAACACATTGTAAGATGGTGAAGAAAGGGAATTTGCTGCCTCTCCTTCAATCAATCAGGAAACGCTTCCTAGAGAAGGTAAAATTGCAGGTGCTTCTCAAATGAAGTTTTAAATATAAGTTGAGTCTGGAAGACAAATTGGGCAGAATCAGTGAACTGTGCTGCCCAAGAAAATGATGGGTTTCCCTCAGTAGAGGTCTTCAAGCAAAGGCCAAATGATCCACTATTATGTACACTGTAGAAGGGTTCTTTGTTTATGAATAAGTTGGATCAGATGACCTCTGAGGTCCCTTCCAACTCTTGAATTTCTATGATGCTGTGATTTTAACCTGAATGGGAGTGAATAAGAGAGTGGGTGGCCAGGAGTCAGAAAAACGAAGACTTTGTCCCAGCTGTCCCAGTCCCAGTTTCTCTCTTCTCCATAAGAATACATCACACACACAAAAAGAGACCATCTAATTTGCCAAATGTAGGAATTCCCTTAGTCATTCAGCATCACTCATCTTTGCATCTACCACAATGTGGTCCAATATAAGACTTCTAACATCATAGACACTCAATCAATGGCCACTGGAGAATGAAAAGAAACGCAATCCTTTGTTCCATTCTCTACACTAGTTTCCGTAGGGAATACAAGGTAAGGAAAAATGTATTTTCTTCACTTTGGAGAAGCTTATAGGATAATTGATGGCATATAAGGATGCAGAATTAACCAGTGAAACCATGAAACCATAATCATGAAACCACAGGGAAAGGCATTAGATATTAGAACATTAGATGGTATCTAATCCAATGCAAAAGGATTCATAAGAATATTAAGCTTTTATAGCATCTCATAGGAGGGAGATGTAGGCCTTCCTGGAGAAGGTAGGCCTAAAGCTAACCAGAGAAGTATGGGTCCAATTTGTACAGGTAAAGAAGAAAGGGGAAGGAGGGACATGCTGGGTGAGGAGTACAGAATGAGCAAAAGAAGGTGTGAACATGCTATATAGGGAAGGATGAGGAGACAGCCTGGCTAGAAAAACAGCGTTCTGTGTTGCGGAGTAGTGGGAAATAAGACTGCAGAAATAGGAGAGCTTAGAGGGCCAAAGGGTGGGAGTCTAAACATGAAACTTCATTGGAATAGAGAATCCCAAGTGAAGAAACACCTCCTGCCAATGCAGATTAGCAACTATTCTGCAATTTATAGACTCAGAAAATTATTTGAGGCACTGGGAATTTATGTGACTTGCCCAGAGGCACACAGGCAGTCTGCAGCAGAAGTGCGTCAATCTAACTCAGGCCTTTCTGACTCAAATACCAGCCCTCTAGCCTCTTTGCCTGGCTGCCTCACTTTTGAGATCATTAATGCCTTTTGTTTTGAACACCACTGTCATTTTCTGAAACATTCCCTCCCCATCAAACCTTCCATTTAAAAAAGATCCAGTTTAATGCATTCAGTAAGCATTTATGAAGCACCTACTATGTGTCAAGCTCTGGCACAAAACAAAAAAGATAGGCCAAACCAATCAAAACAGTGACTCTATTTAATAGCATAAGCACATTTTTACATATATAGTGCCTCAACTCTCAGAGAAGAAAGAGGTGTGTTTCATCAACTGGCCTGGAATCTGGAAGACCTAAATCTAGCCTCAGACACTTACTAGCTCATCTTATAAGGCTCAGAAAAAATAGACTTCTCATGGTCCATGGACTTGGGTAAGGCAGTTAATCCTGTTTGCCTTAGTTTCCTTATTTGTAAAATGGAGCACCTGCTTCCAGAGTTGTTGTGAGGACCAAATGAGATCATTTTTGCAAAGCACTTAGCACAGTGTCTGGTACATAGTAGGCACTGAATAACTGCTAGCTTTCAACACCATCATCATCATCATCATTTGCTTTCTAGAACAGAGGAGTTCAACTGCCTTTTTTGGTGTTCTTCTCTTTAGTAATTACCATGTAAATCCTTCTCTAGAGTCTGCATACTTTACTCTGCATCCATTTTGCAAGATTCTCCATGTTTCTCCAAAATCCCGACACAGGTGGTCTCTTGTGGCACAAGAGTATTCCATTCCATCACCATTCTGGACTTTGTTCCATTCCTCCCCAGTCAAAGAGTACCCACTTTGTTTCCATTTCTTTGCTACCATAAAAACGGTTGCTATAACTATTTTGGTCTATGTTGGACCTTTTCTTTCTGTCTTTGACCTCCCTATGGGGTATATACAGTAGTAGAGGACTGGGACGAAAGATATCAACAATTTAGTGACATCTCTCAAAATTCTGAAATGTTTTCCAGAAGGGCTGGGCTAATTCCCAGAGAAGAAAGCTTTAAAATAAGAATTTCTCCTTGATAACCAGCCACCCCTGGCCACTGCTGGGAGCAGAAGCCTTTTTCTTTGCTCTTGCGGCAGCAGTGGTGGCCACAGCTTCATTCCTCTCCCTGGGTCACTTCTCCTGCCACCACCACAAACCTCTGGCAGAACCTAATCTCCCAGCACAATGGCTGCTCTAATTTTCTCGAAAACTCTTGTGAGATGCAGTCACGAAACAATGCTATCTGTGAGCAGTGGCGCCCAAAATACTTCTGTCATTTATTTCGTTATATGAAATTAGAACATGCCTTGTAACCATAATGAATCATTTGCTTTCTAGCTTGGCCACAATGTCACCCAAAAGCCCAACTTCCCCAATTCAAGACCTTTCACTCAGGCCAGGTTAATAATAACCCACCCTGGTGTGAGGGGAATCTGCTAGGAGACACTAGAAACAAAGCTGGGATGGGAGGACTGAGAAATCACTTATGGGAGGAGGAGAGGAGAGTGTCCCCTCCTGCCTCTTGATTTGCCAATAGCAATCTGTTTTGACCAGAACCCAAGAGGCAATATGGTGGTATGAAAAGAATTCTAGACCCGGGATTAGATTCAAAGTCCCAGCTCTGATGTTACCCCAGGTAAATTCCCTAGAATCACAGGATTATAGTGAAACTGAAAGGGATTTCAGAGAGTCAGATAACACCCACCTCATTTTACAGTTGTGGAAACTAAGGCACAAGGAGGTGAAATGACTTGCCCATGATGACACTGATTGTATCTTAATTTCTCTGAGCCTCAGTTTCCTCCTCTATAAAACAGAGATAGAAATGCCTGAGCTCGGAAAGTCAGAGTGAGGAAATTGTTTATCATATGAAGTACAAACATAAATACTTTGCTCTCATCCACTACTCCCTTATCAATTATGTACCTATCAGTTAGCCAACAAATACACAGCAAGCATTTACATATTTGCCCAACACCATGCCAGTCACTACTGTGTAGACAAAAACAAAACAGAACACCATGGTCCCTGTCCTCAAGGAATCTTAGGGTTGGAAAGTATCTCAAAGGCCACATGCATTAAACTGAACCTCTACAATGTCACTGCTTCCACTCTAAGACCTCCAGTGATGGGGAATTTACTGCCTTGCAAGGTATAGTTATTGTTCAGTTGTTTCAATCATGTCCTACTCTTTGTGACCCCTTTGGGGGTTTTCTTGGACAGAGATACTGGAGTGGTTTGCCATTTCCTTCTCCAGATCATTTTACAGATGAGGAAACTGAGGCAAACAGGGTTATGTAACTTGCCTAGAGTAACAGAGTAAATGTCCCAGGTCAGATTTGAACTGAGCCTTCCTGAGCTCTGCACTCTATGCACTATGGAGCTACCTTGCTGCCCATATCTTCCAAGGTAGCCCTCTCTATTTTTAGGTAACTAGACGGGCAAGGACAAGATTCACACATGAAATCATTAGCCAGCAGCAGCTTAACACTAGGGTATGTGGTTTGGATATTTAGTGGAGGGTGGAGAGGAAAGAGGAGGAGGTGAAATGACTGGAAGGCTATAGGACTCTTACAGAAAGGCTTTGGTCATAAGGGGCCTGCTATTTGCTACAGTGCCCTCTCATCTAACTCATCAAGGATATAGATAGCCATTCTTTTCCTTGTCCTTTGCTTAGCCCTCCAGAAATCTTGTCATCATTGGTACACAGAATTTACTATAGAAAGGGGTCTTGCATATCACCTGGTCTACCTGCCTCATCTTATGGATAAGGAAAACAAGGCTCAGAAAAAAAAATGAACTTTCCCATGGCACCCAATCTAGTAAGTGGAACTCAAAACCAGGTCTTCCAATTTCAAAGACAATATATTTTCCACTACACACCACTGCCTAAAGCTAGACCAGACACTGAAGGAACCTTAGTCCCCATAAAAATCACAGAGTCACAGATTAAAAGAAATTCTAGATGTTTCTCATAATTGCTTTGGCCTTGGTTTGACTTTTCACCAATGGCAATCAGTTTGTAAGAAGAAAGACTTTGTGTCCTTCCCACTGAGGTCAACATGTGAAACATACCTCAGTTCTTTAACTGCTTTAGTGGGTTCTCCTGCCCGGCATTCTACATGAAGGGATTAAAGAACAGAAGTGTTCTGAGATCAGTTGGTACTGGCTCAGAGTTGATTGTTAAATTTTCAGTGTAAGCATTTTCCCCTCCAAAGATCAGCAAAATCAGGACTTGATTTATTATTTTTATATTGTCTAGACTTAAGAAAGTGATGAAGAAAACATTAATAATGCGGGTTAAACATAAAAGTGTGTTGTGTGTACATTTGTTTGAGAGCCAGTTGTCAAACATGAGTCAAAGCACCACTGTTAGAGACTCCAACCTCATGAGTTTCTAAAGGTCAGGAGAGAGCCTCGTACTGTTCTAGCATCCTAGTTTTGCAGTCAGATCAATATCAGTGCCCCAAGAAGAAAGAAGTGAACTTTGGGAGCAACATTGAGGACCCAGTCCAGCTGTTGCTGAAACAAAGATTCTTCTGATTATCATGTCACATTGGGACAGGAACTTGGTGGCACCAATGCTACGAAGTAATTGTAAATTAAATGTAAGACCATTCACCATAGAAACTAAAGAGGCATAGGAGAGAATGTGCTCCCCAATGCCCTGGGAATGGGGCATGGGGGGTAACGGCATGATGTAGTATATCTTCTGAGGAAATATCCCTTTGCAATAGCTTTAAAAAAGAAATTAGGGGTGGGAATGGGGCATACCAGAAACTTTCTAAGTTAACTAACTATCCACTTAGTTACTATAACAACTCCTATTTACACCAAATTTACCCTTCAACATCCCTGTAATGTAGATGATATAATCCTCATATTACAGATGAGGAAATAGAGAGCTTACATGATTTATCAATAACTGCACAAGTAAATGTTGGAGCCAGAATCAGAACCAAGGTCTCCCATTTCCAAGTCCATCATGCTTTCTACTACACCAGGCTCCCTAAAGCAGAAGCTAGATGACCACTTGTTAGACCTTGGACAGAGGATGTGCCCTAGCTGTTCACAATTCAGCTACTTCTATGGCTAGGGCAAAACCATTCCACTCTGGGCACAAGCTCACTCAGAAACATTGCCTTTGTACCTCACTCCTTACCCAAAATGATCTCTTCACTGGAGCCCCCTCTAGCTGGTGGTTAAAAGTGGGAAGAGAGCAAATGTTGCATACTTCCTCCAAACTGAAGTTTCAATACCAGCCGTGACGTCTTTTTCACATCCCCTAAAATGCAACTCAGTTCCACAGGTCTTTATTAAGTTCCTACTGTGTGCCAGGCACTGTGCTAGGAAATGCCAGGGCAAAAATACAATTCTTTTCCTCAAGAAGCTTACAGTATACTAGGGAAACTATCCTGCACATAAATACATAAACGATAATTTGAGGAGGAAGACTGCAAACATCCAAGTGGGGTGAGGGGAATCAGGAAAGCTCTTATAAAGGCAGAGCACTTAAAGGAGATTCCAGAAAGAAAAGGTGAGGAAGGAGAGCATTGCAGCTATGAAGGACAGCTTGTGCAAAGACACGGAGAGGGGGATGGAATGCCACGTATGGGGAGTGGAATAGTAAGTAATCCAATTTGGCTGGAATATAGAATGTGTGAAGAAAGGAATTATGAAATCAGTCTGCAGTCTGTATTTAAAATAACTGTAGAAATAGACTGGAAACAAATTGTGAAACATAGCTTCAACATTATTAAAACAGCAGAATTTGTATTTTTTATCTCAGAGGCAATCAGGAGCTACTGATGGTTGTTGAGAGGGGAGAATAACATGGTCAGAATCTGTAATCCAAGAATATCAATTTGGCAATTGTGTGGATGATGCATTGGATGGGGAGAGACTTGAGGAAGGGAGTCCAATTAGGAGTCTATTGAAGTAGTCCAGGAGAGAGGTGATGACATCCTGAACAAGACAAGAAGTCATTTGAATGGAGAAAATGGGATGTTCTGGAGAAAGAATAAATCAGATTTAGCAACTGACTAGCTAAGAGAAATGAAGGCAAGAGAAAGTTCAAATCATCTGGGGGATGAGAAGTATGATGGCCTACTAGACAGAAATACGGGAATTAAGAGGATGAATGGTTTTTGGAGGATAGATGAGTTCCATTTTGCTCCTGTTGAGTTTGAGACATCTATGAGACATCCAGTGGAGCTGTCTAGGAAGCACTTGTTGAGGCTGCACTACAGCTAAGGAAAGAGATGAAGACTATATAGAGATATAGGAGTTGCTTACATAGGGGTATTTAGACCCATGAAAATTGATGGAATCACCAAGAGAGAGAAATTGTAGGAAGAGAAGAGAGTTCTGGGATAAAACCACACCTGTGGGTAGGTTACAGAATGTGATCTAGCAAGGAAGACTCAGAAGGAGCAGTCAGAGATGTATGCAGGGAGAGAAACAGATAAAGAAGTTATCACAAAAGGCTTGTGAGAAATTATTCACCTCTTCCCCAGGGTATTACATCTGAGTTATCCAGGGGCTTCCAGGGCACCCCAGCTGTTTGCCATTGTGCTCCCATGTGACATTAGGTACACTTGATACAACTTAAAGAAAGTAACATCACTCTGCTAAGGCTTGGGCTAGTCACTTGAAAGCGACCCTAGGTTTCTCAAAACCATGTATTTCTTCCCAGTGTAGGAAGACAGGAAGCTACCATAAGATCAAGACTGGAAGGTGGGTTTTTTCTCCTAGCATTTTTGAAGTATCTCTTGAGAGGCTTAGAAGAGAGGACACAAGGAGGAGAGGGAGGTGGCAGGACTTCTCCTGCCCACCACAAACACCTGGAACAGAAACTTGACCACAGTGACAAAAATACTTTCATTCAAAATCTCCAAGCAAGATCACAAAAGGAGAAAGATAAAGAGCCAAGAAAGGGGGTGGAAGTGGTTGGGGGGGAGCAATAGAAAATTGTGTTTCTTTGTCTCATAGACACCCTCAAGTAGCTAAAGCACCAAGAGATAAATAGACACAAAGTACTGGTGATCCTTACCTCCCTACTCCCGCCTTACTTCACAGGGATACAACAGGAACCTGTTTCTAATCATATCCTTTTATTCTGTTAAAGATTGCATCCGCCCAATCTAATCTTATTTCCCATAAACACAAGTGATTGACCCTGTCCTTGCATTTTCTTATATTTCTCATGGAACTTATAAGGCCTTGGGACATCTCTGGAAAACACACAAGAGAAAGTGACCTTTCCTAAAACATGGCAAGGATCCTAAATCCTCTCTCTGCCCACCTCATCCCTAGCCCCCACACCCCAGCTGATGATTAAGGAATTTTTTTCTTTCTAATTGAGGGCATAATCACAAACTGTCCCGACGCTTCATGGCTACATTTCCAAAGACAGTCATTCAGTCATGAGCTTAACAGAGTGACTTCTACAGTTACAAAGGCATCATGTTTGATTATCTATTTAGACAAAATACGCAGGCCAATAGGATAAATTGTCATATACAAATCTAGTGTGTAATATTTCAGCAAATACATATACATACATATATGTATATGTAATGACATCATATCTCTATACAGTACATTCACAAGCAATAAATGCTACACACACTCATCAGCATCTTTGCTGTTCTCCCAGGAGCAAAGCATTGTGTCAGGCATGAGGGGAGACAAAAATAAATAAACAAGTCTTTATCTAGTTCTTTAAAGTTGATGAAGCACTTTCATCACAATGATCCCATAAAATAAAGAATGGTTGTTATCTCCTCTTAACGGATGAACAAACTGAGACTCAGAGAGGTTGGCTTGGTGACTTCCCCATGACCACACAGAGAGCAAGGAGCAATCTCCTGAGTCCAGATCCTGTGCTCTTTCCAGTAAAGTTCACAGCCTCTCTAAAGGAGCTTAAGCTCTAGTAGCAGAGATAACATAACATGCACAGAGAATGATGAAAATTGGACTATGGTAATTATATATTAGAAATATAAAATGATATGAAAATGGTTGAACAACAGACCACATAGAGTCAGATGGATAGTGAAGTGGCTACAGCACTGGACTTGGGGTCAGCATGACCTGAGTTCAAATCTGACCTCAGACACTTTCCAGCTGTGTGACCCTGGGCAAGTCACTTACGCTCTGCTTACCTCAGTTTCCTCCTCTTTAAAATGGAGCTAATGATAGAGTTACTCCAAGGGTTATTGTGAGATGAGATGAGATTTGTCAAGCGCTTAACAGAGTGCTTGGCATATAGTAGACTCTTAATAAATGCTTGTTTCCTCCATTCCAGATCCCTTCAGATACAAGAGGCTACCTACCTCAGTTCTGAACTGTGGAATGACTGATGACCTAGGCTCCCAAAGCTGTTTTATTTTTTTGGAATGATATTTTTCCCCAAGTTTCTCCCATAGCTAGGTAACATGGCCCTTTACAATTTGCCCACAGTCTTCCGACCCCTTCTGGGATCACCTCTCTGTGCTCTCTCTAAGTTCTACACGAGCTGCTTACTTCCCAGAGGCCTCTGGCTACAGCATTTGGCCACCTTTGGAGTCAAGAAGTCCGAGTTATGTATTCTAGAATACGGTTCTACACCCAAACTCTAAATGCCCTTATTGGCGGACTCAGAACGAGCTTTGTCTCCAATGAAATATTGTTACTTCTCCCTTGTAATGTGGTCCTGGGACAGCTGTCCATCCATAACAGGGGCACTCAAGGCATCTGCTTCTTGGTCTTCCTCTATCACTAGGCTCTTCTTCTTGGAGGCTGCACCCAGCTCTGGGTTTGAAGTTTATAATTCAAGAATAAGTAGATTCACAAACTATTCTATTCGTTAGTTGGTCAAAGACCATTTTTGAAATTCTGACTCCTGCAGGTTTAACTGGCACTGGGCAAATGATGCTTCATCCCCAGAGTACCAGCATGTTTGACGTGGTAGGAGGTAGAGGGGAAGGATAGGATACTTACATACATCAGCTGCCACCCCCAGGCTCCTCTTGATCTACCATCATCCTCTGCTGCCACAGGGCAGAGCACCCCCAGGGAGTCATTCCCAGGGCCCTATGAATATAGCATTCTTTTCCCCAGAGGCCACCTCCCTCCAGTTCCCCTAGAAGTAAAGGCCTCAGGATAACCACAATATGTTGAGGTTGCCCTGTGTGCCTTCTTTGCTGCTTCCCTCCCCTAGCCCCTTTCTCCATCCCCTGCAAATGTTTTTAATCACAGATCAAAAAAATTTTCTGATTATAGTCAGGCCAATTATCCAGTCCCAAATGGAGTCACAAACAGGTGCAATACGTGATACTTGCCCTTTATTTGGAAATAAAAGATCCATAAATTAAATCATTTAAGAATACACAAAAAGTATATTATTAGGTATTAAAAAGTTCAGATATGGACTAGATTTGTGATTTCACTGGTATATTCCCAAATGAGGACACTCCCTCCACCAATGCAAGCTGGTAAATTGCCTTTAATTTACAGTCTCAGATAGATACCTGGAGCAGTGAGAGGTTAGATAACTTGCCCAGAGTCATACCAGAATATATCTACGGTAGGACTTGAACTCAGATCTTGCTGACTCCAAAAACAGCTTTCTATCCATAAGACCGTGTTGAGTTTTTTGGTTTTGTTTTTTTTTAAGTAATTAAAGTTAAGGAACTTGTCCATGATCATGCAGCTAGTAAGTGTCTGAGGCCAGATTTGAACTCTGATCTTCCTGACATTAGGGCCAGTGCTCTATCCCCCATGGCACCTAGCTGCCGCTCGTTGTGTTGACTTTTTCACATACTTGCAAAAAACTGCAAACATTCCAGAAGTCTGAAGATCAGTAAAAGTTAGAAGAGTTGGGATAAGAAGGCTTTGTGGAAGTGGTAAGAACATGAACTATATACCTGGCAGGATAAGTGGAAGGAAGAGCCCAGGGCACTCCATCACCTGATCGAGGGGAGTCTTCCATCTGTCAGCTCTCTGTCTTGTGCTTCCCAGTGACACTATGACTGAGGAACAGGATTCTATCTCCTGCCTGGAGCTCAGAACAACAAACTCTATCATCCTGTACTGTTTGTCCTCTAAGCTGTTTTGCTCTGGCTTTATTTTTTCCCAAGCTTCTGCCACAGCGAGGTGATGTGGCCCTTCTCAATTTATCTCCCAGTTTCAGTGACTATGAGTTCTTCCTATCCTCACTGTCTTCTGAACCAGAGATAAGTCATTGGATGCTCATCTAAATGGTGACAGCTGCAGGACTCATGAAAGTAGCCTGGCCTGTCGCCTGTCCTCTGGCTGACGCTCTGTCACTATTAGCAAGCAGGAACTATGAGTCTTGGGAAGTGTCTGGTTCCTTCAGACAAGTCACTAAGGGGTATTTAAGAGACACTTGGACATTCCAAAATCCCATGGCTCGAGCCACCGAAAAACAGGAAGAGAGCTCCATCTACCTAAGCCTCACCCTTCTAGGTAAGTGCATCCTCCACCACCATTCCAAAAGAGAATCCACTTAGCCCTTGTGATCCCCTGAGAAGGCATGATGCAGTGGAAAGAATGCGTGATTTGGAATCAAAACCTATGGGTTTGGATTTCATCTCTACCATCAACAATAAAACCTCAGGTTTATATAGTGCTTTCAGATTGTCAAAGAAACTTATTTTCATTATTTTAAGTATTCTATGTCTGAATTAGTTTGAGAACGCTGCTATAAATTATTTTAACAACAACAATAATAAATTGCATTTACTTTGCACTTTAAGGTTTCCAAAGTACTTCACCTATGTTATCTCTTTTGATACTCACAAAGCTGTAGACAAATGCTACTGTCTCCATTTACAGATGAGGAAACTGAGGCTGAGAAAGGGTAAGAGATTTGCTCAGGATCACATTGCTGGTGACTTAGGCAAGATTTGCACCCTGCTCTTCCTGGCTCCAAATCCAAGTTTCTATCTACTGCATCATGCTGTTTCTTCCTAATTGTGACTCCAGTTGAACAAGTCATTTAAGTTATCTGGAACCCAATTTTTTTATTTGTCAGATAAGAGAGTTGGACTTAGAGACCTTGGAAGTCCTGTGATGCCAAGATTTCCTCTTGCAACACAGTCCAGTGGTTAAAAACCCACCTCATTGGAGAATGCTTTCCTAGGTCTAACTTTAAAAAACACCTTGTCCAGCTTGAACCCATCCAATGTTGCTCCATCGTCCATGAAGACAGCTGCTTGGTCCAATGAATCTTCAGAGACATGAAGACTGGGCACATGGCTCATATATGAGACACAGGTAATGAGTGGCCAAGCGAGGTATGAACCTAGCTTTTTTAAATCCAAATCTAGCACTCTTCTACCACCAAGAATTGGACTTCTCATGCTACTATTCTGAGGAAAATGGAGAAATGTAGCTAAAGGTAGCTGGTGATGCCTAGAGTCAGGGAAATATGAGCTCAAATCCAGCCTCAGACACTTCCAAGCTCGGTAACACTGAGCAGGTCACTTAACCTCTGCTTGCCTCAGTTTCCTCAACTATAAAATGGGGATAGTAACAGCATCTACCTCGAGCATTGTTGTCAGAATCAAATGAGACCACATTTTTAAAAAGTGCTTAGCATATGCTTGGCACATAGTAGGCACTATATAAATGTGTGTTCCCTTCCTTTCCCCTAAATGATAGCATTGGTAGGTGGATTTGGACATCACTGAAAGGACTGACCTAAAGAATAATCATTAATAGCTCAATTGTCAACTTAGAAAGAAATTTCTAGAGGAGTGCCCTAGGAATCTGTTCTTAGCCCTCTGCTCTATAATATTTTTTTATCAATGGCTTAGATAAAGACATTGATGATACACTTATTGAATTGGCAGACAAAACAAAGCTGTGAGGGAGAGATAACAATCTAGAACCTGTAACACCTTGACAGGTTAGAACATTGGGTCAAATAGAATAAGATGATATTTAACAGGGTTGAACAAAAAAAATCCACTTGAGTTCAAAAATTCAACTTTTCAAGTATAAGATACGGGAGCTACAGCTAGACAAAAGTTCAGCTGCAAAAGATCTGGGAGTTTTAGTGGACTGTTACCTCAACGTGAGTTGATTGTGCAAAGTAGCAGCCAAAAGATATAATTTGACTTTAGGATGCACTGAAAGTAGTGTTGTTCAATTATATTTACCTTTTTGTGACATTTAAGGTTTTCTTGGCATAGTGTTTTGCCATTTCCTTCTCCAGCTTATTCTATAGATTAGGAAACTGAGTCAAACAGGGTTAAGTGACTTGCCCAGAGTCACACTGCTAGTAAGTGTCTGAGGCTGGATTTGTACTCAGGTCTTCCTGACTTCAGGCCCACCAATCTATCTCCTGGACTAGTTACACTTTTTACCCTGGTCATTCCATATCTGGAGGACTATTCGAGAAGCCATATCTTAGGAAGGACATTGACAAGTTAGAGGCACTCCAGAAGAAAATAGTCATGAAGGTCAAGAACCTCAAAAGCATGTTTTAGAAAGACTTGTTGAAGAACTTGGGGATGTTTAGCCTAGAGGAGAAATGACCTAAAAGGTTAATAAGATATTTGATGGACTGCCATGTGGAATAGCTATCTGTCTTTTCTTCTCAGCCCTCGTGGGTAAAACAAGAAACAATGGGTAGAAGTTGAAAAGAGGCAAAGTTAGGATTGATATCAAGAAAAAACTTGCTGAGAAATAGAATGGACTGCCTTGAGAGGTGGTAGAGTTCCCATCAGTGGAAGTCTCCTACTAGAGGCAGGATGGCCACTCATAAGACACGCTACACAGAGGAATCTCAAGCAAATATGGGATAGACCAGGTGGCCTTGGAGACCTCTTCCAATTTTAAGACTCTGCAATTCTTTCCCTAAGTCAGCCTACAATGGAACAAAAACAAGAGCTTCTGACAAATGGGATACTCCCAGCAGAAAATTAGGAAACCTTCCTGAGCAGGAAAAAACATTGTCCTACCCTGCTCTAGCTCCCCTCTCTTCTTCAGTCTCCCCTTTCCTACTGCCCCCTCTCCTTTTTTGCATCCTCTTTCTTTGGCTTGTCCTTGCTTGTCTTTCTCTTCTTTTCTATCTTCTCTTTCCCAGAGACACTATGACCAAAGGACAAAAATCTATTGCTGGCTTAGAACTTGTGACAGAAAACTGTCACCTGTGAGCTGCCTCCTCCTATAGGCATTTTTTCTACTTTATTTTATTTTCAATTTAAGAAAGAAAACAAGTATTTCCATAACACAGGAGAATAAAAAAAGATGATTGCACATGAAACTATAAATCTATTATGTGCAACTTGCTATTCATTTTAAATATGTAATAATTATCATGTAACTTTTTTCCCCTTTTCTTTCCTTCCCTCCTCCTGAATTCCTCTTCTCTGTCCACCCTCTATGCCTTCAAATCCAGAATGGTATGATGGGAAAAGTGCTGGATATGAGATCAGAGGACCTAAGTTCTTATATTTGCTACTTCTGTGATCATAAGCAAGCCCTCAGTTTCCTCAACTGCAAAATAAAGGGATTGGCCTAGAATAATGTTCTCCACTAGGGTAATTAGGTGGTAAAGTGAAAAGAACATAAAACTTGGAATAAGGAAGACTCACCTTCATGAGTTCAAGTCCAACCTCAGACACTTAACTAGCTATGTGACCCTGGGCAAGTCACTTGACACTGTTTGCGTCAATTCCTCATCTGTAAAATGAGCTGGAGAAGGAAATGGCAAACCACTCCACTATCTTTGCCAAGAAAACCCCACATGAGGTCACAAACAGTCAGACATGACAGACCACAACAGAAGTATTCTGCAAATCCAGGGCTATCTCTAACCCCTAATGATGTATGAACTGGTTGCCTCCCACCCTCCATGGGATAGCTAGCCTTGGCTTGTCTCCCACAAACCCATCTTCGCCCTTATCCTCCAACATTCCCTTCATTATCTCTGCTGTGGAGGGTCTTTAACTTCCCCCATTGTTGGCCCTTCTGGGTCATTATAAGCTAATCACTACCCATAGCAGCTGTGCAGTGCCATGGATCATTTCCACTCTGTCCTCTAGCTCCCCTGTGGCAGCAGCAAGTGCCTTTTCTAGGGGTGGACCCTGCCCTTTAGGACAGTGACTGCTGAATAAAAGCCTCACTTCTTCCCCTTTTCATTTTGGGTGGGAAAGAGTGAGTCACCCAAGAGGAGCAGGCATGGCTGGAACGTGAGCTTGATCTTAGATCACGCATTATCTTTTACATTAACTTTTACTATCTTTTAGAAATTACATTATCCTTTCCCAAGAACCACTTATTTTCAAAACTTCCTTCTCCCAGTTGAAGGAAACATCAGTGAGGTTATCGCAGCCTTGGCATGATTTCCATCTCCTCACTTACCCTCAGCCCACAGTCATGCCTCCCGTCAGCTGCCTGATCCTCTCAGTTCTACATCTCCCATAACTACTCACTTTAGCCTCCACCCTGGCTCAGGCCCTTATCACCCCTCACCTAGACCATTGTTAGAGCCTTTTAATTGGTCTCCCTGGCTCAAGTCTTCCTGACTCCAGTCATCCTCCACACAGCTGCCAACGTGATTTTCCTCAAGTGCAGGTCTGACCACGTCACTCTTCTAATCAATAAATTCCAGTAAATATTGACTGGAGGATCAAATACTATTTCATCTTTATCTGTCTTTTTTATTTATATTTTTGTGTAAGCTTTAAAACAAATATAATTATCAATAATATAGTACCTAAATAGTGTACAAATAAGTAAATAGACACACATTGGGGTAAAAGCTCAGTAATTTTTAACTAGAGGGTACAATCAAACAAATTTGGAGACCACTGACAAGATAACCTCCAAGGCTTCTTCCAGAAGTAGATCTATAATCCTATGATTCTATTCTTCCTTCTCTTCTGCCTGCCTGCTTTCTTTTTTCTCCTCTGTTTCTACTCTTTCTTCATCTTTTTCTTTCTTCTTCCTCCTTCTCCATCTTCAAGAAGAAATGTGGAATAGTGGAAACTACATTGAACTTGGAGCCTGGAGATTCAGATTCAGATCCCACCCTTCTGGTACTTAAGAATGAAGCAATATGTAAAATCCCTCAGTCTCTAAAAACCTCCACTACCTCATCTTTAAAATATAGTAATATTTGTGCTACAGAGCTCACAGGGTTGTTTTGAAGAGCTGATTCCTTCCTGAAAATGAGAGAAACACTAGTTCCCCAGAACCATGCCAGTCAGACCAACTGTGTAGGAGAGCATCCAACTTTTTTCTCCCACCACATTTTCAGCAATGTTTTCCCCCTCCTATTTCTTTTTCTCTTTACTCCTTCCTCCTTTCTCTTCCTTCCTGATCCTTCCTCAACATTTTCTCCTGTTTTTTTCTTCATCCTCCTCCTTCCTATTTTCCTCTCCCTCCTCAACAAGGCCAACCCCCCATGACACAAAAATCAAACTGTGAGACCCATGGCCAAACTATTCATGTTCCACAGACTCAGCCCCAATTCCTAATGCATCCCAATACACAAGTATCCATAATAACTGCGAAGAACTCCAGAGACAAAATGATAGTGATTTCATTCTCAACCAATTTCTAAAAGACTGGTGCTTTTTTTTTGGTTGTTGTTTTATATTACAAATCAATCTCTGGGGAATTTAGAAAAAGGCTTTCAACATCTGAAATAAAATAATACCAGCTGTTAAGAAAATGCTCTCCTTCTATCTTAATTTTGAAAAATCTATTCTCAAATTTCACATGAACTACAGATGCCAGTTATCATGGATTAAGTTTGTTTGTGAAAGGCAGTTTAGTTTTTCCCCCTATCAGAAATCTAAAATGGACCAAGATCAATTTCTTCAGCTTCTTCCATTAGAAGAAACAAGAAGGGATGCTCAGAACCCTCTTAAAATAACTGACCCAGGACTTACCTACCCCGCTTTGGAATTTTCAGTGCCTGACCACCCAAAGCCCCACCCCAACTAAGGCCCTCCACTTCCCAACTGTGTATACAAGAGGATCCCTTAGGCAACTGCTAGCCTGCTAATGCCACTCTTTCCAGAGCTCCTTGGGCATCCCCATCGATCACCCAATAAATCAGTAAACATGTATTAAGTACCAGGCACTATGCTGAGCGCTGGAGTCAGCAGCAGACAGGAGTCTCAGCTGCAGAAGGAAGGATACCCTACAGGGTAAAAGTTTCTCCCATGTGTTTGTATCTCACCAAGAGCACTGAAAAAAAAAACCAACAGAAGAAAAAATGCCTGAGAACAAGAAGAGGAGAAATTCCTGCTCTCCTGAAGACCAACCCCTTTTTGCACTGGGTACAATTCTGCAAATCTCTCCAAGAACAAGCTGTCTTCTTCCGCTTAGAGCCCATTTCTCTCTCCTCCTTTGTTTGCTCCCACTTCTCTCTCTTCCCTCTTCTCTGCATAGCAACTGATGACAATAGCTTTTTATGAAATGGATGCAAAAAAAAGTCCCATGGTATGTTCTTACCCCAAGGATGTAAAATTGAGGACCCATGTCATCAAGAAATCCCAGGAGTGTGAAATGAGGAAGACTCTCCCCAAACACTCACCCCAGAGGAGAAGTGAGAGAACCAAACAGCATGAGGAAGCTCATACTCCCCTGTCCTAGGATGCCTATCAGGCCTGGCTGCAGTTAGGACAAGTAATGGTTTGGTATTTTTTGAGGGGGAGGAGGCGAGGGGAAGAGAAGGAGTTGTTGCCACAAGAATTAATTTCATGTACATTTTTAAGGATTTTTAACTCAATTAATGCTAGGACATTGATCCCTTTAATGCAAAACTGTTTCTCACAGTGCCTGCTTGAGGATGGGCTTTGTAGAGGAACAAGATTAACCAGCTATGTGACTGTGGATGAGTCACTTTCCCACCTAAGAAATTAAGGAATTGGACTGATGTTTATTAATGTCCCTGTAGTTTTAACCTTCTGTAGTCTAAGATCTCTCCCAGCTCTAACCTTCTGTGGTGCTACATAAGGACTCAATAGGACTGAAGCCTGGCTTCCTGAGTGAGGTATGAACTAGAGTTATCAAGCAACATCGTTAATGTCACATCAATCAGGATCTCACAGGACGAGGGGGAATGTGGTGTAGTAGAATAAATACTGAATATAGACAGGTGACCTGGGTTTGAATCCTACCTTCACCACCTTAATTGTGCTGGACAAAGTATTTAACCTTGCTGACGTTGGCTTCCTTGTCTCTAAAATGAAGGCACAGGGACAGTAGATTAGATGATTTCCACCTAGAGCTACGATTCTAAAGTGCATAGGTGTTATGATCTACACAGATCACAGTATCTTAGTACATGCTTTGCAAATGCTTGCTGATTGATTAATTGATCAGGGGAAAGAGTGTCTACCAATGGAGCATCAGATCATTAAAACAATGGAATTTTAAAACCTGATTGGTACCTTCTTTCAAAACAGTAACACATCATCTCAGTTTGTTTGCCCATGCTTCCACATCCAGATTTATAGCCAAAGTGCCCAGAGAAAGACCAGTTTCCTTCGTTGGGGAATTTTGCCACCTTTTCCCAGGCCTCTGAGAAGGCTCCTGATTGCTCTAGAACAGTCTTTGGAAAGTCCTTTCTGTCCTGGGGCTTGGATCGGGTCACTCCCCAGCAGGGTAGCACCATTAGCAATGCATGAGCCCTCAGTCCACAAGGCTCTGCCTTTCTCCTGCTCCTACCTCCAGCAGCAAGCAGCCACTGCTGACTGATTCCTGCCTGAAAATGAAAGCAATACTGGCTCGGCCAAACCATCCCAATCTGGCCAAGGGAGTAGGAGAACGTTGAAGTTTTTTCTCCCAGAACATTTTCATGAGGTTTTGACTTTTTTTCCACTAGGGCTATTCAAAGTATCTAATTGTTCAAATAAAAATCATCTCATCTTCTCGGGCAAGCCAAGCAGTTGCAAAGAGAATTTCCTCCATTTTAACAATAGATCACACACACCCCCACCCCCAGAAGTATGATTAGTGCTATTCTTATTTTTATTTTTGTTTTAAATTATTATTAAGTGAGGCAGTATGGCTTAGTGACTTTGCAGCCAGGGAGACCTAGGCTTTGATCCTCTTATGACACATACTGGCTATGTGACCCCACAGCAAGTCTCTTTACCTTCCAGTACTAGACAATTCTCTAAGATTATAAGATAACAGAGAGGGAGACAGTCTGCATTGGTAGAAGGAGATTCCTCACCCTGGAGTTTCCTATATTAGAGAAATCCCAGATCTAGTCCTTTGATAATGATGTCATTATTTTTAACTGTTTTTAGAACCTCATGGGGAAAACAAGGGGCATCGTGGATTGCTTGGGTTTGTTAAAAGATGCCCCCATGGCTCAGATATTTTTCTAGAACAAGTGCATCCATAGGACAGTATCATCATCAGCAATTTAAACCACATATTCATAATAAAATTCTAAATATCTGGTATCAGAAGGGTGGGCAGTCAGGATGGAAAATATGTTGTTCTTTTCAGCTTTTTTAATCATTCATCTTTCAAAGTTCTAAGTAGCCTCATTCTATTTCCCATTCTGTGGGAAAGAAACCCATCTCTTCTAAATATAAAGTGAATGGACCTCTGAATATCCCAGGAAGATTCCTCCCTGCCTGGCTGTCTGCAAAACTCATTTCATAGAAACCAAAAGGACAGATGTGCTCAAGACCCGGGGAGACCAGAGGAATTGGTTGCACAGAGGACTTTTCCATTCCAACCCCGAGTCCACCCTGCACCCCTGGGCACCCCCACCTGACCCAATCATAAGGAAACAAAAATCTACCTAACATTTTCCTCTGCTAACTTGCTGCAGATAATTGGAAGCTTTTGCTTCTCCTGGATTTCTCTCTGTTTCTTCCATACAGTTTCTGCTTCACTCTGTCACAGGGAGCCGCCTGGTCCTGTTCTTCCTCTTCTCACAAATGTTACTTTAACTTCACATCATAAAAAAGAAATGGCTCCAGTGTTTATACTATGAGCTGCATTTATCTTTAAGAGCAAGATGTTGAGTTTAGTTCTAATGATGAAAAAAGCCTTTAAAAGGATAACTCATCACAACTCATTATGTACTATAAAGGCCACTATTTAAAGATTCTGTAATTCCAGTGATGATCTTTGCAAAGCAGATTTATAGTCGAAAATAGTGAGATCCTTTGACTTCGGTTATAATTTTCCATTTTGTAATTTAATACTCCTTTAGTTTATATTTGCACATTAAAAATATAGCATCTAAAAGTCCGTCATTAAAGACTTTTAATAAGTGCAATAAATAAGTTTTACAGTTCGCATAAATCTAAAAACAAAACCCAGCATAGATTGTTAATCTTACACTTTTTCTCATTAATTGCAATACATAAACATATGTTTTATACAAAGATATTTGCTACAAAATAAGTATAATAAATACAGTTTACCACATGTATTAATCTTAATAGTTACAAGCTGTTAATCTTATATATTAGGTAATAATTTGCAATAAATAATTGTTTATTATCTTGATGTTTGCTTGTCTTGGGTTTTAGCAATATGCAATAAAGAAATGCAATTTTGAGTAATTTGATTGTAAGACTGCTGGGAAAAAACTGTATGTTATAATTAGCTGAGGGAGGATTCTGTTCACTAGAAGAACTATAGAGACGGAGCTCAATAACAAAAACATGCATTATTGCTTCCATAAATAATTTAAAAAGTTAAGTTCAGTTTCGAGTAATAAGGAATTTTTAAAACTTAAATGCAAATGCAATTAGTGAAATATTTTACATTCTTTAGCACTTTTTTATCATTATGTATTCAGAGGAGACAAAGGCAGAAAACCCAACAAAACTTGCCAGTATCAAATATAGAGCTAGGTGCATGTCCGTGTCTATGTTGAATAGACCTCATTTATCGGATCTTTTTCCTAAAGGTTCCACAGCATTCACATTCTGAAATCAGCACCGCACACAGAATTTGCAGAAATGTAGGATTCTGTCTAGTCTCAGCCGTGGCAGGTTTGCGTGACCTTTGCAGAAAATTGCATGCACATTTTTTTCGGGAGGCTTTTGTCACCTTTACTAAAACTTAATAGCAATGGTTAATCTTATATGTAAAGGTAATAATTTGTCATAAATAATTGTTCATTATCTGAGTATTGGCTCATCTTGGAGTTTAGCAATATGTAACAGAGAAATGCAATTTTGAATAATTTGATTGTGAGACTGCTGGGGAAATATGGCAAATTGTAATTAGCTAAGGGAGGATCCTGAGGACCGAGCCACCACCACACAAGCAGACTAGAGCTTAATAGCAAAATTTGAAGTTTCGTTCCTTCTTGTAATAAAATTAAGTATTTGAGAGGCTTCTCAATACATTGAATGAAACTGGTCCACTTTTTTGACCTTTCTGTCCACTAAAATTGGCATAGATAGAAATACAAATTTGGCTAATAGCAGAAGCCTCCCTTGAGGCTCCCTGAGCTGGCTATTTGAAGGACCCTTCATGCCCTGGTGACTGAATGTCTTTTGAGACAATTTGGCCACAGAAAAATGATCCCAGCAAAGTCTCCGCAAAGATAAGAAACCCGCTAGTTGGCATCAAAGCAGGCCAAAGAGTCCTGGGTGGAGGGAGGCTATGCCTTCCAAAATGACTCCTAAAATTCCTCCTACTATTTTAGCATCTAAAATTATAATATAATTTTATAATGTAACAAAATCCCATTAGCATATATGCAGTTGAAGAAAGCCGAACAGATATCTGAGTATGTGAGCATGGTTGTCTAGAGATATAAGGACCTGAATAAAAGAGAATTTTTGTTTTGGTCATCTCAACTAATCTGGTGACAAACACTTAGTAAACACCTATTATATAACAATCTGTGTGCTAAGTTGTGGGGAAATAAAGACAAAAATAAAAGACTCCCCTGCTCTCAAGAAGTTTATATTCTATTGAGGAGACCATATGTACAAATATAAGCATATGTAGAATACAGACAAAATGTAATTCTGTAAAAAAAAAAAAAAGGAAAAAAGAAAGAAAAAAGAAAAAGAAAGAACTAAATAAATACAAGGTAATGGCAGCTGGGGGCAGCTGAAAGAGGGGTCGGGTAGTGCTGGATGGAAAAGGCCTCCTGCAGAAGGTAGAATGTGAGCTAAGTTTTGAAGAAAACCAGGAATTCTAAGAGATTCCATAGGCTATGCCTTTACACTTACACAGATCCAAGTAGAAAATCGTGCTACAGTTTTTATAGGGAAATTTTTTTTTTACTCCCACAAACAAATGCAACAGAAACTTAGATGAACTTTAAGTAAAACTGTGATTTTGGCAATATACGATAATAGTAATAACTCACATTTTTATAGTACTTTTAAGATTTGCAGAGTGATGTCCTCACAACAGCCCTATGAGATACAATGGATTACAACCATTTCTGAGTCCCTGCATGTACCAAATGAGACAAAAGTCCCCGTACTGCTGAAAAGCATGTTCAGTTTGTCCCTGTAGCTAAAAGAAATTGCTTATTTTAAGCTTCAATTTAAAAAAAAAAATTTCAAGTGTGCAACTGAATAGTGTCTTTTGCCTTAGCTTATATGTTTATCTATAATTATGAATATGGACAGCTATACAAAGAAAGACTATACAGGGATAGTATTTTATGGTTCTTAAATGATATATGCAAGAATAATGAAGCACTAAACAAATCTTCAGCAAATCGTACCCAAATTCAATTTCTTATCTGGAATGATTGAAGTCACTGGTCTATCCTGTGCTATTACTGTTGGTCAGGAAAAGTTGGTCCCTGGATGAACTATTTAGCCAGCAGGGTACCTAGGAGTGAACAGTCAAAGAAGGCAGAGGGATTCCACAGAAAACACTTGGTGGTGCTTTCTGATCTCTCTCGCAGCTCAGGTATGTCTTGACTTCCCAAGTTCCCTAGGGAGAGGGTTTCTGACAGCATTTGGATAAGGACACAGAGTCTCTGGATATATGACAAAAAGAACATGACTGCTTTTTAAAAAAGGATCCTCAAAGGACTGGACTGATCATACACCAACTGCATGGTCAGGTTCTGCCCCTAACTTTCCCTATCACCAGTGGGATAACAATAGCCTAGTTAAACTGAACTCAACAGAGCCAAGCACACGATTTCATCTGCTTCTTCACCCCCACCATCCCAGCGTGGAGGCTGGATGTTGTTTCTCTTGACATACCTTTTTCTCTGTCATGGGTCACTTTGGAAGCCTGGGGATATTTAGGAACTCCTTCTCAGAATTGTGGTTTTTAAGGCACTAAAACAAAGTGCACTGGATTACAAAAATATAACTATCAAAACAAATTTTTTAAAGAATTCATGAGCTAGACTGAGAGCAAGAGTTGGAGGATCCCAAATACACATGCATATTTTCTGAGACTTAAAGGTTGAAGGGAGGAGAGAGGGATGACCTCTGTCTCCCAGTGCTGCCTGGGCTACAGGGTTTCTCATCTACCAGAGTACAAAGTTTCAGGAAGCTAGACCCACATCCTCAAATCTACTTGTGAAAGCTCAGAGATCTCCCTGAGAGGGATGGAATGAATTTATAACAACATAAATTTAGAGCTAAAAACCACCTTAGAGTTTATCTAGATCACCCCTATTATGTTACAGAGGAGAAAACCTAGATCCTAAGAGATTAAATAACTTACCCCAGCTCTCACAGGTAGTAAGTAAGAAGCAGAGATAGAGCTCGAACCCAAGTTCTAGGTTTCTAAATCCAGGACTCTTTCCACAGCCCCATACTCTCCTTCCTTCCAGACAGTTCAGATCAGTTCAATCCCACCATGCTAGGTGCTAGATTTGGCACAAGGTTTGTTCTCTGTGAGTTTACATTCTAATTGGACAAAAGCAGGGGATGAGATTCCGCTAAAATAGTTATGATACAGAGGAGAGAAGAGGGAATGAAAGGAGAGGTCTGAGAAAAGTACAAGAAATTTGAAAAGGAAGAGATTACATTCACCTAGAGCTTGGGGAGCAAGGGGGTGGTGTCAAGGAAAAAGGTAGCCCTAGATTTCTGGTTCCACAAGACTGGGAAGACTGTAGAGATAGAGAATGAGCTCCCTGCTGCTCTCCCAGGCTCCCTTTCCTCTGTAATTGGAGCTTTCTGCCCAGCTACTAGGGATCAAGGCAAGAGAATCAACTTCCCCGGAGACATCCCAAGAATGTCAGGGAGCAGCTGCTGACCCCATCCTTGAACCATGTCCTGGTTCAGGGGGCTTTACCCTGGGGCAAGTAGAACCCAAAGGAGTGCCTCAGCCTTCTCCATCGGAAAAGAAGGGCCTTTCATTCCCTGGGACTCACAGGTGAGTCCTCAGATGGAGCTGCTCCAAAAACAGAGCGAGAGGAGCATTATTGAGTGAACCCCAGCAGATGGAAAAGTTCCTTGTTCATAGCCTTGAGATGCAAAAGGCAATACCAGTCCCTAAGTAGCATTGGTACAATGGTACTGTGGAAATCACACGGCCAGATGAAGCACATAAATTTCCCATATGAACAATTGTTTTCATTTCCCTCCCATGCCACTAGATATTATAAGTGGAAAGTAAAACACAAGTAAATATGTTCATTCCACTCTTGTGATCAGTGATAAATGAAACACTATTGAGCCTGGCAAAGGTCAGAGAGGCCTCCCTGCCAGCATCAGCAGGCAGCAGCTCCCCTGGCAAGGTCCGTGGGCTTACACTCCCACCAACAGGCCGTCCCTAGTACTGCAGCCCCAAGTGCTCGGGCCCCAAGGCGTGGCTCTGACCCGCTGATGTATGGCTTTCTCTGTTCATGGATGATGACCGACAGATGCACTATCTTCTAATATCCGTCAATAAATGAAAAGGAACAATGAGCTCATCGTTTCCTTGGCCCAAAAGGTGCTAAACAAGGGAAATAAGATTGGGTTTTGTGGCAACTAAAACTGGCCCCAGTGGCTTTAAGGGAAGTCAGCTAAGATGAGCTTTTGGGATGCTGCCTACACACACCCACACATACACACACACGCACGCACACACGCACGCACACACACACACACACACACACACACACAGGAAGCACTGGCCAAGAAATTCTTTTCCAAAATATCTGAAGTTTTTCTGAAAAGTCAATTGTCTGCATTAGAAATGTAGTTCCTGAGCAAAGAAAACAAAAATTACAGTAACAGTCACACTACCTCACATTTACATTGCACTAAAAGGTTTGCAAAGCGCCTTCCAGACATTATCTTATTTCATCCTCCCGACAACCATGGAAGGTAAGCAGTGCAGAACAAAGATAGTGATAGCGCCTGCCTTCCTGAGTTGTTGGGAGGATGAGATAATGTATTTTAATGCTTTGCAAACCTTAAGCGCTGTATAAATGTTATTTATTGTCGTCATTACAATTTTACAGATTAGGAAAATAAAACCCAGAGGTGAAATTATTTGGTCAAGGTCACACAGTCAGTATGTGTCAAAGCCAGAATTTGAACCCAGATCTGACTCCAAATCCATCAAATGCTATCCTGCATATACATAGCATATATATGTTTTGTTTTATCTTTTACAATTTAAAAGGCACTTTCACATATTATGTTATTCACATATTATATGAAATTGATTTAACTTTCTCTGAGCAGTCTATGAATCAAAGAACTTTAGAACCAAAGGGAGCCTTAACGACAGGCTAGACCAAATCCCTCATTTTACAGGTGAGGACACAGGCTCAGACTAAGGTCACTTAGCTAGTCAGTCAACTAGCCTTTATGAAGTATTTATTACATGCCAGTACTGTGTTAAGTTCCACAGACACAAAGAAAGGCAAAAAAGTTCCTACCCTTAAGGAACACACATACTAATGGGGGAGTCAATATGCATGCCACTATGTACAAACCACTACATACAAACACTATGTATACTGTAACTAGTAGATGTATAGTGTATATGTACACTGTAAAAAAAAAAAGTACCTCAAAGAGAAGGTACTAGCTATGGGGAGGACTGGGAAAGGCTTCCTATGAAGGAAAAAAATTTGACCTGAGTCTTGAAAAAGCCTGAGAAACTAGGAAACAGATAAAAGAAGGGACACATTCCAAGTACAGGAGAAGCCAGTGGGAAATCGTGGTGTCAGGACATTGGGTATCATGTTGGATGAACAGCAAAAAGTCCAAGATCACTGATTGGTCAAATACATTGAAGGGAATAAAGTATAAAAATCTGGGACAAGGAGAAGGGGCCAAGAGGAAAGGACTTTAAGAGCTGAACAAAATGATTTTTTATCTAACCCTGGAAGTAATAAGAAATCACTGAAGTTTGGTTAATGATTGCTGTCCTTCGTTTTCAGAGAGGACCAAAATGACATCACCATTGTAAAGTGAAATTTCACTGTGTCCAACTGTGACTGATCAGACCAATACGAGCTCAGATTGCTCTACCACAGATTGGGCACAGATAGTCCGTGTGAATATTTGGGGTGGATATCCCAAATTTGCACATCCTGCATTTGCTCTGTACTGTCTCAATTCTGCTTTGCTCAAAGAGCACGGCCCCCTTTCTGATATGGGCACGCCATGCCGAGCGGTCCTGTGCCAGTGTCTCCCATGTTGCACAGTCAAATCCAAAGTTCTTGAGAGAAACCAGGAGAGTGTCCTTTTCCACTTCTTCTGGCCACCATGTGATAGCCTGCCCCATGTGAGTTCTTCATAAAATAGTCTTTTTGGCAAATGTATATTATGCATTCAAACAATGTGGCCAGCCCATCAGAGTTGCGCTCTCTGAAGCATATTTTGAATACTTGGTGGTTAAGTTCAAGCAAGGACTTCAGTGTCTGGTACCTGCTCATGTCAGATGATCCTCAAAATCTTCCTAAGACAGTTCAAATGGAAGCAATTCAGTTTTCTGTCCATCTTTCACAAGCATATAACAATGAGGTTAGCCCAACAGCTCTGTAGACCTTCATTATGATGGTCACTGAAGTTTAATGAGCAGAGGCACAACATGCTTAGACCTGGGCTTTAGGAAGTTTGCTTTAATATATAAGTGGAGGGGGAACCAGAGTAGGGAGAGATTTGAGAGGAGACTAACTGGAAAGCAACTGTCAGGGCATGAGGAACCACACTAAGTTGACAGCTGTGTGATTGAAAGAAGCCAACAGAGTAGATAAGAGATGGTGTGAAGGTGAAAACAACAATATTTGGCAGTAGCTTGTATGTGTGGGGTGAATGCATGTGAGAAGTCAAACATGACACTACAGTAGTGAGCCCAGAAGACTGGGAGGAGTGGTGCTCTCCACAGTCATAGGGAAGCTAACCAGTGATGGTGCTGGATCTCAAGTTCTGTCTTCTAAAATTCTTCTTACTAAACCAAGTCTTCTTTTTCAGTTCTGTAGATTATTTCCAGTCTCCAAACTGCTCAGTTTCTACCCTAAGACCTGTCACACCACTTCAAGAGGCATGAGACTCTAAAGCAGCAAGTCTAGGAGTAACCTCTAAGCCAAAAAATGACTGTGTAGGGAATATAATCAGCAGCAAACACTATGCCTTGCTATGGGGAGAACTTTCCACACCCTTACGTGGAACCTCATGGGCTTTGGACCCAGAACCATAGGAGGTTGTACTGCGATAAATAGTATCATGAACCAGTTTGTGTGTTCCACCCCCAAAGCAGACTTTTCTGTACTTTTCTTCCCACAAATTATGACATATAGGGACAACATTCTATCAGAATCCTAATGTTTGAGAGGCACTAGTCAAATATATAGCTGGTGCAATGGGTAAAGTGCAGACTCCTGAGTCCAGATTCAGCCTCAGACACTTACTAGCTATTTGACCCTGACAGATCACTTACCCCTATTTTTCTCAGTTTACTCATCTGTAAAAAGAGCTAGAGAAGGAAATGGCATCCCATTCCAGTGTCTTTGCCAAGAAAACCCCAAATAGGGTCACAGAGCCCAGAAACTGAAAAACGACAACCACAAAAGTCAAATATACACATACACTGGATCCCTGAAAAGAAGCTACATCTTTAGTAGAAGGTACCTTGATGTTCAAGTATGGGATACATTCACTTGCTCCACTGGTGAATTGATAGTATGAGGCATTTTCAAGTGACTATGGTTAAGTACTCCCCAATAAAGGTCCACACTCATTGCAGGCCCTGATGCAACTACTACCAGCAAAGCCATGACATATGCATTCCATTTGGTACCAATGGGGTTTATAGGAAAGTGTGTTGTCTGTGAATGATTTAGCATTAGGATTGCCCAAGCTGTCCCAACCTCAAAGACCAGTATAATTAGAGCCAAATACATGATCTCATCTCACCAGATACCCTTACTCAGTTCCAATTAATTTAAGGCCTCCCACAATCTGATTCCAACTTATTTTTTCTGCCTTATTTCATGATATACCTGTTACCCTCCTCCAAAAATTCAACATTTCAGCCAAACTAGACTGACTACTCTTTTTCAGATCCAACTTATAACTCCTGCCTCCAAACATTCACACTAGCCATCTCCTGTGCATAGGATACTATGGCAGGTGCTGTGAGGGAGATGGGAAACCTAGAACATATGATTACAACCTTGTACTTCTTAGGCCTTTATTCTATATTCATGCCTTCTCTAAAACAGGGAAAGAAGGAGTGGTCCTTAGGAGTAATATTTCCTAAGTATCATTGAAACTGGATATAGAAAAGATAGAAATCAGTTATGAATTCTATCTAAAAATTGCATTTATACAATTTTTCCATCATGCTAATCAAAAATGATCATTGCCTTATGATCAAGGACAAAGGAGGATTAGAAGTTCTAGACCTCTTTGCATCTACTATCAAAACCTTAGCACTTTCACTCCTTTTCACAGATAAAGGCAGAAGACAATCCTTATTGGTAAGGTGAAACACCTGGGGTTCTTTTGCTGCCTATTACCACATAGGACTAAAGATCCAATACAATATATTGACATAGGCCTCCCTAAATAAGAATGATGGGGGAGCAGGCCTATGTGAAACCAAAGAAACAACACAGTCTGCATTAAACTGAGGCAACACACAAGTAGGAAGGAAGTCTGTACGAACACTAGATTCTAACCTGTGTCTGTTCTCCACAGTTCCATATTCTACAGGGTTAACCTGTAGTGAACACCTGTTGGCGTTCACTAGCACAACAGAACTTAGCCTGAGCATGATCTCAGATCTCAGATTTTATCTTGTTTACATGGTGAATAAAAAGTAAAGAAATATTATCTCACAGCATAATAAGAAAAAATGGGAGAAATACTACTTTTCCCCCCCATGATTAAATTTCCAAGCAGGTGACTTTAGTCATCCCTACAATAACGGTAACAATAGCCCATAAAAATGAGACAGATTAGAAACAAAGAGGGTGGATATTCTCATTTCCATTTTGGCCCTGTAGTTTCCTATTCCAATTGTTTGACCCAACCTCCTTGGCTCACTTGGGTTGCATGCCTAAGAGAATATCCCAGAATCCACTTATCTTGACGGAGTGATTCTATAGAATTGTTTTTTAAAGAAAATAGTGGGAGGAAGGCAAACTAATAACATAGACAAGCACCTTACCCAAGGTAGCATCATTCCTCCATGACTTTCAGGAGGAAAACTGCATTATTACACATAGTGAGTCCTTCTCACCATAGTACCAAATACCAAGAGGCATTAAAATGCTCCTCTTGTTGCTTCAATACCAATCATCGCCTTCACTATATTTAACCCCATTGAACACATATGGCTCATTGCAAACCAGGAAATCTCTCCCTTAAACCAGTTAGCTAACATTTATAGCTAACAATTAGGGAGTGCTTTAAAGTTTGCAAAGCACTTTACATATGTTTACCTCATTTGATCCTTAGAATAACCCTGTGAGATAGTTAGTTAATTGACTTTTTTAAAAACCACAGAATCAAAGAATTTTAGAGTTGAAAGGGACCTCATAGACCAAAAAAAGTCTAGTTTTATGGGAAAACTACTAGTTATACTTGGCTTCAAATCCCAAATCTGATACTTTAATAACTCTGTGACCCTAGGTTTGTCATTTAAATTCTGAGTTTCCTCATCTGCAAAATAAGAGCTTTCAACTAGAAAACTAGGGTACCTTCTCATTCTAAACCTATGATCTGAATCCACTCCATACCTGAGCAAGAATCCTCTCTACAATATACCTGAAAAATGCTCTTTTGAGGAAGTTCTCCAAGAAAGGTGAACATACCTCCTCTGGAGGCATCCCATTCCATTTTTGATAACTATTTTTTATAATTAATTATTTACAAGTATTTTCTTATATCAAGCCTGAATCTGCTTTGTTGAACTTCTACCCACTCACTGTTCCTAGTTCTGCCTTGTGGGGCCAATTAGAAAAAAAAATCTATTCTTTCTTCCAGGTCCTGAACATCCTCAGTCTCATGTCCCCCTAATTTTCTCCTCTTAAAGCTCAACACTCCGGTTCCTTCAAACAATCCCCAGATAACATGAATTTACAGGTCTTTACCCTCCTAACTACCCTCTTCCGAAGAGACATTCCAGGTCATTAAAGTCCTTTCTAAACTGTGAAATCTAGATCTGAACACAAAATTCCAGTTGTGGTCTGACCTGAGTAGAATACAGTGGGACCATCACCTCCTTATTCCTAAAAGCTATACAGTGGAGTTTGATGAGATTATACTTTAGGGCTGTCATTGCAGAAAGTATCAGAAAGGTAGCTAAATTAATCCCTCATCAAGTATTTCCTGAGCCTCTACTATACACCCTAAACTACTGGAGAAATGGGGAAAGGAGAAGAAATGATCCTTACCTTCAAAGAGGTTACAATCTAATTGGAGACAGAAGATGCATAATGTAAAATAATTAGAGAACAATAAAAGTCCTTTAATAAAGTCCTTGGATATTTCTGCACAATTTGTATCATCTCAGGTCCTGACAGATCATGCCAGTACATCATAGACTCTGGAAGGTCCTGTCAACCTGAAGGGGTTTTGAGTAAAGGCAGATGATATATGCCTGTCATCCAAGGACCAGCTAGCTATATTTAGAGAAGACCATCACTAGGATGGCTGAAGGTGACAAGAGTGCTTCAGTTTACATTGGGGGAGGGAGTGCCCACTGGCAAATATCATAGATCTTTGAAATGTTTAAGTAAATTAAGGCAACTAAGTGTCACAGTGGATAGAGCACTGAGCCTGGAGTCAGAAGACCTGAGTTCAGATCTGGCCTCAAATACTTCCTAGCTTTGTAACCATGGGCAAATTGCTAACCCTTGTTTGCCTCAGTTTCCTTTTCTGTAAAATGGGAATGATAGCAGCATTGTATCTCTCAGGGTTGTTATGAAGATCAAGTGAAATAATCATTGTAAAGTGTGCGGCACATAGTCAATTCTTTATAGAATTATATATTATTATTAAATTGATATGAAAATATAGAGTGAGAGAGTTCAGACCAAAGAATTCAAAGAAAAGACTGAAGTAGGGAGAAGAGGTTATATTCGAACTTTGGACACATTGAGTAGTTTACTTAAGTTAACCGGGAAGCAACACTTGGAATATATTGCCAAATGGTCTCTCAACTTCCAACACACCCCTCACCCCACATACACAACACACACACACACACACATTGTTGAATGTGGACCATTTAAAATACAAACACTTTCCCACTTGACCCAAAGGAGTTGAGTTCTAATCTCCAAGTCTCTCCAGGGAAATCTTGGGTAAGGCAGAATAGAGCACAAACCACAAAGATGGAAAATTCTTGTTTCATCCCCCACAATCAGGATGGTCTCCAGTGTATTGGAATATATCCATCATTTCGGGAAATCTAGCCAGCCAAATCTTGCCTTGTCACCTGCCAATAAGGTCTCACGCTTTATATTAAGGCAAGACTTTATTACCCCAGGCTCCTCCTTGGGAACAAATGACAGGTCCAATCCCACTATGCAACAGAAAGCTCAGAGAGGGCTCATTTCTCACCAGGGAACAAATCTAGGCCAAAAATAAAAAGCAAGCCCAGTGACATTTAGGTGTCTGTTGTATTCAGAGTGGAATAGGAATTAATAATTTACAACTAAAAATATTTGGGGATTCACATTGCCCAACCCCCAACTCTTCCCAGTAGCATGACTGAAAATACCATCTGCAGACACCCATGTCTGTCTCCTTCCTCGGTTCTGATAGAACTGGCAAGACTAGGTCTGAAGCACACGGCTCCCAATGCATCTACTGTGCACGTCAGTATCCTCTCAAAAGTCATTCCTTTCATTTAGATAACAGGAGCTAGGCTCTGATTACCCCGATGCTGTCACTTGTGAAAAAAGAAATATGAAATGTGATGCTAATGTGAGACAATAGAGAATTGCTAAACAATAAGATAGATCCCTGAGAAAATTTGTTATAGATTTCCCAGAGTTCTCCTGCAAGGTTTTCAACCTTTCTCACAAGGGATCCAGCCAAATGGCAGTACAAGTGAATTTCCTGCTGCTCCCAGTACTTTGGATGCCCGAGCTTCCGCTCCTATGAAGCCAGGTTGGATCAATTTCAAGAAAATGACTTTTATGTCCACTTTTGTACAGAAAACACATTTCTATTTTGAGGACATTTAATTTGGGGCTGGTTGGGATCACAGTGCATAGGATCAAGGTATAATGATATATATATATAATATATATGACTGGGGCATCGTGAGCAGCAGCTGCCTCTGAGCAGGCTCCCAGAGTAGCCATGTTCTATTTTTGCATTTTACAAGTTTTTGGCAAAAAAAAAAAAAAAAAATGGAAAGAGAGGCCCTGAAAGAACAAAATTCCTCATTTACCCAACTTACTCTCCTCTAACACAGAGGAAATATTCTTTAACCTCATTGTATTTGGGGAAGTAAAATTTACCCCTGCCAGAGGCAACCCCATTAGTGTCTTCTGATCTTTTCCTTGCCCAAGTTCTTTGTAAATATTTTCTGGCCAAGGGTAACTTACAGCAGCTTTGTCTTCACCCTAAGGAGAAAGAGAAGCAGAGAAGAAAAAGCAATATGGCCTGGCCAGGTTCCAATCCTATGAATGCAGGAGCACATAGCACCCATGTTCCCACAACCCTCATCCTCCTCTGTGCCTTATCCAGAGGCTCCCAGCTGCCCGTACATCTGCAAGAATAACCTTTTCAATCTCTACAAATTCCAAGACTACCCAAAAGCAACAATTGCTTCAAGGCCGACTTCTTCAGGGGTTCAAATGAGCTGCTACAAATTCAGTTTGATTTCACTGAGAAGGGAGAGAATGAGGAGGTCAAAGCAAGGAGTAGTTCTGACTATCTGTGAAAATCTTGAACTACCACTTGCCATCAGCCCCCTCGCATAAGAGCTGCTAGGTGCTGTTTCCCTCCTGGGGGTTCCATAAATCTAAGGATCTCCTCAATATACAATTCAAAAACACCTTCCCCTGCCACTGCAATCATGATAAACACTGGAGAGTTCTGCTTGACCTTTTATTGACATTTTCTATATCAATATTTTTTTTTTGCTACTGGCACCCTGAGGAATTATGAAAAATACTTTTTTCTGTAGTTTATCCCATATGCACTTAATAGGCTCACAAATATAATACCATTATAAAAAAGAAAAACTGCCAACACTGCTAAAAAAATTGTCATAACACTAAATTATTATATAAATATAAAAGGAGTATGTCTGTAAAATATTCACTCAATGAACATCCCAAGGTGATGATTTTGCTATGTTGTTTTTATTCCTGAGAGATCCATAACACATTTGGATATGCCACATGTCACCACATGAATCAGGCAGTTAATGCATGTGCTTTTTAGAAGCAGAGATGTCTTCCCAATAGAATGTGCTATAAAAAAAATGTAGAGATCCGGCTGCTTTGTCTGATAGGCATAATTTAATGTCTTGCTTATAATACTGCATCTTAAGGAAAAATACACACTGTCCTATGTAGTTATTTACAATATATTACTAAATCTATGCAAATATGTTTCCCTGAGCCCAGTATTATATAACAAAGGTCAACAATGTTTGAAATATTTTGAAGCATATTCCCAATATGCTTAGTATATAGTGCTAATGTCCAATATATGCACATATATCTTAATATATTTCCAGATTTTTCTGCTTATTGTTTCTTTCTGTAGCTTCTCACAGATTACTATTAGAGAAATGGTTTCTTCTGAAGAAAGACAAATACTGCCTATCCATCTTGAAAAAATTTATCAAGGTGGCTAATTAGGCAGTCCTTAATATTGTATCACAATGAAGGTTGCTCAATGCCACTGCAAAAGATAAGAAATGATAACTAGTGCACAGAAATTCAACATCTGCTAAAGCACAACTGTCCACACATAAGATCTGATTACCCAGACATTTGCACATGATGTGTACACATACACACATACAGAACTATGATTTAGTAATATTTTAGTCAAAGATCCCATATCACCCTTTACACTTCCAAATATTGCCAAATCCATCTTTATCATCTGGGAGAAATTCTGTGCACCTGTGATCATATTCAGATCATTTTCTGAAGATGAAATGCCATTGAGGGTGCAACTAGAGCACAAGAGTCGTCACACGGCTCCTGCTCCTGGGGGATGCCGGGATGCTATCCAAGTCATGCACAAAAGAATAGAAGAGCCAGGAAAGCTATCCGTATCTAGGATGCCTTAGGTCTACACAGACCTTCAATTCAAAACTCCTTTAAAAATCATGCAATTCCCAAGTCAAATTTTCAAACTCTAGATTGGAATAGGTCAAAGGCTTAGAGACTAAGACTGGTCTGCCTGATGCCAAAATAAACAGTAGACTCAGCCAAAAATTGTTCAATTCAGTGGGAAAAAAATCAGCCAAACTAGTTATTGGTTTGTAGTCAGAATATCTCACTTACTGACTGATTTTCTTCTCTCTCTCTCTCTCTCTCTCTCTCTCTCTCTCTCTCTCTCTCTCTCTCTCTCTCTCTCTCCAATAAGTTGCTGTAAAGATGCTACACAAATTGGGGAAAATAAACATTTGCAAACAAAAGTCCAAAAGTGGTCTATTCAACTAGAAACTGTCAAAATAAAGCCCTAAACAAGCTATGCTCCAAGTGTCCTTAGTTTCCCCCAAATTACCAGAGGGCATACTTAATAATAATTATATTAATGATGACCACAATAATTGACATTAACTGAGCTCTTTACAATTTGCAAAGCATTTTATTGGCATTATGTCATTGTAACCCACCCACAACAATCCTATGAGGATACTATGGGTATTATCGACAATATTATTTTATAGAAAAGGTAACAGATTAAGAAAAATTAAATTACTTGCCCATGGTCACATAACCAAGGTACGTACATGCATGCATGTACATATGTGTGCGTTTAGGGGGATGGAATGTGAACTAGACCTCTTTAAATTTCAACCTAGCCCTCTATCTATTTCATCAACCAAACCATCCTAAATCACTTACATCACCATTTTCATAGTCGGTGACTATTCCCTTGTGACCACGGCATCTACTACTATGTTGTCATTGAATCATTTTTTTTTACTGTGGTACCACCAATTAATTTCTTATAGATAAGTCAGTTCAACCATGCAATCAATTCAATTCAGGAAAAGATGATCAAAGGCACTAATCTTTTCCAGATAGGGTTTCACCATCTTCATAGAAGAGGATTTATTAAGTGTTGCCATGAATAAGGGCTAAGTGCTACCAAAAGACACACAACCTAGACCTGAAATGCTAGCTGGAAGCATTCTTTCTGGGCTTGGTTTTGAGAAGAATGAAAATGAAGACCTAGAAATGTGAGTCAAATACAATATATTTTCCTGGTTTAGACCTAATACAGATTTCACCAGAACCAAGATGGGATAACATACACAGGATAACATATGTGTGACAGTGAAAGAAAATCAAAATGCAATGTCTAGAAATCCATGCATGAAAAAGAGATTATATAGACAAGTTACCCACATATTGGCACTAATGAGGGCTACTGTTCTCCACTGAAACAGACATGAGCTAAATAAACCCATCATCCAGATAGCTTACAAGGGGCTTTAAGGAGGCCTTTCACAGAACCAAAAGAGACATGAATGTCTTTGTTCTCTGGCTAGAAACTTAACTGTATATAAGGAGAAATAAATGTTAAATCACCTAATAAGAGCTATTTTTCATGGTTTCCAGTACATAAATGTGTTTCTTTCTATGTTATTATAAAATAGTGTTCCTACTTATATTCCTATACATCTGTTGTTGTGTTTACTTACCCCTAGTTCTGAGTTGTAGAAATAGCAATAAATCTATTTTTTAATCCCTCATTCCCAGTGATTGATTATTCATAGTTAAAAGGGATGAGAGAGGAGTCCACCAGAAGAGCGATCCACCCTCCATAACACTCTACACTTTTATAAGATAAAGAGGGTCCAGAGAGATTCCTTCTCTGTCCTGAGTAGTTTATGCAAACTAAATAAGGAGTTGGTGGCAGCTTAAATAAATATAAATTGCCCTCCAGTGAAAACCCCGACCACTTGTTACAGTCATTTTCAGCAAGGAGGAGTCAGCAGTGACAGCCATACAAACATTACAATTCATTTTTATATAGCATCCCTAATACAAAGATCACAAACCTCTTTACAGAGAGTTAATCATCACTAAGACAAAGAAAAAAAAGGAGAGAAGAAAGTCTTGGGGGATAGCTGAAGAAAGTTCTGGAAAGAAAGGGTTAAAAAGAAAAAGGTGCAACCCTGCAACTAGATGGAGACTTCATGTGGCCTCCATAGGCTGAGGCAGGAGGTCATCAGGGAGGAGGAAAGTTGAACACCAAGGAAGCTGTCTATAGCCAGCTCCAAGGAATGGCCCAAAGTCAAAGCAATAGCAGACATGTTCCTTTGTGATATCATGAAACAGTTAAGGGCTGTGAGTCAGGGGTCACTAACTAGAAATGTGACCTTGGACAAGCTTCTTCCTTTTTCTAGAACTTGGTTCCATCATTATAAAAATGAAGAACTATAGAATCTCTAAGATCTCTAAAATTAAATCATCTCTCCAGTTTTGACATTGACATTGACATTTGACATCATCTATGGTTAGATGATTTTAAAAATTCTCTGAAGCCACCAACATGGAGAGTCCCAAACCAGGACAATTTCTAAAAGAGTTCAGGATTTAGGGCAAATCATGTAATATATGTCTCTCTTTTCACACACACACACACACACACACACACACACACAATTATAGGATCACAGACTTAGAGCTAGAATATGTATGAATCTAAGGAAAGGCTGACTAAGACGAGCAACAAGGATAACTGTTTTAACTGTACTGATATCTTTTGTTTTTACATCATTCCGTCCCTCTTCACTCTCTTCCCCAGAGAGCCATACCTTGTAACAAAAAAATTTTTAGAAAGAGTCACTCACTTTCTTCTAGAGAGGTGATGGATGTAAAATACAAAACAACACATACATTTTCGGACTTGATCGTTGTGAGAACTTGTTTTGCTTTGGCTATGCATATTCATTATGAGGAGTTTATTTTTTTCTTTTCTTTATTATTGTTCAATTGGGAAGATGTGGGAGGAAGAGAAAATAAATGCTTGGTAATTGGGAGAAAATAGTAACAAAAGAGAAGGAAAAATGAATTCAGCAAAACTAAATAAAATATAAACTAAATCTGACAGTATGTACAGTTTTCTATATCCATAGTCTCCCACCTCTGCAAAGAACAGTCAAGTGCTTCTCTCTTCTTTGGGATCAAACTTGATAAGTATACCAATTGTATACCAATTATACCAAGTATTCAATTACATTTTGCTGTTGTTTTGGTCTTCCCATTTATATTTTTGTAGTCACTGTGGACATTTGAGATGTCATACTCCAGGTAGCCCCATGTCCAACCACACTCCAGAGTGCACAGAACCAGATGAAAATGTAATTAACAAAATTTTAAAATGCAATGGAACACAGATAATGTTCATATGCGATCTTCTAAGTCACTAGGTAGCCTGCAGGGGTGTTTATGGATAGTTTAGTGCCTCTGATTCTATTTGAGTTTGACAGCTCTCTATGTACTTTGTCTGCCTGGTTCTGCTTGCCTCTCATATTATTTCATATAAGCCTTCCTATATTTCCAATTTCGCATGATACAGTAATATTCCATTACGGTTTTGAACCTCCATTTGTTCAGCCATTCCCCCAGTAGATGGGTATCTATTTTATTTCCAGTTCTTTGCTCCCACAAAAATGCTGCTATAATGTTTTGGTGTATAAAGGGAACTTTGTATCTTTGGCCTCCTTAAGGTACATACCTAGCATGGGGATCACTGGTCAAAGGGCATGGATATTTTAATCATTTTCTGAGAATAATTAATTTCAAATCACCAACAAGCTCCACCAATAATTTATTAATGCACCAGTCTTTCCATAACCCTTCCAACATTGACCATTCCAAGAGTAACTTCAAAGGGAAAATAAAGTACTCTGAAGGAGGAAACAGACATAATATTTCCCAAGGATTTGTGGACTTACTGCACCTTTGAGCTTCCTGACTCTGTGAAGTCAGCTCCATCTCCCCCACCTATTGCCTTCAGGGGTCACTATTCAGATGATAAGTTTATGCAGCTACGACAAGTGGATAAAGATAACTCCCTTCACAAATGCGCGGACCAGTGTGATTACTTTAATTTCAGTTCCTAAGAGACATCTTTGTCCTAATCTTTCATGAAGTTAAATACATTAAAAAAACAAACAGGAAAAGGTCTCCATCTCCAGATATAAGAAGGTCCTTCATCTCCCAATTCTATTAAACAGATATTTATTGATACCTTGTGTGTATGAGCAACTAGCACAATGTTGATGATGGACCCTAGGGTCAAGAATAGTAAAATTAATAAAATATAGTTCTGATAATGAACTATATCTATCTCATCACAGCAGAGAGGTGGAGGACCACCAGGAGAGAAAATTGTATACATCATCAGATGTAATTATGATAAATGTTTTTGCTTAACTATTTTTCTCTGTCGCAAGGGAGGATTCAATCTTTGTGGGAGGAGGGAGAAATTAAATGGTTCTGATATAAAAAATAAATAGCAGCAATAAAACATTTTTAAAAGATAGTTCTGGGTCTCAAGAATCTATATAAAGGGAGACAAAACATGCACTGATAAGTTTAACACAAGATAATGAGATATATACAAAAGATGAATAAACAATTCATGATGGGGATTCAAAAGAAATAGCAATCACTTCCTACCAAGGGAAGAGAGGAGAGAAAGGAGGAAATCAGGAAGGCTTCATGGGAGAGTTGGCATTCAGTTGGACCATGAAGAATGCATAAGAGTTCATCAGACAGGGGAATGGTAACCAAGAACTTTGCTTCTCAAAAGGGCTTCATTCAGGGGGATTTTAAATGGGCAAAGAACTCCTCCTCATTTTGAAAGCTTCCCCATCTCAAGGGCACTTAACCAATAGACACAAGCAGTATTGACAAATGCTGATCTAATGCCATTCAAGGGCACTGGAAGAGGCCACATTCACCTAAAAATATCCCTTTTCCACATTCCACACCCTGAAGTTGCCTGAAAGTTACTACTAGAATTCATTCCTTGAAGATTTTTCCCTTCTGTTTCCTAGGTAGCAGGATGTATGTAAAAGAAAACTGGTTTTGGGGTAAGGGGGAGTCCAAAGGCCTAAGTGGTAAGGCAGTACAATGGATTAAGTACTTCGATTGGAGTTGTGAAGACCTCAGCTCAAATCTTGCTTCAGATATTAGCTGTGTGACCCTGGGTAAGTCACCTGCAAGTAACCTCTGTCTGCTTCAGTTTCCTTATCTGTAAAATGAAAGGGCTGGACTTAATGGCCTCTAGGGTTCCCTTTGCTTTGAATTTGGACTCTGCTCCTTACTACTATGACCTTGGGTAAGTCATTTGTCTTTTCTTGTATGCTAAATGAGACATTTGGATGATGATCTCATTCCCTTCCAACTCTAATTCCTGTGATCCAATTACCTAGAGGAGGGGTCATGCATTCCTGACACAAGGGCAGAAAAAAAGTACTTTCTTCCAGGATACAAGAGATGGGGCAAATCTGAAAGTCACAAAGAATCCGAAAGAAAAGGTGGTGAGAAGAAAAATGAATGTAATTAAATTCACTATCCCAGTGAGGACTAGATTGTTCCCTTACTCATAGAATACTGGTTGGGAAGAAATCTTACAGCTCTTCTAGCACAGAGCTTCGTTCCTGTAGAAATACTAGATTTGGAAAGAGAATAGTGTGGATTGGGGTCCCATCTTTTACACTATATATGCTACCATGGACAAGTCAATTTCTTTGGTCTTAGTTTCCTGATCTATAATAAACGATATATAACTATAAAAATAGCTAAGCAAAAACATCTATCATGATTACATCTGATGATGTATACAATATTCTCTCTGGGTGGTCCTCCACCTCTCCACCTATAATCTTCCTCCCAGGATAATTGTGAATATCAAACTAGATCAGGTCAACAAAGCACTTTTTAAACGTCAAAGGGATATACATCAACTGTTATTGTGCACTTAATTCCTATTATTTTATACTTTGTATCTATACAACACTTATTTTTCTGAAGTACTTAATCCTTAATCCTTACAACATGTGAAGCAGGGAACTTAATACTTAATCCTTACAACATGTGAAGCAGGGAACCATTATTCCCATTTCATAAGGAAGAACACTGAGTCCAATGAAGTGAAATGATACCCAAGATCACAGGGCTACTATATGACAAAATTTAGGTCTGCTGAATCCCAGGCCTAGGCTCTTTTCAATGCATTATGTGGCACTGTCATGTGGAAGAGAGATTTAATTTGTTTTGCTTGGTCACAAAAAGTATTGCAGAAAGGTAGGTTTAGATTTAATATAAAAAAGACAAAACTTCCTGACATTTAGATCTGTCTAGAAATGCAATGGGCAACTAGGTGCCACAATGGATAGATCATTGGCCTCAGAATCAAGAAGATTCATCTTCCTGAGTTCAAATCCAGCCTCAGATAATTACCAGATATATGACTCTGGGCAAGTCACTTAACCCTGTTTGCCTCAGTTCCTCATCTATAAAATTAATCAAAGAAGGAACTGGCAAATCACTCCAGTATCTTTGCCAAGAAATCTCCAAATGAGGTCATGAAGAGTCAGACAGAACTGAAAAGTGACTGAACAAGAACAACAGATATGTAGTGGGCTGCCCAAGAAGTAACAAGTTTCCTATTGCTGAAGTTCTTCGGGTAGAGGCTGACCACTTGTCAGGCATATCCAAAAAGCAGGTACAGGTGGGACTGGATCACCTAAAAAGCACCTTCCAACTCAGAGTCTATAAGGAGATGCAAAAGGAGATAAGGCATCAAAAAGTAGAAAATGGTCATACATGGTGGCAGATACCTGGAATCCCTGCTATTAGGGGAAGCTGAGGCCATTGGATCCCATAAGTTCAGGAGTTCTGAGCTACAGTAGGACTACAAAGTTGATTGACTATCACATTAAGTCCAGTACCAGCATGGACCTCTGGGAGCTAGAAGCTGGGAATGATAGACCACAGACTGCCTAGGGAGAAATGAAGCCCAGGTTGAAAACTGAGCATGTTAAAGCTTCTGTGCCAAGCAGCAATAGGAAGGAAGGGAGGGAGGAAGGGAGAAAAGGAGGGAGGGAGAGAGGGAGATAACAAATTTGATAACCCAAGAATTAGACCTAGATTCTCCAAAACAATTCCATGCTGGCTTTTTTCCCTACTAGAGTAGTCTTCCTCACTGGAAACATCATTCTCCACATTCTTACTGAAGGGACTTCAGAGAAACTTCATAGTGCAAATGGCTTCTCCAGATCATGTGACTATCTCATGTGAATGCATTTCAGCAGTTGGGGATGCCAGTGGCAGGCATGATCTGGAAAAGTGGGACTTTCAGAGAAACTTCATAGTGCAAATGGCTTCTCCAGATCATGTGACTATCTCATGTGAATGCATTTCAGCAGTTGGGGATGCCAGTGGCAGGCATGATCTGGAAAAGTGGGACTTAAATCCAGGTCATTTTTTTTATCTATTGTCCCACTCTGTTGGTCAATATCATAATTGCCCTTTTTACTGCATGCTAATATAAAAACAGAAAATCTCTAATGACTATAACTGATAAACTGAGTCAAATTTGTTTGGTGATCAGTGTAAGTTATTTGGTAATCAGAATAAGACATTCTTATTTACATTGACTTGAAAGGTAGCTAGGTGGCACAATGGATAGAGTTCCAGGCCTGGGGTTGGGAGGACCTGAGTTCAAATTCAGATTCAGACAATTTCTAGCTGAGCGACCTTGGGCAAATCATTTAACCTCTGTTTGCTTCAATATCGTCACTGTAAAATGGGGGTAATTATAACATCTTCTTCCCAGGGTTGTTGTCAGGATTAAATGAATGTTTGCAAAGTGCTGAGAAGTGCCTGGCACGTAGTAGGTGTTACATAGATATTAGCTATTATTATTAATTGACTGATAATTGGATCAGCTCTTCCTTTTGGTAATTTCAGGTGCTCTTTCAGTTTTTCATTCACTCTGAATTGCAGGTTAGAATGCTCACCAAAATGGAGTAGTACAGTGAACACAGATTATCAAACTTGGAGTCAGGAAGACCTGAGTTCCAGTCTTGCCTCAGACATTTCTTAACTATGTGACCCTAAACAGATCAGTTTTCCTCTGTGTGTCTCAGTTTTTCATCTGAGGATGATAACCTTTACCTCCCAGTTTTTTTGTGAGGACAAAACCAGATCATATTTGTAAAGTACATTGAAAATCTTAAAGGGCTATATAAAGTCTAACTATTTCTTGATGGAAATCGAAATGATGATGATGGTGGTGGTGGTGGTAAAAACTCACAATGCTAGATAGATAGTACAAGGATTCTTATTTCAGTTTTAGAAATGAGGAAACTAGTGCTCAGAGATGTGACATAATAGGCCCCCAATCATCTAAAAGTGGCAGAATCCAAACTCAGGTCTTCTAGGGTCACATTTGATGATCAGCAGTCCAGCACTTTTTGGTAAAAGAGGGAACAAACGGTGCTTCTCAGGACTGAGAGAGGATTTGTAGGCAGCACCCCTGCTGTGGATCTGTGTGTTGCCATATGCTTCCTAAACCAAAAATTCTTTGGGAAACCAGGACCTGCAGCTTTCCGGTTGTGTCTGGCTTCAATTGCTTCCATAACTTCCTCTTCAAATATTATAGTAAGTGACATTATTGTCATGACTATTACTGTTGTTTGCTATTGATTTATCCGTAAATTCTCCTTTCTCCATCCAGTTCCTCTTCCTTGACAGTTTGTCAGCTATTTTAACCAAATTATAGCAATGCTATGATCAAATAATTAAGAGCACTAATTTATCAACGAAAATCTGGCCAGCCAAACCTCCATTTTGTGAGCAGCTTTAATATCACACTCCCATGCTTACCTACACTAATTTAGCCTACTAATTTTACATAATTGCACAAATGTTGTTAGCTTCCACCCGGTCAGATGAGTACTCAGACATTTATATAACCAGCATTAAAAAAAGATGCATTTAGCAACTATGATTGTTAAAATAACAAAGACTATGGAATCTGGAGGTTATTGCATTCTCCCAAAAGTGCTTAAATAATAGCCTAAAATCTGAAGAATGACTTTAATACTTCAATAAAAATAACCCAATTCAAAACATTTTCAAGGAAACAGAGTTCCTTGCTCTAGGCTACCGAGTAATGGCTGAAAGAAAGTATATAGCTTGTCACTTCTGATTAGAGAACTGTGCCTCTGTGCTTTGAATGAGAGGCATGTCTGGTAATAGGAAGTGCAGATATTAAAGTTAATAAAATAATGTGGAATACGATATCTATGAAACTTGACCAAGTAGAGCACAGAATAGAACATATATTACCCTGTTCAGTCAACTCCTGTGGCCTGGCATCTAATGACAAGCTTAATTTCTGTTTCCAATGCGAGTACGGCAAAAAATACAATTTCCAGATTATACAAATATTTTATCCGACTCCCTAACAAATGTAACCAAGAACAGCTGACATATCTACATGGATGCCTAACAACAATGAGAGAAAATTACTAGGATTGCAAACTGTTCAGCCTTAAAAGTCCATGAAAGCCTATCATCTTTGAGGTCATTATAAATAATTAGTTGCAAACCCTGTGATGTCGAAACATCACAATAGGAAGAAAAGGAAGGAGGATCCATTTCTCTTCAGCTTTGAGGGGTCATTCTGTTTCCTTTGGGTACCATTGGGCTTCTCCGCATCCATAGAATACAAAGACCCACTCACCCCCTTATTGCTTTTTTCATCTAAAATTCCAATGCCAACAATAATAGTTTTGCTTTTCGATACATTAACCTTCAGCTTGTATTTTCACTATTGAACAACTGGCCTCAGAACCTCTGAGGATGCTGTGGGGAGGTTGTTGGTTTTTTGTTTGTTTTTTTTCCCCAGTCGTCTACGTGGAACCATACGATACCCATGATGTGACCCTCTTAAGGGATTTAAAAGCAATTCAATGAGCTAATCTCAGTAAACCTAGAATTAAAGTTCTTGTTTCTATATTTCACTTTCAAAATATTTAGAACTTTGACAGATATGACATTATGTTTTCATTAAAACAGCTGATTTCAAAATGCTGCACTGTGCAGAAACGCCATAAACACTTTATGATGAACTGCCACCCTCTTAATTAAAACAATAAATCCAGTACACAATATTTGTGCAGCCTCTGGTCTGACCTTTGCCTCTTGCTATCCACTACCAAGCCGCTGCCTCGTTCTGTACACCAGATGTAGAAGGTTTTAAAACATGATCTGAAAGGCACTAAAGATAAAATAAGAGAAAATGTACCATTACTCTTTGCAGTTATGATTAATTCACTTCATATTTTACAATCTGGTTATGGAGTAAAACTGCAGACTTTACATCAAGTATTTGCCATTCACTATACCTAATGTATAAAAATGCCTGATATTTTAGAAAATGGCACAGTACTAATTCACAACGACCCCATGAAGGACAGGAACAGGAATAATAAAAACAGAGAGTGATTAGCTATCCATTTCAAGTAATTAACTATTCTCCCTTCATCTGATGGTCAGTCTTGGACAAATATATCTATTGCAACCCAACTACCCCATGGTTTTTCTTATCGTTCAATTCCAAGATTCCAGATTAAAATATTCCCTTAAATCAATCACATCTGATCCAGAAGCAGAAAGCAAAGGGTATTAATTACAAAGCTGTAATGATAGTAAATTTGTTGTGCTGGCCAGAAGACATCAAGTTAATCGAGGTGTCCTAACAGCTTGGGGGTCACGGGAAGGGGGGGCAGGAGATCTGTTTCTGAATTGGATCTCACATTATGGGATAGAAAAAGGGTGTTCCTGAACAGGAGAAACCTAACCTAGAGTCCCTAATCCCAACACGTTCACTAACCCTTTCTTTAGGAAAATGGTCCCCATTTCTCCCTAGCTGCCAATTTGACAGATAGTTCAACATATCTTGATAGGGGATTGGAGGGAGGGATTGGGGAAAACAAGTCCTCAAGAGCATAGCTGAGCCCAGGTTCAACCATTCTTCAGAAAAGTCATAAGCATAACTGTTGATTTCACTAACCGAACCCTTCATTTCTTTCACATCCATCCAGGCCATTCAAGATGTCCCTGGAGGGATACTCCTGTCCACTCCCTAGGCCTGGACCATCTCTCAGACCATCCTCCCTAAAACACATATAGGGAAAACAATATTAAATTTATACTCCAAACGACCAGAGATACAGGGAGTTCAGCCCTGAATCCCTGTTGAGATCTACAGAGACTTTGTAAAGCTTCCTTGTGTGCCTGGTAGAGACAGAGCATGCCCCAGGGCCCAAGCACTACCATCTCACCATAGAAGGGGGCCAGGCACAAAGTTAAACAAACCATGGGATGGGGAAAGGAACCAAAGATGCAGAAAACATCAGAAATCCCTTATTAACTCAGAACTATGCAAATCCCCTAAGTCCTTCCTTTTCTGCCACTTCCACTCTGTGCCGTGACAGAAGAAAAGTAACAAACAAAACTCCAGAGAGCTAAAAGGAGAAAATAACTCACTTTGCTAGTTCCCTTAGATGAGCTTACAAGCGAGGGTCACAGCTGCTTTCTTCCTTTAGACTAACAGACAGGCACTGGGGCTACTGGAGAAAAAAAACTTTAACCTCTCCTCCTACTCCCACCAAAACAAAATCTTCTTGGACATTTGGAAACTCGGATGACAAGAAAATGGGTGCTGGAAAGAGTGCTGGATTTGGAGTCAAATGACCTGGATTCAAATCCAGACTCTGCTCCAGGACTCAGTTTCCTCCTCTGGAAAATAAGGGAATTGGATGAGATAACATGTAAGATATCTTCCGGCTCTGAATCTTATGCTTCAAAAAGATATTTTTGGATCATAAGGCAAGCCCTTTCTCCTGGGTCTACTCAAACTTAACTTCAAATTTAGGTCCACCTACAGTTCCATATTAGGTTACTTTCCTGAAAGGTCCTCCTATCAATGCTAAAAACTATAAACCCTTTATTAGCTTTTATTATCTGCATGAGCTTACCAAGGGGAACAAAGACTGAGGGAGCCCACACATAAAACACTTCCTTCTCCGTCACTAATGGCCAGGAAGCAAGAGATCATTTAGGTGGCTAATGTCAGGGCAGGCATGCAGTACAGATGTGTGAACCTGAGGTTTAGGCAGCCTTTGTCTAGTTCTTCATTTGGCACTCTAACACTACAAAGAAAGGAGCTATGGACATTGTTCATACTTAACTTATTGGTAGCCTCATAGCAAGTGGTCTGATGAAAAGAGACTGCGTTGAGAGTCACTTCTTCAGGAGTCTCAGTTTGTTCACCTATAAAATAGGAGCAGTTATTTGCACGACCTACCTTGCTTGTTCAATATGAGGAAAGCATCTTGCAAACCTTTCTATGGTTTATATATTGTATGTACTATAAATATTGTATATATTATATTAATACTATATAAATGTCTCTGGTTATCCTCCTCCTTCTCCTCAGGTTACTTTATAAAGTATTCACCTGACCAGTTGGAAGCTCAGCAAAGGTGATATCCAATTTCCAAACCAAAATAACTATCTCCTCAAATCCTAGCTTTTTCCAGCTTTCCAGAATGCAGAGAGGTTATTTGATTGTCCACATTACCCCTTGCTAAAAACTTGTCAATGTCTACACATGGCCTATAGGATAAAGTCTTAAATTACAAAAGGATCAGATAATGTCAGGGCTGCAAGGATATCTAGTCCAATCACCCTACATTATAGATAAGGAAACTGAGGCCAGAGTAGAGAAGAAAACTGCTCAAGACTACAAAGTTAATGACAGTGTTGAAATTAAAACTCCTGCCTCCCAGCGCATTGCTCTTTTTACAATCACACTGACTCTAGACTCCTTGCCCCAGCATTCACATAGCTCAGTAATATGGCCCTAGTCTTTCTCCATTCTTATCTCTATCGACCATAATTCGAGCAGGTCATGTGTTTCTTTGCCCTTACTCCTCTTCCTCCACACCTACCCTTTGGTTCTAATGTTCCCTCCTCTTTCTCTTTGCTAAAATTCTGCTCTTTGCTCAAGATCCAAGTCAAATCCCATTGCCTCCAAGAAGCCTTCCTTCACAACTCTAGTTCTCCATAAAATTTCCATAGCTCTTCCTGCCTTATGCCAGTCAAAAGTTACCCTGCTTTGTTATTTATTTCTTAATCTGTGTCCTATCTCCCCACAACTAAACAGTAAGCTGGGGGAGGGAGGACAGAGACTGATTTATCTTTTCATCCCTCTCCTTCCCCCATCAAGTTATTAGCACAAGACCCTAGGGGCACACAGCTGTCTTCAAGTATAGTAGATTTTATCAAAAATTTTGTTTAAAAAAAAATTTGCTAATGAATTTGGTATTTCTAGCTTCATGGAATGAGACAATGACAGTCCTAACCAGTAGTTCTAACTAGCCTTTGCCCTGAAGCAAACTAAACTAGAGACATTTCTGAGCTTCCCAGAAACATAGAATCTCAGAGGGAAGAGGCTTAGGAAACTATTAATTCAACTTCCATTTGACCAGGAATCTTCTCTACAATATCCCCAACAAGTGGTCTTCTGGCCTTCATTTGAAATCCTCCTTGAGAGGGAACCCACTGCCTCCTGAAGCCATTCCTTACATTTTAATTGTTAGAAAGTTATTCCTTATTCTGGGCTGAAATATGCTTGGAGTCAAGCAAAACAGGTCTATTGCCTCTTGTACTTGACAAACTTTCAAATACTTCAACTCTGTTCTCAGGTCACTCCCCATCCAAAGACCTCTTTTCTTAAGGCTAAACAAAGGGGCATAAAATTTGGAACTGGAAGGGTCCGCCATTCCTTCAGGTGTCCCTCATTTGATGGGAGCTCCAGTTACTTTAAGGCACATCACCCCTCTCTAGACGTCCCTCCAAATGCCAACACTCTTCCTCAAATGAAACATTTGGAACCGAACACAATATTCCAGGAGTGGTTAGTGATTAGACTAAGGTATATACAGAACAGCATCTTTATCACAATACTCCTTCTGGACCCTCAGTCTCTATTGATGCAGCTTAAAAAGTAGTTTTTTTTGGGGGGGGGGAAGGGTTTGATTTTTTTTATTACTATGTCACTCTCTGGATTTCCTTTGAACTTGCAGTTCACTAAAAGCCCGCTCTTGCCTTTTTCAGATGAACTACTGTCCAGCCGTGCCTTCTCTATCCTGCATTTATGTGGTTGATCCCTTGAGCTCCTGAACTTAATCTTATTAGATGTAATCCATGGTGACAGCCTGCTGAGATCTCTTTGGATCTGGATTCTCAAGTCCAGTGTGTTAACTATGCTTCCCAGATTTGTATCATCCACAAATATTTGCCTTCTACACTTTTATCCAAGTAAGTGGCAAACATTTCAAACAGCACAGAGTCAGACACCTGGGTTACTTCACTAGAAACTTCTCTCCAAGTTGGAAACAACCAATCATTAATTACTTTTTAGGTATAGTCATTCAACTAAATTCAAAACCACCTAATTGTGCCATCATCTATCCCAGGAGTGGAGAACCTGTGGCCTCAAGGCCACATGTGGTCTTCTAGGTCCTCAAGTATAGTCCTTTGACTGAATCCAAACTTTACAGAACAAATCCCCTTAATAAAAAGATTTGTCTTGTTAAACTTGAACTCAGTCAAAAGGTCACACCTGAGGACCTAGAAGGTCACATGTTGCCTCAAGGCCACAGGTTCCTCTTGATCTAGCTAATACCTTGCCATTTTCCCTATAAATATATCATGAGAATTTGTCACATCTTGTTGAAATACAGGAATTGTTGAATCCTTGCTCCAAATTTGTGGTCAAGGCTTCCCTGTTTGACAAGAAAGCTGGAAAGGCGTTTGGTAGAAATGAGGTTCTGGTCAATATAAAAACCATATAACAAAATAGATAAGCTTAACATAAAGACTATCTTAAATCACAAAATAAATAAATGTATTAGAGAATAGAGAGAAGTAACTTTCAAATCTGGAGCTAGGAAGAAAATTCTTAAACAAAGGATAGATGCGATTATAAAAGATAAAGCAGAAATTTTGATTACACAAATTTTTTTAAAAATCATATAAAATGATGACAACTAGAATTTTTTTAAAAAAATTCTGTTGTCAAGTAAGAAAAAAATCTTCATATTACAAATATGTGATCAAGGATTGATATTCAAGATATATAGGAAATCACTACAAATATCTAGGACCAACAGCTATTCCCCAGTAGGTGGTCAAAGGATATGAAAAAGCAGTTTTCAAAAGAAGAAATGCAAACTGTCAACAACTATATGAAAAGCATGTTTCAAATTACTAATAGAAAGGAAAATGCAAATTAAACAATTCTAAGGTTTCAACTTAACCCAACAGATTGTTAAAGATGATAAAAGGCAAAAGTGGTTTACATTAGAAGAGGTACCAGAAGACAAGTGCAGTAATGGGCTATTGTTGGCAATGTGGATCGGTCTAATTATTCTGATAGAACTATTTGGTACTCCGTTTACCATTTTGAGCCTGGGGAGTTTTCTGGAGATAGGACTTTTAGAATAGCCACATATCTGGACAGCTGGAGCTTAAAATCAATTCTCTGGCTAGAAATGTGGACTATAAAACCAGAGGGAGGACACTCTCTTGTGAAAACTTAGGAAGTCTTTGCTTGAGATGAATTCTATTTAGGCGTTAGATATACCTATGTATACAAAGAAAAGAACAACACAGTGACCCCTGGCGGCAGATACAATAGAATCAGAGAAATCTGGGAAAAGGGCTCATGGAAATAATGGCATGATTTGGCCCAACTTCCATAACAATCTTCCTGCCAAACCCATTGGACATAAAATCCTAAATGTCTTATATCCCTTACGGACATCTAGAATGTGGTTGTCAGAAAAATAAATATAATTATCCATTTAAAAGTGGATAAAAAGCTGGGTTCAAGTCTCACAGTATGAGAAATTCATTTAACCCTTGAAGCTCTAAGCAATTAAGATTATAAATTAGAGAGAAAGTACCAGTCTACATTGGTACAAGGTTTTTCCTCACCAGGAGTCTCCTCTAGCAATGTCATCACAGGTTCAGTCCTTATTTTTCTTAGAAAAGTCAATAAACCATAAACCACATTGTTATATCAGCAAGAGGCTTGCTGATAAATGTTGAACAACCAGGTCACCAGGGAAAAATGCACACACCACACATTTTTAAGTTTAACCCACATTATGAACATTTTATCTATCACTTTCTTAAGTCTAGGTAATCAACAAATCAATTTCAGATTTGTAGGGCTTAGTGATGTCTTAGGAGTAAATGTTTCACTGAAAATTTAACAATCTGCTCTCCAAAGCATGTACAAGCTAGCTCTAGCACACTCCAAAAACGCAAAGATGAGGATGGGGTGGGAAGGGAAAGAAGTCACATATACAAAAAATATTTCTAACAGCACTTGAAAAAACAGAAATCATGTAGATGCACATCAACAAGTGAATGAATTTTGGGATATTACTGTGCCACAAAAAATGATAAATATGAAGAATTTAGAGAAACAAAGATTTCCATGAAATGATGGAGAAGTAAGAAGAGAAGAGTTTATACACTAACCACAACATGAAAAGGAAAATAGCAGCAAAAATCAGCTAATCAGTGCAACCTTCCCCCAGAAGGTGATCACCTCTCAGAAAGGAGGCTGTAGATTAAAGATTTAGACTTGGCCACATGTCAGGCATGACCAGTGTGGGAGCTTGTCTCACTTAACTATGTTCCATTATTACAGAAGAGGGTTCTATGGGACACAAACAGGGAGGGGGTATTGGAAGGTAACAATGATATAAAAACCCATTAACACAATGCATTGTTAAAGAAATCCATATCTACAAGGTCTATAGCATCACCCTGCTCTCCCAACCTAGTAATAGCAGCTAAGTAGAGTATATTGGGCCTTGAGTCAGGGAGACCTGAATTCAAATTTGCAGTCAGACACTTACTAGCTGTATGACCCTGGGCAAGTCACTTAACCACTCTCTGCCTCAGTTTCCATACCTGCAAAACGAAGAAAATAGTACCTATCTCCTAGGGCTTTTGTAACGATCAAATGAAATAATATTTGTAAAGTACCTTACAAAGCTTAAAGGGTTACATAAATGTAAGGCAGTTTATTAAAACCCTCTTCCCCAAAAAAAGGAATGAGGATAATCTTGCTCAAAAAACTCATGATGACTCTGAGTGATCACCACTTCACTTTCAAATGTTCACAAGACACTGCTTTATTTTGTACACTCTAGAAGCTTGCCAGAAAAGGAAATTCAGTTCCCCAGACTATAGTTTAAAGACTGTATCTTCTTTCACCTTTTGAAAATCAAAACCTTTACCTATCCTTTGACATCACTCCCATTTTCCAGTTTGTTGATGACTGTTGATAGAGAATCAACAATCATATGGAAAGGCAGGCGGGTCAATACAATCAGAAAAGTACTAGAGGTAGAGTCAGAGGACATGAGTTCAAATCCCAGTTCAGCCACTTACTCCCTGCGTAATCATGGGCTAGCTCTTTAGCCTCTTTGGAAAAAAGCTTCCTCATCTGTAAAATCAGGGGATTGGACTAGATGACCTCCGAAGTCCCTCCAGCTCTATCTGCCAACCTTCCTCTAGATTAGGACGTGCTCCTCTGGCCCTGTTTATTTGAACTCATTAAAAACAGTTATAGATACTGTCTTCCTACATTACTTTCCTAAAATAGAAGAGTAGAATTTTCTATGTTTAATACCCTTACCCCCCTCATCCCACCCTCTTTAGACTATGATATAAATATCTAAGTGTTGCCTCTAGTGTTCTGGCAGAAGATGGGAAAGTCCTCACATGTAGTAGTGACATGGCACAAAAGGTTTTGTCTTTACTGATGTTCTCTATTCCCCAAATATCCTCTCATTCTCTTTGATTCAGTCCTGACTTCCCTACCAATCAATCTAGAAATCTCCTCTATATCCCCTTTCAAGGCCTTGCTAAATTTAAGCTAGCTCTTAGCTAGTCGCCACGGAGCTATTAACACCCAACAATTTCAGATATTCCTTTTTTTACCAGGGCTATCTGCACTTGAATATGGGGATGGGAGGAGCGCCTGCTTAAGACCCAAAGGAATGAATCTCTAAGAGTGGAATTTTAAATGCCTAGAGTCATTGTGAGCGTGAAGCAGTCTTCCCAAGGCCCTTTACAACTCACTGTGGGGGTTGCTACGTAACCTGCCTACAGATAAGTGTTCTGAACCCTGAGCTGGTGTCTTGGTGTGCCCAGGGACTGTCACTGGGGCCCCTGTATGCACACAAAGGAGGGGACCTTGCTGTCAGCTCCTGCCACATTCGCACCAGGCCTTGGGCAGAGCATAGAATGAGCAGGCTGCAGGCACCAGGAGGAGGCTGTGCCTCCGGCAGCCCAGGTTGCATTTTACAAGGGGACAAATGGATCATTTCACTTTCCAAAATATCCTTTCAGGAATACTCCCAGTCAGCGCCATAAAAGAAGGTTTAGAACCAGAAACTTTTACTGGGGTTTTTATCTCTGAGAGTGTCTGTTGAGTTTTACTTTCCTTTGGGGTATCTGATAGGATATGGGCCAAGAGGGAAAAGGCCTTTTTGTTAAAAGCAGGAAGACAAGAGCAGCGGGGAAATAAGCAGGATTCTTTTTGCCTCTGGTTTTCAAATTATTTTTTAAAAAAACACACACATATTTCTTATTGTCCTCTCTGAGAGCAGCCGGCATTTAAAATTTAAATGCCCTCTAGTGGCTGTCAGCAGAGTTCTGAGTCCCGCTCTAGTGACAATATCAAACCCACAAAACAGCCTGGATTGGCAAATAGGCTCCTACGTGACATCATTGTTAAAGCCTTCCCTCCATCTTCAGAGCTTCTGCCTTTCCCAGCTTTGACCCTTACCACTTGTCTCAGCTGATAGCTTTAATTGCTACTCAAGGGTAAGGATCCTACCTGACCCAGCATAGAGGCCAATCCATACCATACCAGTACAAGGCAGACATACATACGTGAAGGTAGACCCACAGACCTATGCTGTGGTACACATTATCACACCCACGTGAACACACTCCAAATAAAGGAATAATTCACAATATGTTTTCTTTTTGATCCTAGGAATTTGCAATTCCAGCCTTGGGGAAGTGACTCTGAGTCAAACTTTTAACCTCTAAACAAGGACCTCTTGCTCAGTCATAAATCCAGTCACTCAGTTTTCTGAAAATAGGAAGACCTTTCTAAATGTGTCATTTCCTCTTCTTGGCTTTTTATCCACACCTAGAGCTGCCCCAGAAAAATTCCCTAATTTACTCAAGGTAAAGCTAATATCATGGCTTTCCCAAAAGGGATCCCTAGCTTTCATACAGGAACTCAAGGTACTGAATGTATTTTAGGTACCGGACTTTCTTTTATGCACCTGGAAATGCAAAAAGAAAAAAAAAAGGGCTTAAAAGAGCCCATAAACAGATATAGAAAACACATAAAAGATTCAAATAGCCCATCATTCCTACTCTCTCCTATCCTTTGATTTGAATTAATGTATCCTCTGGTCAGCTGACAAAAGTAAATACATTAGTGGGCATTTGTGGGATAGCTGGGGTTTTGTGTTTTGTTTTGTTTTTAGCAGCTCATGTATTGGAGGGGCTATAGGTATGACATAAGTAAAGAATCAGTTTTTGTAATCAGGTCTTCTTCCTGAAAATCCGGTACCTTTTCACAATACCCTGACCAATGAGGAAATTTTCAGTTCTCAAATAGTTCATTCAATTCAATGAATAGTTAATAACCATCTAGTATATATAAGGCATTATCCTTCATACTTTGGCATGGGAGAGTATATTTATGAATTGTCCTATTTCATAGAAGGTACCTAGGTTAGGATAGGACTCTGGAAGTAGAATTTGGTGCAAAAGGTAAGGAAGGCACAGAAAACTGAAAAAAGATGGGAAGCTTATGTAAGCAAGTGATCAGAATGACCATGCTCTTGGACGCAGAGGTTCTTTTATTGATTATAGCCCAAGAAAGTCATTGATTATGGAAAATATCCCTATATCTATCAAAATATTTATAGCAGCACTTTTCTGTGATAGCAAGGAATTGGAAACAAAGTATATACCCATCGATTGGGGAATGGTTCAACAAATCATGTTACATGAATGTAATTCAATATTATTGTGTATAATAAATGATGGATGCGATTAACACAGAGAAGCATGGAAAGATCTATATGCACCGATGCAGAGTGAAGTAATAAAGTTAGGAAAACCATATACACAATTACTTCAACAATGTAAATGGACAGAAGTTATACAAAAATCAAATGTAAATGTTGAGCATAACTCAAAAGGGGAGATACAAGAAGTTACTCCTAACCTACCCTTTCACAAAGATGGATGGTTCACAGAAGTAACATATTGCATATGGTTTGGGATTTTTTCAATATATTGATTGGTTATGCTGATTTTTTCTGCCTACTTTTTCTTCTTTTTTTCTTTTAAAAACACTATTTGCTATAAGAGATTGACCTCTGAGAGAAGGAATAGGACAGATCAATCAATCAATAAACATTTGTTAAGTACGGTGCCTGGCAGGCTATTTTAACAGTCCTGGGATAAAGCAATGAAGGTCTGTGTTAAGTTGGTGGACATGTCAGAGGAGAGAAAGAGGCATATTTGACAGATGTTACAAAGATGTTACAACTAGGGAAACTATGATGACATAAAAAATCATTAAAAAGTTTTTAAAAAGGAAAGAAAGATGGGGAGGCTGCAAGTCAATCAACAAGTATTTTAAAATATCTACAGTGTGCCAGGGCAATGCATTATGCACTAAGTATACAAATATGAACACTCTAATTGATCCCTCGTCTCCAACAGCCTATTGGATATCTTTACATGAATGCCCCAGAGAAATTTCAAACTTTACACATCCAAAATCTAACTCATTTCCTCTAAAATTACCCAGCCCCCTATCTTCCCTATTTCTGTTGAAGGTACTACCATTCTTCTAGTCACCTGGATTGACAAGCTTTAAGTCATCCTCCTTTCTTTATCTTCCCCCTTCTCCCATATCCAATCAGTTATCAAGTCTTTTCGATTCTGTTCTTTCAAACTCTCTTCTATCGATCCTCTTCCTTTATTCATTCATACCACAATCACCCTAGTTCAGGTCTTCATCACTTCTGCCCTGGATTATTGCAATAGCCTTCTAATAAAACTCCCTGTACCCAACAGCCAATCTCTCCAATCCACCCTCCACACAGCAGCCAAATAGAAGTCCCTGTCACTCTACTGTTCAAGAAGCTTTAATAGCTCCCCATTGACTCTAAGGTGCTTTTTTTGACCCAACACTCTACAGGCTACCTCTCCAAGCTAATTACATGTTAATCCTTCTCAAGCACTAAATAAACCAAGTATCCTAACCTGCTTGTAACTCCCCATCTCCATTCCTTGGTTCTAGCTCTTCCTAAAGTTACTTCAGCTCTATCATATTGCCACAATCCAGCCCATCTGGTTTCTCTCCTTGGTAGGTACTGCTTCTATGACAGGGCACCATCATGGTACACTGATTAGAGCTCTGGATTTGGAGTCAAAAGACCAAAAAAAGCCCAGGTCCACCATACATTTCCTATGTGACCCTGGACAAATAGCTTCTCCTCTATATGACCAGCTTCTTCTTCTATAAATGGAGAGGATCAGATTAGATGACTTCCAAAGTCTCATCTAGCTCTAAATATAAATCATCATCCCCCTTTCCCAGCTTCTAGATTTTCTGGCTTTTCTGGGTCTTTGTTAAGATTCTTGAATTGGAAGGAAAAAGGGAGGTTTCCTGAAGCTCCAGCCCCTGACCCAGCAGAACTTCTCATCTATTTTTCAAGTTCTTAAAGAACTCACCTGTATTGATCTCAAAGCTATTTAGGTCCTCAGATTCCTAGGTGATAGAATCAGAGAATACAGAACTTTAGATCTGGGGCATTAAAAATATGGGAGTAGCTGAGGTCCAGGGAATAAGAAGGAAGTTGCCCAAGGTCATGCGTTCTTGAGAAAGTCTCAACTAGAATGCAGGCCTCCTAGATCCAAGTCCCTGATATTCTGAATCAGAAATTTCAGAGGTGTCTGGTCCAGTCCTTACACCTAAAAAGAAACTCCAGTGGTTTGTCCCAAAATATTCATCCAATCTTTTCTTGAAGACCCCCTAGTGAAGGGATCACTGTCTCACAAAATCATGAATCTAGAGCTAAAAGCTATCTAGTCCAACCTTATTACTTTATTAGTAATCAAACTGAGGCCTAGGGAGGGAACCACCTTACCTCCCAAGGCATCACATTTCACTCTACATTAGCTCTAATAGTTAGGAAGTTTCTCCTGAAACCAACCTGAATTTTCCCCTTGCAGCTTCTGACCTTTCTCTCCTAGTTCTATTCTCTGTGGTCAATCAAAACAAGCCAAATTCTTCTTCCAAATGAAGGTTTTCAATAAAACCAGGAGGTATAATATTACTCTTGGTTCAGAAGTCAAAGGGCCTAGTTTCAGATTCTACCCAAAAGAACCAACATTTATATAATGCTTTAAAAAAACTGGCAAAGTACTTGACAAATATTATCTAATTTGACCCTCATGACAACCCTGGGAGGTAGGTAGATGATATTATTATACCCATTTTACAGATGAGGAAACTGAGACAAACAGAAGTTGTGACTTTTCCCAGGCTACACAGCTGGAAGCTCAGGTCTTCCTGATTTCAGGTCTAGCACTCTATCCACTATGCCATCTAGATGCCTCTAATGTATATGACCTTGGACAAGTAACAATTCTCCTGGGTCTCAGTTTCTACATCTATAAAATGAAGTCTAGATGCCCTTTGCGGTACCTTCTAGATCAACATTTGTGATAGGTACTTGAGGAAAGATATCAAAATTCACCCCCTAGCCTTCTCTTTTCCAGGTTAAACACCATCAGTTCCTTCAACCAGCCATCATTTGCATAGATTCCAGGCTTTCACTAAACTGGATACTCTTCCTTGGATCTTATATAGCTCCTTACTTTTCTTAGTGGACCTGTGATTTCACTGGTGTATGGAACTTGCAATAAGGTCATTCCTTTAGCCAGTTCAGATATCCACTTGCTCCATAACTTAGAATCTTAAGGAGTTGTCTGAAGCATTGAAGGGTTGTCATGTACATCCAATATGTGTCAAAGGGCTTGAAACAAGGTCTTCCTGACTCTAAGGCCAATACTCTATGCACTAAACCACACAGTACACAGTTCTTAGCACAATTCTTCCTAAACTGTGCTGCCCAGAACTGAATTCCCAATTTATACAGAACAAAGTTTCCTTTATCTCTTTGTTCCTGAATATCAGAGAGACCAGATCTAGAAACATAAGGATCTCCTCTGGAACAAGGGAAAGGAAGGAAACTCTGGCCTGATTTGATGAGTACCTTGAACTTGTAAGAATGGTCCATCTGTCCTCTCTTACTCATTCTGGCTCAATACTTGGGCTAAGAGAAAGCTGAAACCCAAGATCATTTCATCCTAAGTCATAGATATAGAACTGAATATGACCCATTTAACAGATGAGGCAACTAAGATTCAGAGAGATTAAGTGACTTACCTAAAGGCACATAAATAAGTAAGTGGAAGAGTCAGATTTGAACCCAGTTTCTTTGACTCCAGAACCCTTTCCACTACATTATATGACTTCCATAGCCTTGGGTGTTTCAGGGAGGTCCCCTTATCCTCTCCCCTTCATGGAATTATCAGACAGCACTGGCCTGAAAGATCAGTCTTCTTCCTGTCTTCTATTTCTATTTCCAAATGATCGCCCTCCCCTTTTATTCCCTTCTACCACCACCACCCCCCAACCACCACCATAGGAGGGAGATAGATTTGGCATGTGGCTTTCACACAGACACAATCTAAGTCAGCTGCAGGAAGGAATTCTACCTCCCAAACACGCTAGTCTTCTCTCACTCCCAGCTCACGCTTTTGCAGAATATTTTCCAATTCAGCATAATGATGAAAATTCCCTTCCCTTCCCCAGCCAGGAAGTCTATTCAAAGGAGCCAGTTGGTTTTGATCAGGATCCTGATGCATCACCAGCATTCCAGCAAACAGCCAACTCAAGCAACGCAATTCAGGTTCAGTGGTAACTGAGGCTGGAAGGTCGGGTTTAAGTGGAAGTGGGTTGGTAGTTGTGACTATGTGATCTATAAAGGTCAGCCAGAAAAGGCCTCCAGGTCAAAAATATCTCTGATCTGTCAATACCACCACTGAACAATAAATATATATTAAGCAGTCAGTCACCAGTTAATAAACATTTATTCTATGCCTACTCTGTACTAAGCACCATGCTAAACGACAGGATACAAAGTCAAAAAATAGTCCCTGCTCTTAACCTCACAGTTAACAGAAGAGACAATATGAAAACAACCATGTACAAACAAGATACAAAAAGGCTAAGTTGGAGGTGATCTAAAAGAGAAAGACCTAAGATTAAGAAGAATTGGGAAAGGCTTCTCATAGAAGGTGGAATTTTAGCTGGGATTTGAGGAAAGCCAGGAGATGAGGAAGGAGAGCATTCCAGGTACAGGGGATGACCAGAGAAAATGACCAAGTCAGGAAATGAAGTGGCTTGTGTAAATAATAGCAAAGAGGTCAGTGGCACTGGATTATGGAGTACACCTGGAAGGGAATCATCTGTAAGAAAACAGGAAATGATGAAAAAGTTCAGATTATGAAGAACTTTAAAAACCAAACAGATTTTGTATTTGGTCCCAGTAGTGATAGGGAGTCACTGTGGCGAGGGAGAGTAAATGGAGGGGTGGGGAGGGATTAATGCAGAATGTATGGGTATAGTCAGACCTGTGCTTTGTGAAGATCAATTTGACAGCTAAGTGAAGGAGGCATTGGAGTGAGAAGAGACTTAAGTTAGGGAAAACAACCAACAGGCTATTGCAATAATTCAAGTATGAGGTGATGAGGGCCTGGACCGGTGTCAGAGGAGAGAAGAGGGTGTATCTGAGAGATGTCACAAAAGTAGAAATTATAGAACTTGACAAATAATTGGATATAGGGAGGAGGGAAGAAGAGAGAGTGAGGAGCTTAGGGCACTTGGGTTTCAAGCCTAGGTGACTGATAGGGCAGTGCTACCTTGGACAGTAATAGGGAAGTTAGGAAGATGAGAGGGTTTGGGGAGAAAGATCTTGAGTTTAGTTTTAGACACGTTGATTTTAAGATACCTACAAGACAACGAGATTTTCAATAGGCAACTGATTGGAGAGCAAGAAAGATTAGGTAGGGCTACCAGGGGTAGAGAACAGTTTGGATTCAGTCAAAGGATTCCACTTGATGGTCTAGAGGGCCACATGTGGCCTCAAGGCTTCAGGTTCCCCACTCCTGGGAGTCATCTGCATAGATATAATCATTGCAACCATGGGTGTGATGCAATTATGAGCGATATATCACCAAGTGAAACAGTACAGAGAGAGAAGAGAAGAGGGCCAAGGATAAAATTTTGGGGGATTCCTGGTTAGAAAGTAGATAAAACACAGATGAAGATCCCAGCAAAGGAGACAAAGAAAGAATGGTCATACAGGTAGGAGAACTGAGAGGAAGCAGTGTAAAAAAAGCCTAGAAGAGAGTACCAAAAAGAAGGAAATGATAAAAAAAAATGTCAAAGGTTGCAGAGAAGTCAGGAAAGGTAAAGATTAAGAAAGATCCATTAGATTGGGCAGTTAGAGAGAAGGAATGCCTAGAGAATTCTGAGCTACAGTGGAGCTAAAGCACATAAGATGTCTAAACTCAGTCTCACATCAACTTATTTGGGGGGTAGGGAGAGGATGGAAAGAAGGTGGCAGAAGATCATCAGGCTGCCTAACAAGGGGCAAATACACCCAGGTCACAAAACAGGTCAAAGTTTCCCTACTGATCAGTAGTGAGATTGGGCCTATGAATGACTGTGGTGTTTCTAGTCTATGTGGCATAGGGAGATTCAATCTAAAAAAAAAAATCAAATTCCTCTAGGAGAGGCCATCATAAATCATTAATCTCACAGAAGTATAACAGTGGAAAGAGTACATGTTCTCTAGTCAAAATATCTGAGTTCAAATCCCGTTTCTGACTTGTATTTCTTGAGTGGCCTTGGGCAAATCACTTAACTTCAATAGGAAATAGTTTCTTCATCAGTAAAATGAATAGATTGGACTAGGTGACCTCTAACATCTTTCCAGCTCTAGAACTACAACTTTTTTTCAGTGTGATTAAGCTTATTGGTTATTTAGGGAGGGAGGAGAAAGCGGCAGGAAGGCACTCTAAGACAGAATAGGAATGATGACGTGTATATAGCACTATAAAATTTACAAAGCACTTTTATACTCATTTCATCTGTTCCTCACAATATTTCTAGGATGTGGGAAAGCCAGAGAATAATACATCTGTTATACAAATTGAAAAAAAAAATTAAGGACATTCAGTGCCTTACTAGTAGTTGTACAGCTAATAAGTGATAGAGCTACAGTAAGAACCTATCTTCTAGTATTCTTTGGAGCCTGAAGGTACTGGAGGGGTCATTGAATACTAAAGCCAGGAGAGGGCAGGGAGGGAGGGCAGAATGACTGGACAAACTTTACCTATGTTACAATTTTTCTAGAGGTCTGCCCCACTTACAACAAAGCCTGGACCATTGGGAATATAGAAAGTAAAAGAAGAAAAAGATAACAAGGCAGACAGACGATACTTCAAATCTATCATGGTCCCTAGAAAGAAAGTGTCCATCAACTCCCCTTTGACTGAATTCACCATCCCTATGAATTTGGAAACGAAAATGTCTTTTCGTGGTCACCACTCCTCAATATGTATTCTCTTCCTTAGAAGAATATAAGCTCCTTGAGGGCAAGGATTGTTTTGTATTTGTTATCTCCTGCTTAGCACAATGTTTGATCCTAAATGCTTTTTTATTGCTTTTTATTCACTTAAGAATTAACTGTCCAATGATTCATAGCCAAAGTCCCCTTCAAAAACCAAATATACAAAAGTTACCTTCCTTGAGAAAACTGTGATTGGTCCCATTCCACAGCTAGACCTAGTAGGCAGTGGCTACGGGCTACCTTGTATAGGTCTGGGCTCTAAATGGACCCACAGAGACCCTCATCCAGAAAGCATCACCAAGGTAGTTTTCAACTGGTTCCTTACTGTTCCAATATTCAGTCCTAAAGCCAAAAAGATTTCCAGAATGGGGACATTCTAAAAGATGGGGAAGAATCAAAAGATTTTGAGCCTTGTTAGGAAGCTCATCAGCCTTCTTTTTCAACCTATGTCCAAAAGGAAAGTCCAGTAAAACATCTCCCAAAAGTGTTCCTTCAGTCTCTGCTGGAAGACCTGCAGTGAAGAGAAAGCTACCACCTCCTAACAACCCGTTTTTCTCTGGGGCAGCTCCTATTTTGGGGATGTTTTCCCCAAGCCTCTTTACAGCTGCTCCTGTCCTCTTGGACTAAATTCCACCAGACAGCCCTTCAAATATTTGATGACAGGAACTTTTAGATCATATGACCAACAAGATGGTGGATCTGATACTTTCTCTAAGTGATCTCAACCCTCCATGCCCATTTGAAAAAAAAAAAGGAATTATACACCAGATATTGGGTAATTCCAGCTAAATTCACAAAAGACAGAATCTCTGAAAAAGTAAAATCTTTTTTAAATTACTACTTGAGAACTCTAAACAAATAGTGAGCACCCCTTCTCCAGCAGCTTTCATACATCAGTAACAGGAGCACAAGCAAACTTAAAACCCTTCTGCTACAAGGATTCTACACAAATACCCCCACATTCTTGAACCCACAAAAGTGGAAGGCATTGATTAACCAGCTCTCCCTTTTCTCTCTGACCAGAATTTTTTTGATGTATCATTATAATTTCCTTCTTGTGAATTTCCTGTCCCTCTTGGGTTGACTTCTCTTATACACCTGGCTCTGCTACTATATGACCTTGAACAAATTACTTTGCTTCTCTTTGCCTCAGTTTCCAGACAAATGCAGAAAATAACTACTCTACCTGTCTCTGAAGGTGGGCAGTCAGAATAAGTGCAGAAATCATATGGAAAGTGCTTTGAAGATTCCAAATTAGTGTAACAATGTAAGGTATTGGTAACCAAAGAGGAGTTTCTGTTCCAGACTTTTCAGCATTTCTTTATTTTTCAAAGAAGTTGAAAGGCTTCCTTAGGAAGACATAAGGAAACTTTTGGAGAGATTCGGAGACACAAAGTTTTTTGTTTTGTTTTGTTTTTGTGGAAGACTGATTCAGGGATATCTGTTTTGCTATTCATATATTTTCACTGTAATTTTCTATGTGGTAGCAAATCACAAGAATTAGAGACTAAATTGTTGGTCTTTCTGCTGTATTTGAAAACTGAGAAGCAAAAAAGGAGAGGAGAGAGGAGCAGAGAGAAATAAGAATGAGAAATAGGGGAGGTAAAGAAGGAAGGAAGGGAGGAAGGAAGAAAAAAAGGGAAGGAGGGAGGGAGGGAGGGAGGGAGGAAGGAAGAAAATCCTTTCCTATTCCCAAAGTCTAGATATCCATGATTGGCACCATCCTCTCTCCCTTCCCTTCTAAGTGTTTTTTGGAATTTGAGTATCTTGTCCTGGTTGTTTTGAGAGAAGGTAGGGAATGAAATAATAGTCATAAAGGGAACAGACGTTCCCCCTGGATACTAAGACTCTGAAGGAGGTGCTGATTTTAGAAGGAAACCTCAATCCAGTTTCTGGGGTCAAAAGGTGGCAACCACCAGTGAGCTACCACCATAAGCCTCCAGAAACAAAGATTTGTTTTCATTGTGCAAAAAGGAAAGGTTTCTATTATGCACCCCTTCTACCAAGAAACTTACCAGATTAGATTGGGTTTGTGGGGATCATGTTTAAAAGAAAACATATGAATATATAGAGGTCATGTGTATAAAAATGTCCATAGCAGCATTATTTTTTATAACAAAAGATAGAAGCAAAATATGTAACCTATAATTGGTGAATGGCTGAACAAACTATGGTATTTGGATATAATTAAGTGTTATTGCACTGTGAGGAATGACAAATATAAAGAATTCAAGAAAATACGGAAGATGTGTACAAAGTGGTGAAGCACGAAGAAAGCAAATCCCAGAGAGTAACTCACACAACTACTAAAGCAATGTAAATAAAGGCAATGCTCAGAGATAACAAAACGTGGGTCAAACAAAGGGAAGGGTTGGTGCTGCATTATCAAAGTTATATACTATATATTGTTATATATTAATACATCATATTTTTATATATATATATATATATATATATATATATATATATATATATATATATATTCTTCCTTTCTGCCAACAACCAGCAAGTTACAGAAGTAGAGTGATGTGTTATCAGCCACCATTTTGCTATTAGGTAGTTTTGCTTAATTTTTTCCAAAATGTAGTTAGGGGCAAGGAACAGTTGGGTGGCGCAGTGGATAAAGTGTCAAGACTGGATTCAGGAAGATTCATCTTTATGAGTTCAAATCCAGCCTCACACACTTACTAGGTGTGTGACCCTGGGCAAGTCACTTAACCCTGTTTGCCTCTGTGTCCTCATCTGTAAAAATGAGCTGGAGAAGGAAATGGCAAATGACTCCATGGCTTTGCCAAGATAACTCCAAATGGGGTCACAAAGAGTTGCACACAATTGAAAAATGATTAAACAAGTAGGGAGAGAGGCTGGTATATCAATGTTTATCTAGAAATGTATTGAACAAGATAAGCAGACACAAACATATTTCTTGCCTTCTTAATGAGGGACTGGAAAGAGAAATAATTTGAAATTTAAAAGTTTTTTAAATGAACATTAAAAGTAAATCTAAAAAAAGAAAAAAGAGGTATAGATATATGGATAAATTAACATCAAGACAGAGAGAGACAGACAGAATGACATAAGGTTAGGACCTGTGATTTCACTGACACGGGATACTCTCCACTGATGAAACTGCCTCTCTTTACATAGGTCAGCAGCAAATCTGAAACTTAGAGTCATAGATGGTTGCCCAGGTCCTAGGATGTTGAGATGTTATGTGATTTGCCCAAGTTCATATACCCAACACATAGCCAGGATCACACAACCACAGTAGAAAGGATATATGTGAATGTGCATACACATAAATTTGTGTATGAGTAAACACATATGTGAATATGTAAAATACTGGAGTTGTAATTTTTAATGATAAAAATACTCTTAAAGTTGGATAACTGATGCCCTGGGAAAGGGGATGAGGTCTGCTCACTAAAAGAGAGCCAGATTGCCTAATTGGACATCAGTGAGGAGAGACAGGCAGAGAGAGGCAGAGAAAGACAGAGACAGAGAGAGATGGCAGAACACAGAAGATATGAGCATCACTCTATAGAGATTAGCAGAATTGTTGTACTAAGAAGGCAGAAAAAGGGACCAGGAGGAAAAGGGAGTCAAAGATAGAAAAGCTGGACAACAGGAAGCAGGGGCTACAGAGGACAATGTGGAAAGATGACTACCATCTTACAGAAACAGAAAACCTATAGAAGAATAGTGGAGAATATTCTCCAGACTTCACCATCATAATTCAGCTGCCCACTCACTCTACTCCTGCGGCCCTCTTCTACCAGGAGTGAGTTCCTTCTTTGAAAAAGGGTTTCCTTCATTCTCCAGATTTCATGTCTCACCTGCCTTTTTCCCTCTCCTAGAGGTCCCTATCTCCCACTGGTGAGCTCCCCACTATTTGGAAGAGGGTCCAAACCAGCTATCCTTTATCCTGTGGAATTCACAACCATGGTCTGGTGCTGATACCTTCCCTCTCCTCACTCTCTACTTTTCAGGTGCCTTTTACATGTTGTCTTCCCTCATCAGAATATAAGTTCATTGAGGGCAGAGATGATCTTTCTTTTTGCATGTATTCCTAGTACTTAGTACAATGCCTGGTGCACACAAAGAGTGCTTAATAAGTGTGTATTTGCCCTTTGTTGCCGAAGAAGACCATGCCATCAGAGAAATGATGACATGACTTGTACTTGACTTTGCTTTGAGTGAGGGAGGCTGTGTGGGTCACCAGTCTCACTTCTCTTCCAGAGTCATCTGAATCCAGTGACCAGATATTCATCAGGATGACTGGAGATGACCCAGGATAAGGCAATAGGAGTTAAGTGACTTGCCCAAGGTCACAGAGCTAGTGAGTATCAAGTGTCTGAGGTGAGATTTGAACTCAAGATTTCTGCACTGGTGCTCTATCTGTGTTTTGAGTTTTGTGAGCTTCTGTGCTTATATGGGGAGCTGGTGGCTCCCCTAGAAGAGTGTCCAATACTAATATACCCCTATCATCTGGGTGGGGAAAAGACAAAGGTGTGGTCACCAAAAAGTATCAGGACTATTCATGTCAGGAGGCAGTTGGGTGGCATAATAGATAGAATAATGAACCCAGAGTCAGAAAACCCCGAGTTCAAATATGGCCTCAGAAATTTACTAGTTGCTGTATGACCCTGTACTGGGATAATTACAGTACCTACCTCTCAGGGTTGTTGTCAGAATCAAATATGATAATATTTGTAAAGACTTCAAAAACCTTAAAGCATTATATAAAAGTTACCTATTATTATTGGTAAGAGGAAGCCTCCCATTATACAAGAGATAAAACAAACACCCCAAACTGTTCATGTCCTCCAAATTTGAGGAGTTTCATTTTCTTTGGTATCATCACATTTCTGATTCTTGGATTTCCCATATGCAGCTAAGTTCATCTTCTTGAAGAAAGCTCATTTGCTGTACTATCAAGAGGAGAGGCAAGAGTCAAGCAGCAGGAAACAGAGGGTTACAGAGGACAGCACCAGCATTTAAGACAGTAATGGAGACAGCAAGCCCTCATACTCACTTGATTTCTATTTCATCTTTATTTTATCTAATTTGTTTTTCTTTGTGAAAAGGCTCCCCCTCTCCTTCTGTGTAAAAGTGTTTTACACTCAATGCACCCAACTAGAAGTTTTATGGGGCTTGAGAAAGAACTGAGATCACAGCTAAATTCACTTAAAGAGCAATAATAGTTTTGTCCCACATCAATGTGGGGAACAGCCATAGAGAAAGGAGCAAAGGACAAGGCCTTGGATGATATATACCTTTCTTCCTAGTTTCTAAATGTTATTCTTGGGCAAAGTAAATAGCTCTCCTTTTTCGTCATTATGAAATGTCCAAGTGGGATCAGATTAAGCCACAATGGTTGAGTTGGGAGGCAGCATGGAGTGGTAGAAAGAACGTCGGATTTAGAATCAGAAGATTCAGATTTAAGTCCTCGTTCAGATGTATCCAATACTGGATAAATACCTGAATCTGTTTCCTCATTTGTAAAGTTTGAGTGATAATCTATGTATTTCATGAGGTTGTTGTGAGAGGCTAAAATGGGAAAAACGGGTATATTGCACAGAGTCAAACTTGGACTTCTACTACCTCAGATAAATTCAGGGATAGGGAGAAAGAATGAAAAATCCTGTGTCCTATGACTAGAAACTCTCCTCAGTCCAAGTCCCCATAATTTAGAGGTCACAGTTGGTCTAAGACAAAATTTATCCTTTTCCCTGCTACTACTTACTTTCTGATTTTTAATCCCCATCCACCTCAACCATATTGTGGCAAGAGAATTTCTGGCTCAGGCCTCCTCTTGCTGCCACTGTGATGAGAGAAAGACTGTGATAGGAGAGGAACTCTGGCTCAGACTTCCTACCACCACTATGATTAGAAGAGGACACTAATCTCTATTTTTGAGCTTCCTAGACATTGTTCCTGGAAGTTCTAAAGTCATAACACCTGTGAAATCAAGCCTGGGAAAGAAGCCACAGCTCCTGCTCTGACCCTGGCAGATGTCCAATCTTCCTCCTTCTGTTACTTGTTCCCAGACATATATGCCCTTATCTTCTCCTGCTTTCTGTAAAATTCCACGTTGCTATGATGCTTATGTATTCACATTCTATAAAAGGTTGCTGAAGCTGGTGCTCTGAACTCTCTGATCTTTCATACAGGTGACCCTGGGTTCTGAGTGTAAATAAAATCTAAAAATAACTATCTCTGCATGTTGATTCAGTGATTGGCAGTAGTACCTAATCAATGGACCCTTGGATGCATTTACAAAAATAGTCCTCTAGAAACTCACTCTTGCTCTGCCCTCTTTTTCTATTATGCCCTTATGAACGCTCTTCTATCCTTAAAAAACTTTCCCCTCTTAATCTTCTTCTCATGTTTCCCATCATTTTCCTGTATTCATTGAAACAAATTCCAACAAAAAGTTGTCATTTCTGTGGCTATCATCTCCAAAAGGTATACCTTCCTTCATGTTCCTTGTTCCTACCTGTAATGTTAATGGAATTTAAGATCTTCCCCACCCATTAATAGACCTCATGTGGAGCCCATTAAGGGAAGCTTGCTTAGGGGAGGCTTGTTTGCAGGAAGGCTCTCACACCTTTTGCTAATTTCTAATGAAGCACTGAGTCACAAGGGTTGTGATGCCTACTGGCTCTGAGAAGGGTATATATACTCTGAGGTGAGGTTTTGCTTTGGGGGCTAGCTTATGAGAAGGATCTTCTGGGTCCCTGGTCAAGACTTTGAATGGCCATGTGTTCAGAGCTCCCCAACTGCTCAAATGCAGAAGCTCTCTCAATCCAGGGATGTATGTAAGGTGTACAGCAATATTGCTTTGAGCTCTTTCTATTGGTCTTTATTTCTCTGCTTATATTTTCTCTGTTTGTATTTTCTCTAAAGTTCGGGTGCTGACTTTTCCCCTGAACTAGTGAATATAATTTAAAAAGATTATTGACCTCTTAAACAGCTATTTTTTCTAGTAAAGCAGATCTGAGAACCCATACTAGTAGCCATCCTGGGTGTGCCAGTGTGGTTGCCTTTACAATGTCCCCTCTTTCTCTTTCTCTCATATCCACTGTGAGGAACCCAACTGTCTTGACCTCTCCAAAGGCCTCATTTCCCCTGACTCCTGAAAAGATATTGACCAATAAAAACAGATTAAGCATGAGGACTGTGGTCTCTGGACTGAAAGGAGGAGGAAGTATTAGTCCCTTGAGAGTAAATGCCCCCACCTACCAGATGTCAGCTCCTTTGAATAAGCCCCAGATTACCTACTCTAGTTACACTTCTGGGAAAGCATTTTGTAACCACAAAATACTATATATATAAAAAAAAGTTTTGGACAAGTTGATAAAATGAAAAAAATACTGGACTTGGACTCTGAAAACCTGGGTCTGCATCATAGCTCTGACATTTACTAACTGGGTAAGTATAGCAAGGTCATTAGACTCTCTGAACCTCAGTTTCCTCCTCTGTAAAATGGATAAAACAATATTCTCACCACCAACCCCCTAGCCTTGTTGTAAACTTTAAAGCACTAAGTAAATGTAAATTGTTATTACTAGTGATTCAGCACAATGTATTCAGATATACCTTAAATTCAATTTCTGGATCAATTTATCACTTTAAATAGCACTTTACAAAAGTTTTCAAATGGTTATATCTTCTCTCTTCCTCCAAGGTACTCCTCCTTTATTGTGACATGGAGGTGATCCTGGGCTCTCAAAAGCTATGGAAGCCAAGGGTAGGCTGTGGCAGGTTAGGCAGGAAAAACTTTAAGTGAAGGATGGCATGCCTGTCATCTGAATACCAGTTTAGATAAACTTAGAAAAGCTCATCACCAAATCAGCTATAAGGGTGATTAATTTTTTGGCCAACAGCTCATGAAGACCATTGATTCTGACATAAAAGAATTGTTATGTGCAATGATGATAGACATGCCATACATTTCAATCATGGTTCTTGAAGTATTTCTTCTTCAATTTTATTTTTTAATGAAATATCAAGTTTTAACAATATTTTTAATATTCTGGGAAATATTCATGAGAGGTTACAAAAATATTATAGTGATCAAGGCCTAAGGTTGACAGAAATACAAATAATTCATATATTACCACCCACAAATAACTTCTCAGTTCTACTCAAAGATTCCAATCTCACTTGTGTACCAAGGAATGATTTTCAAGGAGAAAAAATGAAAAGGCTCTTCTGCTATATTTTTTCTCAGAGTTCTGAAAAGCATTACCATTAGATAATTAGAACTGTGGTAAAACCAATATCTTATCAGAGTTCTGCTCTCCCTCTCCCCAACATAGATTAGGAAAATTCTAGGAAAAGATGACAAAAACTGCAAGATTCAAGGTGTATCTGTCTCCTTTGATATAGCTTCTGGATGATCTCTAATTGTGTTGATAGTAGGTTTTCTGGTCACCTAGAGATATAAAAGGTCTCACCCAAGTAGGGTCAGATCCTTCTCACTTGGTCAATGTCTAAAGTCCAGGCAGGTTACCACATCTTTTCCTGTTGTGCTGGAGACAAAAGGAGCCTGGATCTATACAAAAAGTTAAGTACTACTGTATCCTTGTTACATGCCCTTGCTATGTTTGGGGTAAGTAAACCTCCTTTTGTAAACTGTTCAGTGACCTACAAGTACTTCATTTTGTTCTTACATTGAAAATAAACTAACAAGGTACTGCTGTCAGGTCTAGATCTATCCCCATCATTTGCCTATGAAACTTACATGAGTATCTTCAAAAGAGGTGTCTTAGACCTAGAAGGTGTAAGGAACAGGAAAACTCCTTAGAGATTCGTGCTCTAGCCCAAGACCACTCATTATATCCCCTATCCAACATTTATTAAGTACCTGAGAGGAAGCATGGCATAGTGCATAGAGAGCTGGCCATGTAGTCAAAAGAATTCACCTCTGACATATACATAGTGTCCACTGGGACACCTGGGACATGTCATTCAGTGGTCCCAGGAAACTCTAAGAAAGGAGTACTTTCCCTTTTGATGAGTGTTCTAGATCCCTCTGACAGTCTGGTAAAGTCTGTAGATGGCTTCTCAGAACAATATTTTTAAATACATCAAAGAAAATACGTAGGATAAACCAATCCTACGTTGGTAGGGACCCAATGATGTTACAATATAGGTGACATTTTCTTCTCAATCCAAAAACACAGAAGCCTGTTAAGAACCTATGCTCTAAGACTATGAAATTGCAGAATTAAATGCATTCTGCATTGGTAAAGGGAGTTCCTGACTGGGAGTTCCCTAAACTGATGAAATCACTGGTCAAAAACAAAACAGAACAAAAAAATCTAAACACCTTCTCTGCTCTAGGCACTTGGTGACAGAATAAAATCAAAGGTTCTAAAGAGATCTAATTCTACTAGAGGAGAAAGGGAGTCAAACAAATACACATAAGTAAAGGCAAAGTGATTTCAGGAGGTGGAGTACCCTTGTGGAGTACAAGGTTGGCTCCCCTTTAGCGGCCCAGAGTATATACTCTCCCTCTGCTGGATGCCTTTTCTTTTCCATTAGCTCACATAGATGATGCTGCTAGCCTCTGTTTACTACACTGAACCCTATGACTTACAAACTTTTTTAAGTTAGTTGCCTATTTGCTTGTTGGTTTGTATTTTTCTTTCTAGATTTGACTGATTTCTTTTCATCTGGTTAAAAATTGAAGTGAAACCCAGGACAAGGGACATTCCTAGACAGCGACATACAAAAAGAGTCTTCATTCTATGTAGTTAGTAAGAAGGTTAAGGGGATCTGAGGAATTTGGGCAACTCCATTGTTTTCTTGTAAGTCCTTGGACAACAAAGGTGAGAAAATTCCCTTCCCCTCCCTGCCTGCTGACTTTTAGCAAGATTTTCTATTTTCACGTTTGATCCTGACAACTCTGCTAGAGTGAAACGTCTTCTTTCTGCTGAAATTCTCCTTTGTCTTTTAATTAATAACTTTCTCTTATTTGTTGACTTTGAACTAGACTAGCTTTCTGTTTAATTCCAGTCTGGAATCACTTCTTGCCAAACCCAATCAGTGAATGCAGGGGCAGCAAGGAGTTACTCGACTGTAATGGTTAAATTGGACCTGTACTCCTGTTAGAAATTTTGGCTGTCATTCCTAAGTCTGTCAAAGATTCACCCTTTCTGATCCACATATTTCTGTTCCTAGACTCAATAAATTGTTTTGAAACTACACTACTTCCCCCATAAATCTATAACACTGCAAGAATATTAAAACCGCTTGCTGCCTTCTCGTACTGCACATATCCTCAACATGTGTTATGAAATGTGGAGCCCAACAAACACAGGTTGTAACTTTAAAAGCACGAAAATCAGGAAAGGGAACATTTCAGATTCTCATAGCAACATTAACTCATTCACTTTGCACATATGGGGTATTTTGGATACTAGTAGGTCTTCTCTATATATATAACTTATTATACAGTAGGTGCAACTTGGGAGAATTGATGTTGCTATAGGAACACTGATCAAGACTAGCTTCCATAGTGAAAAGGGAAAACGAACTTTTTCCATATTTCCTCACTCATTCACTTCAGTGTTCAGGTTTGAAGGAGGAGGAAAGTGCAAATGAGTCAGAGTGTAAACCAGTAAGAGTGTAAACCCCACTACAGGGGGACTCTCTGTTAAAGGAAAGACAAATATTTCTGCCCTCTGAACTCAGAGAACATAGAGTCTTGCCAACGAAAGAGAAAAGCAGAACCCAGGTATTGGTACACTGAGAAAACATTTTATTTTATTATTGCCGGTAGACTGGGAATTAAGTCCCATTCTACCAGGGAAAATGCATGACCACCCAAGGCCTCAACCTACTGAAGCAAATAGCAATTCCCTTTGCTTGGATCTTCTCTTAGACTAGGGAAGTGATAATCCTGACATTCTCTGCCCTACACAGTCTGAATCCAGAGGCTTGTGTTCAGTTCTGGGAACCATATTTTAGGAAGGACTTTGATGGTTTAGAGAATGTCCAGAGAAAGCCAATGAGTGAAGATGCAGTAAAAAGATTGATGGAGTGGGGGATGTTTAGCCTAGAAAATAGAAGACATGTGGAGGATATGATAGTTATCTTCAAGTATTTAAAAGATGGTCAGTAGGAACAGGGAACAGGCCTGCTCTGCTTGGCCCTAGAGAGTAGAACCAGGGACAGTGGGAGGAAGCTACAAGGAGGCACATTTAGATTTGATATAAATCTAAATTAGAACAATCTAAAATTGGAATGACCTGCCTTGGGAAGTTGTGAGTTTCCCCTCACTGGAGATCATTAAGGAAAGGTTCAATGCCTAAACAGACTGCAGGTAAGGGGTTGGAGAGGAAGTTTCTTGTTCAAGTACAAGTTGGGTTAGATGGCTTGGGAATGTCCTTCCAACTCTGAGGTTCTGTGATTACCAAAAACAATAATAAGCAAAGGCCACAGAACACTGAACATACCCCAGACAGACAGGGTATTGCTGTCCCTGAGGTTGTGGTGCATCAATATATTATACGGAAAGTAGCATTATAACATAGGGAATTCTTTCATGGGTGAGGTCTCAGATAGACCTTCTTTCTTCTGAAGTCCACATTGCAGGCAATGATAATATGGTGAAATTCCACAGCAAAAAAGAATGATGCCTCCAGGTGATTATAACTCTATTTTTCAGTGATTCTGTAGATGATACAACTCATTCTAAGAGCACAGACTTTATTATAGATAAGTCATCCTCACATAGTGAAATGAAGATGACAGGAGGGCCTCCACTAAAATTCTACTTTAGAGACATCTTGATGATGTGGAGACCCTGGGTTCTCATGGAGTGTAAGTTCTGGGAAATCCTACAAGGCAGGAGAGGCTTTAAATGTGGGTCTATTGTCTAAGGACCAGTTTAATGAAGTTCATACAGGTTCAGCGCTAGGTCATCCACAGGATGATGATCTATTCAGCCCAGAAACTCTCCAAGACTGTCTGCTATGTTATTGGAGGTGTTCTCATCTGTTTCAATCTAGGCAGCATGTACTACTAAAGAAAATACCTATTCTTGAAAACAGATAGATGGCCCAGCAGATAGAGAAGTGGACATAGAATCAGAAAATTAAGTTCAAATACTGCCCTCAGATGCTTACTAGCTGTGTGACCTCGGACAAGTCACTGAAAAAAAAAACACTATATGCCTCAATTTCCCTAACCATAAAATGTGGGAAACAATAGCACCTACTTCACAGGGTTGTTGTGAAGATAAAATGCAATAATATTTGTAAAAAGCACTTACACACTGTGCCTGTTACATAGTAAACACCAAAGAAATGCTTTTCTCCTTCCCACCCAAATTTGAAGTGTTTCTCTCTCTCTCTCTCTCTCTGTATATATATATATATATATATATATATATATATATATATATATATATATACCATATATATGTTATTATTTTTATAATAATTTAATACAAATTTTTATAATAATTTGTATAATTACCATCATTTTTTATACCTTTTAAGGTAGAGGAAATTTGTGAATTGTATCCTGCATGGTTCCTGCTCTCTCTCCCTTCCTTCCCAATGCCCCCAGCAATATATGCTTTAGCAGTTTCTATTTCAGACATTATCATATGGGGGAGGAAAGCCGAACAATAGCTCAGAACCAATATTGCCTCCCAGGCGTGTGGCATGAAGACCCAACATCCTCATCAAGATCACAACCCTGAATCAATTCACTTGATTCACTTCAAGGTTGGAAAATGATTTTATATCATTTGATCCTCTTGATAGGATCCTACTCTGATAGGTAGATGGGAGGGAGGAAAAGGAAAAAAAACTCTATAGAACCTAGTGTGCACTAGGCACTAGACTAAGGACTTTTCACAAATGTTATCTCATTTGGTCCTCCTAACAAGGAAGTGCTGCTATTGTCACCATTTCACAGTTAGGGAAACCAAGGCAAACCGAGGTGTAAGTGATTTGCCTGAGGTCAAACAGCTAGTAAAGCATCTGAGAGAAAATAAATTTGACATCACTGTGTGAGTTAATAAAAATGGTCACTCGGAGCCAAAGAGCTGAGCGCCTTTTTCTGATTAAGAGAAGTCTCTGGGATAAGGGAGGGAGACAATTAAATCTGGCTCACTATAGTTCAATTCAATAACTTAGGAAGAACCTGCTACGCACAGGGCTGGAGAGAGAACTAACAACTAAGTAGCTTGCATTCTACCTGGTCAGGAAGGAATTGGAGAGGGTGGAAGGTTGACCTCCTTAACACTCCTAAATCTGAGAGGAATTAAATCTCTCCCATCTGTGCCATTTCCCCTATCCAACCCAATGCTGAGCTCCACTTTCTTTCTCAGAACCAGAGAAGAGAAACTTTTTTTTTTCAATTTCTCTTTGAGTGTAGAAAGTTTTCCTTTTCATTATGCATTTCAGGCACGTTCCCTCCCCCCACCGTGACAGGGAAAGGGGCTGCTGCTACCTACAGCTGCTGTTTTGCATTTCATTTGAAGCTGTATAGACTTTAAAAAAATATATAATAGTAAAGTGGAATATCTAAATGCTTCCAAGTCCACTCAGAACCAAGCTGCATGCTAAACACTTTAACCACTTGGCTATGCCTGAATCCCGGAGATGCTGGGGCGGCAAGATGCATCTGCCTTCTACAGAGGGGGCCCGAATTCCATTAGCATGCTATTCATTCCAGTACAGCTAAGATAGTCTGAGCAGTTAAAAGAAAGGTGGATTTGCAGAAGTCTTAAACAATTTACAAAGTCTCACATCCCAGAACAGCGAGAGGAATGACACGGGGGAAAAAAAATCTACATATTTCTGACCTCCAACTAAATGGGCATTTGGATAACATTATAATAGGAAGGGCACTAGCCATGACAATCTCCGGCTTAGCAAATTAATCAGAAATAGCCAAAGAGCCATATCATATTTCATTGAGTCAGTTTTTTTTTTTTTAATGAGACTCCTAAATTGCTTAGAGCTTATTAAATCCATTGTTGTATCCGTTGTTTGTTAAAAAGATTATCTTTTTGTTCCTTTAGCCCTCTTCAGCTGAAGTCTGGTATTTTTAACTCCGATCTGTGGTCTTCTCGTGAAACGAAACAGTTGGCTATGCCGACAGCTGGTGTTACGGTTCCCTCCAGCTCGTCCAAAGAGTCAGCCTTCTGCAAAAGCTCAGAGCAACTCACGCACATGCTCCAAATAGGAGCCTTTCTCTTCTTCCCAGAGCCTCCAAGGGAAGGGAGTGCCTTCCCAGGTCTATGAAGTAATTGCAGACATTTCGAAGGGAAATGACCTATGGGATCTCTGAGGCTGTCCTGTGGCAGAGCAGGAAATGTATGTGAAACATCATCGGCTCCCTAGGACACTTCTCTGTTGAGAACTTCCAGGCCCACAAGCATCAGCGTCATCAAAGGGTCTTTATGGAGCACCCACCTATACAGGATAGCAATAGAATGTGAAAGCCAGAAGATACCACAAAGGTCATCAAATCCAACCACCTCATTTTACAGGGTAGGAAACTGAGAACCCAGGGAAGATGCCTTGCGCAAGGCCACACAGCTAGCAAGTTAACAGAGCTGGAAAATCTCAAACCTATTTCTTCTGACTCCAAGTCCAGGGTTCTTTATTCTATTTGTTCAGTCGTTTCAGTCTACTCCCTGCTACTAATAAGTCACATCAATGAGATCTAGCCCCATTTTAATCGTCTAAAATTTCACATAAGTTGGTTGCTATTAATTTTCAATCATGGCTAGCTTATAACAAATTAGTACTTCATGCATCACAACTGCCATGGAACATGACTACGTGGCAACCTCTGTCCTCTAGACAAAGAAACTAAGTAATTGACCTATTAGGGGGATCTGCCCAGGATAACTTACACAGTCAGTGGGAAGAAACTTGGCTTCATTCCTTGAAGGACTTGGAATTTCTAATACATTGTTTAACGGATGGGGCCAGATTTTGCCCAAAGAAATGTGATCCTTGAAAGAAAAGACTCAGCTCTCATAGCTTTACAAAGATAGGAAAAACTTTTTGTACTTTTAAGGCTGTTTCTCCAACCAAGCAATATCAGTGTGTTAATGAGCAACATTAATTAAATGTCCATTGTATGCAAAGCACTGTTCTACCCCTTTGAAGAATGACTAGAGTTAGAAAAAGATTCCTTCCACATAATCCAATGACCGACTGGAGGCTGTGATTAAATCCGTAAAATGATAGCAGAACTAGAAAGGGCCATTCAGTTCATTCCTTCATTTTACAAATAAGGAAATGGAATGAAATGGTCATATGGCTAGTTATTTACAGGGCAAGCACTAGGAGGTCTTCTGGCATCTAAACTAGTGATTTTTGGCACTATTACCATATCCTTGAACCCAGGATTAAAATGACAATGTTTATACTGGTCTCCATGTAGAGTAAAGGTTAAATAGCTATCGGGGTTCAAATGCTAACATTCTTCTACACATATGAGAACTCCTTTCGGAACCTGAGGGAGGATATAACACTGTGGGGACACTATAGAACTGCCTAACTTCTAATAAGATTTCAGTGGAAAGACTGGGAGGGATGCCAATGGATACTGATCCCTCTGTAGCCTCAAGGAAGGCGTGATGAGTATTCCATTGCAGGATAGGATGGTCTGGGGTGAATGATTTGCCTCTTTTTTTGCTGTTATAGGACTAGGAAAAATGATCCTTCTCTGTCCAGAGCTCTATCAACTAAAATGCACAGACACCATTAGTGTTGGAAGCATCCATATGAAATTATGGAATTTACGATGGTTTTGTCTGGGAAATTGTTCATTTCTGATCGGAAGTTCTATTACACATGAATTTAATTCTAAACAGTGTTACCAACAGACCCAAATGATTTACATTTTAAGCAGTCTTCTTTCATTATCTCATATCTTGTCAGGTAGCAAAAGATGGATTTTATGTGCTTCTATCATAGGAAATGATTAATATGTCTAAATGGGATGTCTTTCAAGACGCCAGCTGTTATGGTACGGCAATCCCATCTTTCAGATCTTGCTTCAATGGACAGGTTTGAGATCAGAGATCATAGAAAGGGCAATTGAGATGACAGCTCATACTTAAAAAAAAAATTCCAAACTTTTCTTAAGACTAATCTAAAGAAAGCAAATATTTCCATTAAAGCTACTGAACATCAACTATTTGGCCCCCAAATACTCCTCCCCTCTCCCAATCTTGAACTGCTAACTGTTAAATGTCACTGAAGAGGAAATATGTGCAAAGGTTAGAAAAAAAGGTTAACTCTACGGGAAAGAAAGAGCTGGAGGTGATGGAGGGGGAAACCATCATATCTTTAATACATCTTGTCTCAGGTGTTCAGGGTCAAGTCCTTAGTCTTTGACAACCAACAGGCATAAAAAAAATAGGATTCTCATGATTAATAGATTATTAATTTGTTTTCCCTCACAAATTAGTTCAAAATAAATATTTAGATAGATATTCTCTTCTTCACCCCTCCTTAAATGTGCCAGTGAATTTCTTCACGCAAATTTAGGGTGATGTCATATAGACAAATTCATTGTTAGTCTCTTTGGCCAAAATTTAGATGGAAAAACAAAAATAAAAAACCCCAATTATTGTGTTGAAGAGGATTAAGGCATCAATATAAAGAGGAAGGAAAAAGAAAGTATGTTGAATAAGAAATCTTTAATTCAGAAATTGAGACTGCTGTTTTTTCCACAAGCAATCACTTAGATCCTGAGACAGTAGTGTTAAAATGGAAAGCATGATAGATTCCAACCCTGAGTGACCTGAGTTCAAATTCCAATTCTGCCATGTATTAGCTGTGGGACCTTGGGCAAATCACTTAACCTCCTCAGTCTCCTCATCTGTAAAATGGGACTAATAATACCCACATTACCTACTAGCAGACAATTCAAGAAAAGGCACTTTGCAGAGCCTTAAAGCAATATATAAATGCGAGCCACCATAATTATTCAAATCACAGAGTAAAAAGTCAATGAGAAAAAGAAAGAAATCCAAATAATCTGACCTCCAAAGTTTGTGAGATTTGGGGAAAAAAATTCATATCAAAGAAAAGGGGAGAAATAGTATTAGCAGCAGAAATCCTGATGATCCCTAGAACTGACTCTGCTACATCAGGATGGCTCCAAGAACGCTGGACAAAAATAACTAATTACCAGCAGGATATACAAAAGCAAATTTAGTTGCAGAATATGAATTTCACTTCAGCTTGTCCTCTTTGGGGAAGAGGGACAATGTCCTTGAAGTAGGGCCCACGGTGACCCAGACCTCCTTTGGAAATTGCTTGGTTTCCCTACCTTTCATGGTATCTTTAGAATCAAGGCTACAAACTGCATGAATAGCAAGTAATTCAATTAACTCTATAGTCTGAGATGGAAAAAAAAAAAGGGCCATTTTGCTAGCACCAGTGGAGCTGAGTTTAACCCTGGTGCTCAGGAAATTCCCAAGCCAGGCGGCATATTAAACCAGCTCTTCAACTTAAGAACAATTACTGTCATTTATCAGCCTGAATAGCAATAATGCACAAATCGACAGCTTTCAAGAGGCAAAAAGCTAGCTAGGTGTAATGAGATGCAAAGCCAAAACACTCTACATTCAGAACTGTCTCCATCCCATCAATACATCTCCTACTACCTACAATTTATCAATACAAATGTGGTGTCCAATGAAGGCAGGATCCAGAAGATAAATATGAACAGGGTGGGGGAAAAAAGGTTCAAGAATGTTTGAATTTTAAAATGATGAAGTACAGATCGCATTCTTAAAGCATTTTACATGCACTGACCTGATCACATCATGCTCTATTCTGAGAGAGGCAATGGCGATACAAGAATCTTTCTACCCCAAGGTTGCAGGCAGATGCTGTTTTTATGCCTCTTTTTATTCCCAGAGCATTTCACAAATGGAAGCATGGACTTATTTAAAGGATAAAAAATAATAATAGCTTCTTGGATTTCTGAAAAAGCTATCTTCCTAATCACTTCCACATCCAGTCTTTCATTTCATCCTCATGATACCTTTGTGCCCTGGTGTCCCCAAGCCTTCTCCAAACCTCCAACCCAGCCTATGCCAGGACAAACAAAAGATCTGGCAGGTCCCACTAAGCTGGGAAGATTTCATGTATGAGTCACAGGGTATACTGTATGTCTGCTACCCCCAAAACCAGCCTGGCTAAATTCAGAGACAGACATCCAATCTCATCTCTAGGAGTGGGCCCACCATGTGAAAAATTGTTTCAGCCCCAGCAACTTATGAAAACCATCTACTGTGGCACAGAGGGGTTGTGATCTACCTTGGTGAAAGAAACAAGTCCATCAATAAAATCAGGGATCTTTTAAATATTTACCCCAAGAGGTAAGCAAAGAGAACACTATTATCCCCGTTTTTACAGAAGGAAAAATCCAATCTCATGTATGTAGCATTTCATGGTTTATATAGTGGTTTTCCTCCCAGCATTCCTGTGAAGTAGATAGTGCAAGAATTATTATTTCCATTTTATAGATGAGGAAACAGAGGCTTAGAGAGATGAAGGGACTTATCTTCTGATAGAATGTAAGCCCCCTGAGGGCAAGAATGGTTTCATTTTTGTCTTTTTATCCCCAGTCCCTAAAAAAAGTACTTGGTACTTAGGAGATGTTTAATAAATGCTTGTTGATGGGTTGATTGACTTGCCTAGTTAGCTAAGGCAGAAATGGGGCTCAGGTCACCAAGTTAAACAACAAAAGATTAGAGAACAAATCTTCCAATACTTAGTCTGGTCCATTCTCCAGAAGGTCATGTTGCCTTTTGTATTCATTGGCTTAACAAACAAAAATAATCATTCCTATTTTCCCATCTGGGCCTGGGGGTAGGGCTGGATGACTTACCTATCTGCTGCACGGTGCAGCAATGTAGGAACTGAGAAGAAAGGGAAAATCCCTGGTTCCTTTGCCTACACATTCTATACCTTGACATTGTATGTTCCTCACACAAGGATGTAAGAAAGCAGACCAGTTTGCAATTTACTAATTTACACCAAGTTGGGCAGGGGAAGACCAGTCTAAGCAAGGGGAAAGTCTAAATTAGAGAATATTTTAATAATAAATACAATTTTGTTATTTTTCAAAAAGCATTTTGTAACTAGAACTCACTGCTAGCAAAATATTGCCAAAGATCCTGCTAGAATTGCTTTAATAAGTAGATAAAGCTTGTTTGTCCTTTTGTACACCCTGGGCAGCAAAAAGTCTTTCAAGCAGTTTTCTCTTTCCTAAAGTAGATTAAGCATTACTCCAGAAATCTTGCTTATAGCAAACACTTTCTTCAGATACTGCAAAGACAAAATATCAATCCCTGCCCTGTATGTCCAGAAATATGACTTCCAATTTTAAAAAGTGGGGGTGGGAGTGTGGGGAGGGGGTGAGAGAGCAATATCCATATCCCCTCCCCTATCTTTTTTCTCTCACATTGTAGCTACAATTCTTTCATCTCAGAGGTGCGAATCATTCACTGTCAACTGGAAGTGCCACTAAGGTATTTAGTCCAAGGGTTTTTATTTTTTCCCAATTCAGTCAGCATAATTCTTAGCACATAAGGAATGAATGAATGAATGACATCATTAACTGTGAACTTTTCCAAGTCACTTCTTTTTGGACCTCAGCTTCATCATCTGTGAAATAAAGGGCTTGAATTAGCTAATCTTTAACTTCTTTTCCAGGTCAAATATGCTATAAGAGTTTATGAATGAAAGGAACAGAGAGGGTCACTAAAAACTGATGCTCCATTAGAATGCCCATCGATATTTACAGGCCTCAACATCAGTATTTCTTTGCTCCACTTTTACTCTTGATCTTATAGATCCACCTGGCTTCTGTTTTCCCTGACTTTCACTCTCACCCTCTTCCTCCTCCTCCTCCAAATACTCTGCTTCCAGCTTGCCCCTTCTGTCCTTACTCTGATCTCCAATAATCTAACACTTGTTTAGTGACCTTATGAAAAAATTCAATCCAATTCAACAGACATTTACTAAGTACCAGGCACCATGCTAAGCACTAAGAATACAAAAAGACAAAAGAGACAGTCCCTGCTCTAAAGGAGCTTACAATCTAATAGGGGTCCCAAGACAAACAAATGTACACAAAGCAAAATAAATAAGAAATAATTAACAGAGTTAAAAATAAATGAACACCCAACCAGCCAAGTACCAGGAATAAGCCTGGGAGCTATTTAGATCTTTTCAGAGTTTTGTTTTAACATTCCAACTATTACAGCAAGCCTCTTCAGGCCTGCCTCTGTGTCAACACTCAATTACAACCCTCCTTACATCAACCCTAACACTTTGCAATAGACTGGAACTTGAGCTTGCAAAAGCTTAGCTATTAGGCAAACTTTTTCTTTTTTTAAACTAATTTCAAAAAGAAATTAAGTATTGGGATAAAAAACTGAATGAAGCATCTTATACCAGGGTTCTTAACCATATTTTTGTGTTATGGATCCCTCTGTCAGTCTGGTAATGCCTATAGAGTCCTCAGAATAGTTCTAAATAGGTAAAATAAAATGTATAAGATTACAAAGGAAACCAATTACATTGAAAAAAAGATATAATTTTTCCCACCCAAGTTCATGGGTTCCCTAAAATCTATTCACAGACCCCTGTGATCCCAGGTTAAAAACCTCTGCTTTTTACCTTAATTTTAAAATTGAAAAAAGCCTATCTGTATTTTTAGATACCTAATAAAGTTGTACTTGTCTAAGTATCCTGCCTCCTCCAATGCTCCATCTTCATGCAAAATCAACACTCGGTTTAGATCAGTTAGAGTAAAGCATAAGATCCTGTGAGACTGTAGGGTTCCTGAGAGTAGGCACAGTTTTTTGCCTTTGTTTGTGTCTCCTGTGCTTAGTCGTGTAATTGGAAAATACTAGGTGCTTAGTAAATGTTTGCTGACGCTCCGGCAGGTTCTAATCAGCCCAGAAAGGGGGAATCTGTTCCCCGAAGACCAGCTGAGCTCAGAGACTGCCAGGTGATTCCTTTATTTATTCAATTATTTTGTTAATGTATGTTTACCTATGTATTTATTTGTTTTCAGGCTATCATGGAAACAATTCAGAGCTTTAATTCTCCCTCATCCTCCTTCCTCCATTATTTGTTATTTCATTTGTTGGTGCTGCACCTGGCGTACACATACACACACGCATGCACGCACACATGCAGGCACATGCACATGCACAGATGCACTTGCACCAGCACAGGTGATCCCAAGATATGCTATGGGTTCACATTCATTCAAAACAATAGTTCATAAGCCCTTACTGATGTTTACTTTTTCTCTGGTAGGAAAACATCAATATCTCTACAGGTATAATATATGTGTCTATGTTAGAGGAAGTGGATGAACCTGAGTATTGTGAATTTGGGGGAAATCTATTCTGCCCAGATAAAAAAGTCACCCTGAGACCAAGGAAATGGAGAGATGGGATTTATACTTTACTTCCATCTAATAGGCAACAGGAGGAATGAGAATGTTCCCACTTTAAAAGGAGTTTCCATTATCTTAGAGATTTCCTACCAATACAGAGAATTCCAATAAGATCATTCCTGGAGAAATTCATTTCCCCCAGGAAATAAATCTTTACCAAATCCTGTGACCTCAATGTTTGCTTACTTCCCCACTTCCTTTCCTGCCTTGGGAATGCCACTGATTGGCTGTGTGTTCTGAGACTAAAATACTGTAAAAACCCAATTAGTACACGAAGAAATTAAAGCTACAATTAGCCTTAAGTAGTCTTTCTTATTAGCAAATTAAGAAATTTATTTCCTTTCAATCTATCTGTTCACTTTTTGACTCCCAGTATCACAGGCCTAATGATGGGTAAGATTCTCTTTGAACTTTGAAGAACCTCAGCATGGAAAACTCCTACAACAATACACAAATATGTATAGTAGTATGTATATACATATAAAACATATATAATAATGTGTATATAGGTACATATATGTTATTTACTTATTTACCTATGTATGTATCTGAGTTCATATCGTTTCAACCCAAAAGAAATAAGGTCCTTGAGGACAGGAACTATTTCATTTTTGTCTGCTCCTAGTAGGGTTCTTGGTACATAGTAGGTATTCAATAAATGACTGTCAAAGGAATGGATGGGTAGAGAGAATACCCACCCCTGTGATATTATGGATCATCTGAGATGAGTTGAAATAATGAAGCTGTGAAATCTTCTCCCTCTCAAAAAAAAATCCCACCTTTATTAAATTAGAACATCCTCTATCTCTCCCTCTCTCTCTCCTTTACTAAAATTTGGCTGAGTTACAAGAAATACATAAACCATCTAGAAATGAAATCAAAACACCGATTGGCAGAATGTTCTTTGAAAGAAACACCAGTAGCACAGGCTCTGGAAAATGTTACAACCTGTTCCAATCTGCTGCCTTAACAAAAGAGGAAAGAATTCCAAGCCCTCCCACACAAACAGGAAAAAAGTTTGGTAGGTTTAAATAGCCTCAATGTTGCTAGTGAAAAGAGCCTCCTTGTTCCTTTCTAAGATGGGCAGTCTTTAATTCAGCCTCCTGAGCTGCAATGCTGGGAACATCTTTCCCCCAGAAAGCTCAGGTGCTTTTAAAGGGAGATTGCTGAGAAGTTTGGAAAATTCTAGGTTTTCTAATTGTCATTGGTGACACTACCATCACTGTTAATAAGATTTTTCAAGTATTTGAAGGGAACCACCAGGATCAGCTTAATATTTCAGAGCAGCTTTTCCATAGGACTTTGTGGGTCAGTGGGGGGAAATTTTTTTACAAACTGAGGATATTTCTTGACCTAGAGATTCTACTGCCTTCAATCATGGCACACTATCCAGGGTTGGCCAGAAACTCACATAAAGAAAAGCTCCCATGTGGAAAGAAGCATGGCATGATCCCAAGAGAGCAGTGGATTTGGAGGCAGGGGACCTGGGTTTGAGAGACCTGAGTTCTACTACTTTAAGCTATGTGACCTTAGGTAAGGGACTTATTTCTGGAAGTCAGTTTTCTCAGCTGTAAAATGAGGGCTACATGATCTCTTAGTTCCTAGCGTGGAGGAAGGGGATGAACACAATAACTGGTTGTTGTTAAGAGGACCATGACATCAAGATGATGACATGACTTGTAGTTGACTTTGATTTGAGTGAGGGAAGGCTGTGCAAGGTCACCAACCTCACTTTCTTCTCCTGAGCCATCTGGGTTCAGTGGACAGATATTCATCAGGATGACTGGTGAAGGCCCAGGAGACAATGTGAGACCCTGGCCCTTTCAGGCTAAAGTCTTATCGCAATCTCACTTTGAGTGAGATACACCCATTCAATAAATAGGCTTCTTTAAGTAGTTACTCAAGGGATGGCCCCTTTAATTAAAAAAAAAATCAAACTGGAAATTTGGGAAAAACCTCTCTCCAGAAAAAGAAAGCTCAAAGGACAAAAAAACAGAGTCATAGGGATCTATTAATAAGAGACCTCTGATTATATTTTATTCCCCTCTTTATTGGCAACAAAAGGATGAGTCAGTCAATCAACATTTATTCAGCACTTACTATGTTTCAGGCACTGGGCTAAGCATTAAGGATACAAAAAGTCAAACGATAGTCCTGTTCTTAAGGAGCTCATAGTCTAATGGGGGAGAAAACATGAAAACAACTATGTAAAAGCAAACTTTATGTAGGATAAGTTGGAAATACTTAAGGGATAACACTAGAATTAAGGGGGATAAAGAAAAGCTTCCTGGAGATGTCAGATTTTAGCTAGTAACTTGTGCTACTCTCTGAGAATGAAAATTTCCTATGAGACAGTTAATTTGAATATGCCACATGACATGTATTGTTACTAATATTGTGTGGAGCTGCAAACACCTAGCCCTATTCCCAAAGAGCGGCTTTTTCATTCTGGGTAATACGCCTGCAATTCCATGAGCTGCCACTAAGAATATGATGGCACCTTGGGTAACTAGAGAAGGTGATACATCTGCAAGGGTGTTAGCTGAGAAAAGTAACAGAGACCACAATTCAATCAGTAGAAATAATTTCCCCACAAAAATAAAGCTTCATTAAAATATGAATATAGATTTGTTCATTCTATTCCACACGCAATATAAGAAATGGATAAACACAGAAACACTGGTAGCAAGATGAAAAATAAACAAGACTAGTGTCTTGTCTGAACTTCAATTATGATAAACTATGATTTACTATTAGCACTATTAGTACTACTTAACTTTCACTTTCCTACAGAGACTTCAAGTATTCAAAAGCAACCTTCATCTCAGCTTGTTGGAAATTTCTATGCTCACTTTTCTTAGAATCTCCTCTCCACTCTGAAAGGGCCACTCTGAAATGAAAATTTCCTTTTACAGATCCAGCACAAAGGTTTAAAACCAGATCCACCACAAACAACCAACTCATCTAGAATCACTAATATTTAATTATTCATCTTCAATGAGGGGCAAATGGGGCATGTTCCCGTAAGCATCCCACAATTCCCTCAAGATGGTTTGTTGGCAGTGGGAAAGTCCTCAGTCAACCAATAAGAATTTCTTAAGCACTTACTGTACTAGGTGTTGGAGATTGAAGAATACAAGTGATAAAACAAAGTAATAAAATAAAACAAGTAATAAAACAAATAAAAATAAAATAGCCCTCCTCGAGGAACTTGCATCCTAATGGGGAGAAATATTATGATACATATAAGTTCATACAGAATATATGAAAGTAAAAACAAGGCAATGAGATGGGGAAACACTCAACATAGGAAATACAACCAAAATCTCCAGCAAAGAGTCAGGTACCTGAAAACTCATTCAAATGATCAGGTATCCCTAATTAATCCTCTACACTACTTAGGCTCCTTTGCATTTGGAAGATTCATAGCCTCTCCTCTCTACCCACAACCTAAAAGAAGGCATGAAGGACTATAGATTTAGAGCTGGAAGTGACCAGAGAGGTCTTCAAAACCAACATCCTCATTTTAGAGTTGAGGAAACTGAGGCCCAGAGAAGTTAAAAGTTCTTAGAGTGCTTCTTTCTCTCTCTATCCAGTCTTTCCCAAGGAACTCAGGCTTTTTTCGTTTTCTTCCCTTTGGGGTCAGAGCAGAAAGACTAGGCAATAAATTTAATGAGTGCAGAGTCCTTGTCATCTCCCCTTCCTATATCCCTCAGAACCTAGCAAACAGTAGGTACTTAATAACCATTCCTTGAATGAATGCACAAATAAATGATTCCCAAAGAACAGTTCACCAAGCAGCATTTCACTTGGCTCTGCTCAGCAACTAGCTATCAGTCACCCCCTCACCCTTCCTAGGAGATGACGGCTGGTGTGAAAGCTCTTTGCATATAATCACCAAAGATTACTAATTAACTCACCTCTGTAGCTTCTGCAGTTTTTAACATTTTACAATTTGGATCTGCTGACAGAAATGGTTTCAAAAACAGACTATTCTTAAAGTGGCCAAACCTTTTTCTACCCTAATTTTTTTTTAACAGATTCGTTTTTTCAAACAGTATTTTTACAGTCAGTTCTTTACATCTTGCATTTGTATAGGGATCTTTGTTTCAAGACAAACACCGTGAGTACCTGGAGTCTCTTCTGTGGAAGGCAGAGGATGTCAAGGTAATGGGTTTAGATTTTATCCCAAATTTTGCAATATCTATTGCTTCAGAAAAGTTGCTAGGTGGAAAATGCCACAGCTGTGGCTTTCTAAATTTGTGTTCAGTCAGTAGACCCAAGTTGTTGGTGGGGTAATGTGGCAGCTGAAGGGATGCTTGGGTCCATGTACTTGGGTCCCAATTCTAAAATCACATTTCTCTTTAAAAGTCACATTTCTCCCTAGCTTCAAAACACCATCCCAGGCAGTTTCTCCCCAGCCCAAGGAAACAGCCTGCCCCAGCAACAACCATTATCTCCCTTCCTGATAAAGCAGCCATATGCACCTATAGAACTTATTAGTTTGAACCAGGTGCGTACTGGCTGAATGGGCTTTGCACTGGGTCATAATGACATTTACTACTCACTGTATGTACTCTAGACTTAGATGTCTGTATACTCCCTTACCTTTATCTTGTCTAACAAGATATTGATGAGAGCAACCTGGTATTTCTGAGGCCAGTCTTGACCATTGATTGACTTGGTGACATTTCAGGCCTAAAACCATTCCTCCAGGGAGCATCCCCTTCGGCTATTTCCAGATGAATTTTGGGTAAAATATCTGTGCAGTAGATACCAAAATTGCATGTTCCATTAAGAACTGATCACTCCTTAACTATTCACTAATCCCACCCCAAAACACCTAGTTAGCATATTTGACACACGCTTTGCTGTGGTATATCCTATATAAACTTTACCAAATCCCTCTAAGGTTGCAGGTTCCCTAAGAACTCTTGGAAAGAGTAATAAATCTTTACCTTGACCTCAAAAATTCTTGGGTCCATGCACTCTTCTCCAGATGACCTGCCCCTGGTACCCCAGTCTTTGTAGGGGTCTCACACCCTCCTTCCAGCCCTCATCAGCAGCTATAACTGACTCAATCATCTCCTATGAAAATGCCACTGCAACACAAAACATGTAGCCTTATCTTTTGAAAAGATGTCTTATATTTTTAGGATTACAACCAAACGCATGTCAGAATTCAACATATATTTCTTGATCAGTCTGTCAAACATTTATTAAGCTCCTATTGTGTGCCAGATATTGTTTAAGCATGCATGGCTGAAGGAAAAGAACCCTGGATTGGAGCCCATGACCTTGATATGAACCCCAAATCTTCTATTTAACCTCTCTTGTCCCTGAGTCAGTCAAGCAACTTCTATAGGGAATTTGGAGTCAGAGGAATCAGATTCAAACCCTAGCTCTGCCCCTACCTGTGTGACCTCCAACAAATTATATAAATTCTTCTGAGTCTCAGTTTCCCCAGTTATAAAATGGAGTAAGACAAGATGCCTTCTAAGTTTATATCCTATGCAGCTCTAACTTGGACATAAAGAGTGTTGTCCCTAGCCTTAATGATCTTATAGCCTAGTTAGCCAGATAAGACTTACCCACAGGAAATAGACAACAGTACAAAAGAATATACACAAAATATTATATTGAGTATATTGAGGGCAATATATATGTATGTGTGTATGTATATATATGTGTATATACATATATATAATGTGTATGCATATATATATATATAGTTACAATCATAACTATTTATAAGAGAGACTTTGGAAAGAAGTTTGGAACATAGTTAAGGTTTGAATAGACAAAATCATCCTTAATGGAGGGAACAACATGAGTGAAGAGATAGCAAAGAGTCATTAGCTAGGAAACGAGCTTCCCTAGAGAAGAAAACTAAGGTTAGAAAGCAAGAGAACATAAAGTCAGAGAGGTAGAGTAGGGTCAGAGTTCTGAAGGCCTAAAATTCTAACATAATGGGTTTAGACTATCTCAAACCTTGCAACATCTATTGTTTCAGAAAAGTTCCTGAAAATGCCATACCCATGGCTGTCAGAGTTTGGCAAAGTAATCAAGGGGCCTGAGTTCTAGTCCTACTTTGCTAAATTAGCTGGTCTCTTCCTCTCTCTTAATCTCAGAAGAGTTAGTATTGGATGATCTCCAAGTTGCCTTGTAGCTCTAAAGTTCTATGATTTTAAAATGTAACTGCCAGAAACGTACTAACAAATTGTTATTCAAAAAATGCTGACTGAATGGTATTTGGACATATTTTGACTGGTTTCCCTATGGGCAAGGAAAGAGATTTGAAAACTGGCTGGGAATTCAAGGATTTGTACACATGAGTGACAGAGTTCCCTTGCCAGCTCAGGAAGACTGAAACTATCATAAGTTTTGAACTGGAAGGTCTCGACTGTCTGTAGGAGAGAGACAGTACATCAGAGAAAAGGACATGTCTTGCAGCAAGAGAAGCAGTTAGGGTGCTATGGCAATCAGGTTCCTGCCAACATCTTTCTATATAAACTCCAGGACTAGGGACCATGTGTAACAGGCTGGCTTCAGGACACATTCTCTGATGAATGAAATAAAGACATTTCTGGTTCCAAGCTCCCTTTTAAAAACTAAAGGGGGATGGGGAGCAGAGAACAAGAGTGAAAGGTATTACTCTTCTCAGTTCTCCTTCCTCATGCTTATTTGCTAAAAGGTTGTTCTATGTGTTTTTTTTTCACAGTTTCTTTAAACTGTTGCTATTTCCTAATTTTGCTTTATACAAAAATCTATTATTGATCATAAATGTTTAGCATTGCAAGTCTATATATTTATTCCATACCAGCAAAGTACAAAGTGGGGATGCATGTGGCCACCTGGGAATAAAAATAATTTAACTAATTTGGAGAAAGAATTCTTTCCAAAATTTTAGGGTTTTTTTTCCTCCTAAATGAGAGCTCCAGAACTGTTTGTGCGAGAAGAGATTATAATGATGATTTCTTTTAATCTACCTTTATTTCTAAACTTCTAACTTGCAAAGAGAGAGATACAAACTTGAACTGGAATAATATACCTTTAGGCTAAAGTCCAGCAAGCCAGTATTGTAGTCTGATTCAAGTCAGTAGAATCTGGGAGCCTCAGGCAAACCCTGGGCAGTGGGAGAAGAAAGGCTTACTCTAGAAAGAAAGAATCATCAACTCCTCCCCCTCCTTTTCCTATAGGAGGAAGGAGTAAAGAGAGAGACAGAGAGACAGAGACAAAGACAGAGACAGAGAGACAGAGAGAGAGGGAGAATGAATGCCCACAGTTAGATATGGCTCTATAAGGACACCTGTTGATTACTTGGTGATGACTAAAACTCATGATTACCACTTGTTTAGCTCTGGCTAGATCAGGAACCAGGAAGCAATAAAGCCTGCCAGAAAGTTAATATTCTCAGCCATCCCTTAATGATCTAATAGGAAAAAATCTCAGCTAATGCTATTTCTACCACCCTCCTTGTTTCATTGGAAATATTCCCCTGCCTCTCACAATTTCCTTTCTGCCATGGGATGCCTCTGATTAGCTGTGTACTCTAAGCAAGTCTAAAAAGTTATTAAAAAAAAATCTGTACCCTAAGAAGATAGAGCTGCTACCAACCCAAGCTATCTTCTTTAACGTGCTAATAAATCTTTTCTCTGTTTAATTTGGCTGCTAAAATTATTTGACCACCAAGGCAGGAGATCAAACCAGTGGGTGAGATTCTCTCTAGGCTCTCTAGGTACCCAAGCTGAGAAAACTCTCACCACAAAGCCAAATCAGATCTTTAGAGGCCAAGGCCTGGGAAAAACAAATAATGTCTAAAACAAAGTGTCTGTTCAGTTTGAGTTCTTTTCCTGGACAGTCTGAGTCTTAAAATCAGGGCTGAATTGTAGAGAGCAAAATTATAAAGATGGTTAAGGCAAGTCTTCAGAATTCTTTCGTCCTCCATTCTCTGACCTTGGCTGTCCATTCCTTCTCCACTCGCTAAAGTCTGGTGCTATCTCTTTTCTCTCCATTATCAAAACCTGCTATTAGGAAAGGATGTGAAATCAGACAAGCAGGATTTCAGAGTTTTGAGGGACCTTAGAGAAGATCTAGTCCAACCTCCTCATCCCCTTATGAAGGCAACTGAGGCCCAAGATCACAGAGCAATATATTGACAGAAGTGGAGTGGAACTCCAACATCCTTATTACCAATTACCATGTTCTTCCCATGTTACTTTCATGTGAATTTAAACCGATGGGTTCTATTCCCCAAGGGCTTGCATTTTAAGCCTCATCCCTCATTGTAGATACAAGGGTTGCCCTTCGTTTGTTTCTTTTTTCTCTATTAGAAAAAAGAAAAAGTCCCATAGCAAATAGATGAGAGTGTAGAAAGACATAGGTTTTGAGAAGTGATATATAGAATAGACAAGATACTCTCTAACTGAAAGTAATTCCTGCGGAAAATTTAATTATTAATTCTAAATGACTGTGTCTGTGCCATATTTTTTAAATGATAGGAAAAAAACAATTAACCTCTGACTCAGTTTCCTCATCTGTATAAGAAAATAATAATACCTACTTTATAATTATTATAAAGCAGTGATTCTCAAATTTTTTGTACCAGGAGCCCTTTAACTCTTAAAAATTATTGAGGACCACCCAAACAGTTTTTGTTTATATGGGTTATATCCACTGATATTCACAGTATTAGAAATTAAAACATCTCACTATCATTATGAACAAAAGTTCTGACCTCATAACCTCTTAGATGGTAGCATTGATGTGGTACAATGGAAAGAAAACTGGGCCTGGAGTCGGGAAGACCCAAGTTCAAATCTGGCCTCAGACATTTCCTAACTCTCTGACTTTGAGAAAGTTGCTGAATCTCTGTCTGCTTCAGTTTCTTCAACTGTAAAATTGGAATTATAACAGCACCTACCTCCTGGACTTGTTGGGGTGATAAAAGGAGGTATTTGTAAAGAACAGTATGGGACATAAAATAGGCACTTAAAAAATGTTTGTTCCCCTCTGGCCCCTTCTTAAAATGTTTCAAAAAACTACCAGGGGTTCCCAGACCACACTTTGAGAACCACTGTTGAAAAGTATAAAATGAAATAACATATGCAAACTGCTTTGCAAACCTTAAAGTGCTATATCAATGCTAGCTGTGACTATTATCTCTCTCTTAAACTAGGGAAAGAGTCTCCTAATTGGTTTCCCTAGCCTATAAGGCTCTCTGCTCTTTAATTCATTCTCCATATAGATGCCAAACTGACATTCCTAAACCACAACTCTGGCCATATCTACATTTATGAGAATACATGGACTCCTCTCTTTGTCTTTTAAAGACCCTCACAATCTGACTCTACCCCGCTTTCTCAGGTTTTTTTCCACTACATTACTCACTTTGACACACAGCACCTTTCAGCCAAAGTGAATGACTTGCTATATTCCATGTCCATGATATTCTATCCTGAGGGAGCCTGCCTTTGCAGGCTGTCACGCCAGCCTGGAATGCACTCACTCCTTCCTTATCTCAGTCCCGAAGAATTTCTACTTGTCTTTAAAGCTCAACTCATGTTCATCCTTCAGCAGGAAGCCTTTCCTCATTGTCGCCCTCTATCCTCCCCTGGGCCATATTCCTAGGGTCCTGTCCCAGAGATTACCTTGTAACTACTTGGTACATATTTTCTGTTTACCTGTTGTTTTGCACCAGGAGGAGGAAAGCTTCTTGAGGAAAGAAATAATTTTGTTTTATGTTTACCATGATGCTTGTTCATAGGAGGTGTTTAATACATGCCTATTGAATGAATTAAGGGCAGAGATTGAATTTGGGGAGGTTAAATTTGGGAGGCTATGAGAAGTTTAAGGAGAAGGACTAAAACTGAAAGTGTGAAAAACTGCATCTGAAAGAAAGATTCAAGGACAAAGAAAAGGCTTACTAATTATAATAATTAACATTTATACAGTGCTTAGTATGTGTTCTTGTCTCATTTGATGCTCACAACCACCCTGAGAGGTAGGTGCTACCATTATCCTCATTTTACAGGTTTGGAAATTAAAGGAAATAGAGATGAAGTGACTTGTCCAGAGGCACACAGCTAGTAAGTGTCTGAGGCTCCACTGAACATCAGGCCTTCCTGACCCCAGGCCCAGCATGCCATTCACTGCACCACCTTAAGTAGAAGAATCTGAGGAGATGGACGAGGAGAAAGAGAGGAAAAGGAGGGAAGGAGGAAGAGAATGGAAAGGAGGAGGAGGAGGGGAAAGGGGAAAAGGAGGAGAAGAAAGTAAGAAGAACAGAAGAGAGAAGAGGAGGGGAATGTAGGTATATAAGGTAAGTTGGTAAAACAAGGTCAAATATTAGTAAGCCAAGGGAAAGGAAGTTAGGGGGTATTCATCAAGGTCACAATAAGGTGAAAAGAAGTGGCAATTCCAGAACTGAAGGTTCCCACTAGCAGTTTGTCACAGCAGTTCTCTAAGGAAGCAAAAAGAAAAAAAAAGGAGAAGAGGGAAGAAAGCTGATAGGGCTATGACTCTCACTTCTAGTGAGAGCCGGGGAAATTTGTAGTGACCTAGATAAGGTGTGGGATGGTTGTATTTCTGCCATATGTAAAAAATTGTTACCCATTCTCAGACTCTAGGCTGGTCTCCCTATGAGAGGAGAAGGTATAGGGGCTCAAGGAATGCCTGCCAATTATCATAGAAAAAAAAACTTCCTCATAAATAAGAAGGGGGAAAGGACTTCTGTGCAAAACCAAAGAATTAAAAATTATCTGAAGAGTAGAAGGAATTTGACACTTCAGGAGGGTAGAGGATGAAAGAATGTGATACAGAGGAGGAGAAAAACCACTGAATCATGAGAGCTAATAAACAGATATGAGGTTTTTCTTAGGGAAGATAGAGCAATACCCTCTGGAGAGGAAACAGCTGTTTGTCCTCAATCAGGAGCTCTCCACAGGTGAGAGATCATCTAGGATGGATACGAGGAAAAAAAATTAATAGTGGTTGTTGAGTCCTTGCTGAGGGGTACTGAGACAACTATTTGTGGCCCTGATAACAAGAGAGAGATCCAGAATATATATCCAGGATGTGACGGAAGATCTTCCAGACTTATCAAACTAGAGGATAATTACCCACTTTGGGTGATTCATGTAGGCATAAAAGTTGCTGCCAAATGGAATCTAGAAAGCATTGCTAAAGATTACAAATTAAGACTTTAGGGACCCAGGTGTTGTTTTCATCACTGTTGCTGATCAAAGGCAAGGATTTCAGAAAAGAAAGGCAGATTGAGGAAGTGAACAGCTGGGTTAAGAAGATGGTGTCTGTGGACTGGATTTGGATTTCTAGATCACAGCTTAACATAAAGGAACGATGGGCTTTTGGCCAAGGATGGAGTGCTACTAACAAGAGCTGGGAAAATATAGTAGCCTGATGTCTTAAAAATCTAATCAAAAGGGTTTTCAAATGAAAAAAGATGGAAGTGGTGAAAATGCTTAGTAGAGCCACTCAGCTCAATACCAACACCATAGCTACAATATTAGAAAAATAGCAGTAGAGATTCCCAGAAAAATAGTAGAAGGAAAAATCAAAGCCAGCAATAAATACAAGGTCTCAAAAGTCTATATGCAATGCAAGAATAGATGGCAAACAAGGTGAATTAATTATCCTAACATGGGGCAAGTTTTACCTTATATTTCTCTCTGACACTCAATGGGATGAGACCCATAACTAGAATATGATTCTAGAACAGCTAAGTTTATTCAAAATTAAGGGTAGAGTATAGGTAAATGGAGTAGTACAATTGAAATAAGTGAAAACATACTGTATATAACCCTGAAGTCATACTCATGTGAGGTAATCTAGAAACCTGAAGAAAGAAGTATGGTAGAGACCAGTTTGGTGAAGATCCAAAGAGACAGAAACAAAAGCAATATTGTCCAAAGAAAATAGATGAAGAATTTGGGGAATAGATCACAAGTTTGGTGTAGTACCATGTCATAGTAGTGATGAGGACTGTCAATTTTCCCAACATCTACCAGAACTTACTCTCTCTACCAAAAGCCAAACCGTTTGTAACTTCTTGACTTTTATTATAACAATCATCCTTCAAAAAACTGGAGAATCAAGGAAAGGAAATTTTATTTTTCATTTGATTTTTACTATGAAGGCATAACTGGTTGCTGGAGTGAAAATGGAAATAATTTTGGGGGGAAGTGAACATTCCAGCTTCAAATTTGTCATAGAGAAGAGGAGAATGTGGATCTCTGTTTGTGACAGAAAGGGACTCTATATTTTGGGATATAGTAAAGGGTTCAAGGAAAGAACAGAAGAATTCCATGGACTAGGCAAATAAGTCTAAGAAAGATGCTAAGTTTTCCAGAGTGAAATTCTGGGCAAGAATCCCTCACCTCACTCCACCAACGAGACTCAGCAGACATTACTAACTACAACAGAGGAAAAACACAGGCAAAAATGGGATGAAATATACCCAAAATATACCCTGGGTCACTATATGTCAGTGTGCAGGACAAATCCCAGAAAACTAAATCAGTTCTGATGAAGAGACCAATGTAGATGCAAGAGAACCCATCAAGCAACTTAGATAAAACATATATTCATTATAAACAAATATATATTCATTATATATAAATATTACATATATTCATATTAATTATGAAGATGAAAACAAGAGCAGATAATACTGCCAGAATACAATAGTGTTCAGAATGAGATTATATTGGTAAGGAAAATTAAGGACAACCAAAACAAGGCATTTTTTTGTTTTTATTATATGGGGGAAGAGAGGAGGATCAGACAAGGAGCAGCACTGTTGCCTAACGTGGATGGAATGATGATAAGAACTCCTGTTTTATTGGCCAAGGGAATGATTTCTAGACTGGAAAGAACAGAAGAGGCTAAAAAGGAGTTGATCCCCAAGATAAGTAGGATAGAGTGAGAACACCTGACTGTCCCCAATGAGTTTCAGTCACCAGACCCACATGAATGACATCCTAGAGAACTTAAAGATCTTGTACATATAATGGCTGAAAGACTAAATATGATCTTTCCAAAAAAAAAAAACCATGGAAAATGGGAGAGATATTATAGGATTGGAGAAAGGCAAACACCCTGATTTTCAAAAAGGGGGAGAGAATAGACTCAGAAAACTAGGGGCTAGGTGAACTTAATTTCAATTCAATATTATCAAAAGAATGGTTAATAAACATCTGAAAAGGAAACATCAAACATGAAGAACCTATACAGCTTCAGCAAGAATGGGCTGCACCAAGTAGTCCTATTTCCCATTTTTGACAAGGTACCTAGAATGGTAGGTAGACTGGATATGTTGTAAGTATAGTTTACCTAAATTCTAGCAAAATATTTGTGGGAAATGGAGGAATGTAGATTAGATGATAGTATAATTAGGTAGATATGGGACTACTTGAATGACTGGTTCCCAAAAGTAGTCACTAATAGTTCTATATCACCTAATTAAGATAAGGCATCCTAGAGTAGAATTAAGCACTTAACTTAGAATCAAGAAAACCTGATTTCAAAACTCCCCTGTGATATTTATTTATTTACTTACTTAGCTGTGCGACCATAAACAAGTATTTACACCTGACCAAGGCTCAGTTTCCTTTTCTATAAAACTGTAGTGCCTCCCTGATAGGATAAGTCTAAGACCCTAATGAGAGGATGTCTACAAACTACTATGAAAATCTCAGCTATTATTATTTGGCCATATGTTTGGCCCTACCTATCTTAATGACTTAGAGTAAGGTGTAGATGTAGTAGTTATCAAATGTAGAGATGACATAAAGCTATCACTAACATGTCAGGTGATAGTCAAGATACAGATTTGACCAATTAGAACACTGGCCTGAATCAAATAAGGTTACAAAGAGTGAGAAATGACTAAAAATGAATCAACAACTTCCTGACTTTAGGCCTAACACTGTATCTACTGCACTACCTAATTGCCCTACTCTATCCTGTTTTAACTCTCTCTCTAAAAGATCCTTTATTCATCTCCTCCATTGGTTCCCTCTGACTAGGACTTACCAGATAAGTCATAGGGAATTACATAAGGCACATAGAGTTTTACATAGGAATTTTCCCAGCATCACATAGGCAGGTTGATATTAAAGGCAGGATTTGAACTTAGCACTTCTTGACTCTAAGCCCAGAATTCTTTCCACTGTCATGCTGCCTCTAATTACCTTTACAATTCTATAAAAAGTATGTAATGAAATAGTTTCAGAGGAAGCTAGGAATACTTCTATGAACTAAAGCAGAGTAAATTTGAGCAGAATTAGAACAATTTATACACTGACAACATTATAGAGAAAAGACAACTTTGAAAGGCTTTAGAACTCTGATTAATGCAATGATAAACAAGTCCAGGGGACCGAAGATGAATCATGCCATCCACCTCCTGCCAGAGAAGTGATGGACTCAAAATGCAGAATGAGACATACATTTTTGGATATAGCCAATGTGGGGATTTGTTTTGCTGGAACAGACATATTTGTTATGAGGATTTTGCTTTTCAGAGCTTTTTTTTTATTATTTTTCAGTGAGAGAGAGGTCAGTGAGTGGGAGCGATAGTAAATGCTTGAAAAAAAAATAAGTGAATTTTTTTAAATAAAGAAAAACAGGATAAACCAAAAAGGGGGAAATGTAATATGTAGCCCCTATGTAAGCTCCTCTCATATATGGACCCTGCAAAATGCTACTCCAGGTTCAAGGGACTCTCTTTAAAACCAGAGTTCGAGGACCTATGAACTAAAAACATTTAATCAAACAGCACAGCAAATAAAGCAATAGGAAATGATGCTCCATGCACTGTGAAGTTCACTGTCCACCAATAGGAATAGTAGAAAAAATGTATGACAAAAAAAATGCATGGAGATCATGTTGATAGGGAATATATGTAGCCAAGGGATATGCATGAAGGCATACATGTTAATCATTTGGAAATATGTGGAGGGAACAAACAAAACAGATACCTGTGGGAAAGGCACACTACCATAACAAATCACACTTCTCACCCTAGAAGGCTGATGATGAACTCTGATGATGTCATCATTCTGCCCTCTGCTGTTCTCAGTTATGTTCATCATCTCTGCTACTCATTCCAGCTAACCTCATGATCACCATGCTTTTTTCTGCCACTGTCTTCTGCTGCTCAGTTCTTCAGAGCCATCAGCTGGACTTTCAGCCCCCATGTGTCATGATGTAGAGACTAGAAAACCTTTCTTTGGCCAAAACAACATAACAATTCTTTAGTCCATAGCTAACATTAAGGGAAACCAACAAAAGTCATCCACAGTGCCCCCAGATTAAGATTAAGTCTATTCTTTTGATCACCTGTGCCTGGTGCTGATTTGAAGTCCATACTGATTTGAAGTCCATGTCTGACTTGTGGTTGGAAATACCTAGTAATTTCTGCTTAATCCCTTAGGGAAAGCCAGTACTCCCCAAATTTATTTCATGGACCTTGCCCAAAAAGCCCATAGGAAGTATGTGATTGTTATAGTTGCCAAGCATTTTAAAGAAGTTGAATAAGACAAAAGCTAAGTTAATAAAGCAAAGCTGTTGCTTCTCTACCCTCTTGTCTCACACTCCTTCCTTTGTTAGGTAGTCCACCAGCAACAAAGCCCTAATTGTATTATTGGTCAATCAACCAACAAGCAGTTATTAGACATCTACTATATACCAGAAATTGTACCATGCAAAGACAAAAACGAAACAGTCCCTACCCTACAGGAATATACATCCTATCAGGGAAGACCTATTATATTTACACATATCATAAGTATACACAAAGACAAGATAAATACAAAGCAATTTTATAGGGGGAGGGAAGGGAGACAAGTAGGTGGGGACAACAGGGAAGGTCTCATGAAAGAGATAGCATGTGAACTGAACTTAGAACTAAACTAAGGATTCTAAGAGGTAAAGGTGAAAAAGGAATGAATTTTAGGGATGGGAGATAGCTTGTGTAAAGGTGCAGAAAAAGGAGATAGAATGTTATATAACAAGAAGGCCTGTTTAACACGACCATAGAGTTCATAAAGGATCATAATATATAATAAGCTTAGAAAATGAAATTAGAAACCAGGTTGTAAATTACTTCAAATACTAGTCAGAGACATCTATATTTGATCTTTGAGGTAATAGAGAGCTACTGGAGTTTTTTGAGTCAGGAATGACATGATAGTTGCTTTAGAAATATTCCTTTGACAGTTTTGTGAGAGTGGATTGATGAGAAAAGAGACTTATGTCAGGGAGACTAATTGAGACACCATTGCCCTAGTCTATGCAAAAGTAATGAGGGGCGGAATTAGAGTGATGGCACTGTAAAAAAAGAAGAAGAATATGGATACACAACATATTGTGGAGGTAAAATTAATAAAATTCAGCAACTTATTAACTATTGAGAATGAGGGAGAGAATAAGGAGTCAAAGATAACTCCAATGGAGCAAGCCTAGTTGACTGATGATGCCTTCAACAGAAATAAGGAATTTAGGAAGAGTGGAACATTTTGGAGAAGAGATCATGGGTTCTGCTTTAAATACGTGGAATTTAAATATGTTAAGATGTCTTTAGGATATCCCATTAATTGAAGATATCCAGTAGGTAGTTGGCAATGTACAACTAGAATTGAGGAGGACTAGAATTATAGATCTGGGGTCATTTGCATATAGAAAATAGTTGCTCCCACAGGAGCTGATGAGACTACTGAAAGACACTATAGGTGAGAAGAGGAAGAAAACCCATGACAGAGCCTTGAGGTATAACCACAATTAGGGGTTATACCAGGCAGTTAGGTGGCTCAGGGGATAGAGTGCTGGACCTGGAGTCAGGAAGACCTGACACTCACTGGCTATGTAGCCCTGAGCAAGTCATTTACCCTCTGTTCACCTTAATCCACTGGAGAAGGAAATGGCAAACCATTCCAGAATCTTTGTCAAGAAAACACCATGGCCAGTATTTGGCATGCTATGGTCCATGGGGTCATGAAAAGTCAGACATAACTGAATGGCAAAGTGTTACACCTGGTCAAAACTTTGCTGTCTCCCTACAAGTAGAAAATAGTACATTATTTCATGGATTCAGAAGTGCAACAACCTCAAAATCGTGACTTCATAAAGAAAAAGCCTGATAGAAAATCACTGCTATTCATGTCCCACAGAAAACATATTATTAAAGGATTTTACTATCTATACCACTCTTGCTGATGTATTAGACTATAAGTACCTTGAGAGTTTGGCTCCTTTCCTCTGTACTCCTTGAACACAACTGGGCTCTCTATGGGAGATCAATCCAGGGTTGCTGACTGACTGATGAGTTTGAGACAAGAGATGTGGAGAAAGAGAGAAAGAATGACATTTCATTTTCCATAAAGGAATGCAGTATGTGAAATATGAGGCACTAGAGGCTTAATGTGCTATGTTGACTCACCAGCTCTAGCAATAAATAAACTTCATCATTTACCAGGGTGCTGCTAATTGGCTCTTGGACAAATCAGTGATCAAACTCCAAAAAGATGGTTCATGAACTACTAATCTCACAGAAGAACAATTGAACAGAAGTTTACTGTAGCAGTCTGCAGGGTATTTTATGGACCTTTTAAATCTGCTGATATACTTGGGGAGTGAATGCATCAGTGGTGCATTTAAAAGTCTATACTGAAGTAAACATTTTACTACATGTTTGGGAAGAAGGGAAAAGTTAGCTGAGATTCATATTTTTCAAGGGCAAATGAGGTCATATACTAGTTTGTGGCTGGTTCTCCTTCCCTTGGGATCTTGTAAAGATCTTTGACTGCCCCAAAGGCCTCTGATTTGTTACTCCTTGAGATTTATTAGACTCTCATCCTAAACTTACTAAGTATTCACTCTAGGAAAGTCCAGGAGCCCAACAGCTCACAGGATGGTAATTTTGTGACCTCAAAATAAGTAGCATTAATGGTTATGCATGCCAAAACAATGGCATTAATTCTGGCATGTCACTCCCGTGAGCATCAAGAGTCCACCCACTGGCACAGAAATGCTATGCCCAAACAAAGCCTTCCTCATCTCTAACCTATGTATATTCCTGGTGGGGCAAAAGGCAGTAAAAGTAATTTTTCTTGTCTTTTTTTCTGGCCTGGCTGGGTCCAATATGAAGGAGAAGCTGCTCTGGGCCTCTGGGTATAGAAGAGGCTTCTGGCCTCTTACCCAGAGCTGGCATGAAGATAAGAACACATTAACATGCTATTGCTTGTTTCTCTGTTATTTCTAGTCTTTCCTGCTTTAAGGTAACAGATTTTAGAGTCAGCTACAAATTTGTGAACTTGCAAAAGTCAGGAGAGTGATCTACCAGAAAAACAGTAGCTGGGGTCAATGACAGGATTTGCTGGAAGCCAGACTGTGAGGGACAAAGTCCAAAGTGATCTGCTTGCTCCAGCTTAGCAGCAGGAGAGATCTTAACTCAGTCGCTCATCAGCAGTTATGCCATAGTTGAAGTGAACCTGATGGACACATACTATGTAGAAACTGCTTTAAGTTTAAGCTCAGTCTCCCCAAGATGGAACAGGGGAGAGGACACCCCCAGGTATGTGTGGAGTGGAGAGATATATCCCTTTATAAAAAGCTTTTTATTTTAAAAAGTTATTTTTCTTTTGATTCACCTTGAGCCTTCTGAGCCTAACTACTGGCTGATAGACTGAACCATTGGATTTCATAGAAAGTAAAGCCTTCATGGAAAAGACAAAATATGCATTGGACCTTGAAGAAAAGTTAAAACTTAGCCAACATTTGTGTAGAGTATCGTGGCTTAGAAGGTATTTTATCATCATCTCATCTGAATTGATACAATAACACAGTAAGGTAAAGAATAATATCATTATTCCCATTTTATGGATGAGAAAACTGATACTTAGCTACTTGCCTGTGGTCATTGAGACAAATCAGAGATAAGGAAGAAAATGGGTTCATCCAGTAGAACCACCCTTTGTAATGCTAATGAGAGTTAAAAATCTTCCCCACCCATTCCAGGGCTTTCCCATTAAGGGAAGCTTCTTTAGAGGAGACTTTGTTTTTATTGGAAGGCCCACACCTTTTGTTAATTTCTAATGAGGCATTGTTCCCAATGGTCGTGATGCCCTCTGACTCTGAAAAGTTTATATATACTCTGAGACAAGGTTTTACTTTGGGGGTTAGTCTTTGAAAGAAGGTTGTGTACTGGATGAGTCTCTGGGCAGTCACTAAAGAGCCCCCTAGCTTTGAAAACCCAGATGTTGGTGTTTCTCTCTCTGGTAACCATGTATGTAATGGTCAGACAGTTCAATTTGTCTGTTGATCTATGATGTATGTATTGCTTATGGTCAGACAGTTGGAAGTCCTGTCTGTTGATTTTTATTTCTCTGTGTTTTCTCTGAAGTTCAGGATGCTGACGTTTTCCCCTAAACTAGGTGAATGATATTTGTGCTTGATTAAAGTAGATTGTTGACCCCTCAAAACTTGCTTTCCTTTTAGAAAAGCAGATCTAAGAACCTTCCCCTTCAGTTATGCCTTTATGGAAGAGTATGCTTTATGTTAAATTTCTTTGGTCATAAGACTTAGAACTAGAAAAAAACCTTAGAAAGCAACTTGTATTTATTGTTTCCCCATTTTGCAGATGAGTAAACTGAAGCCCAGAGAGAAGAAACAAAATATCCAGTGGAATACAGATAATTGAGCAAGAGATTCAATATTTGAACCCAGGTTCTCTGACTCCAAACCCACCTGTATTTCTATTATATTACAATTCTTCAGTTATAAACTGCACCACATGGATTCCAAGATGTACCCACCTTACATTGGATTCCACTCTATACTGAATAGTGCTCTAAGGAGTTATATGTAAAAGGCCTTCTTGGAAGTCATAAAGCATAGACCCAAGGCTCAGACTCCTGCTTTGAGTAGACTATCTCAGAAATCTTGCAGTACCTGGTCTTGTATTCATCAAACACCTGCATACACAATTTAAACTTTGAAATGACCCAGTCAAGTCAGGGAAGCAGCATGTGGGCCAAGTAATACCAAACTTCCTCAAATGTTTTTATCCCTTTCTGTGAATCTCATTTAGAATGCCATTGGGCATTACTCAGATGGCCTGCTGGACATGGCTGGCATTTAGGAAGGGCAGAAATAAAAAATTATTATAAAGAAATGAAAGTATGGTGAAGTGGAAATGATACTAGATTTGCTCTGAAAGGACCTGATCATATTCTGGTTCTGCACCTTTATAACCTTATACATTATAAATTAATCTCTCTGACCTCAGTTTCTTCATCTGTAAAACAAGACATGCCTCGGAGATATTGCATGTTCAGTTCTAAACCACTGCAATAAAGTGAGTCACATGAATTTTTTGGTTTCCCAGTAGATCTGAAAGCTCTGTTTACACTATACTGTACTACATTAAGTATATAATAATATTACATTTTTAAAAACTACGCATATACCTTAATTTAAAAATATTTATTGTTTTAAAAAAAACTAACCATCCTCTGAGCTTGACAAGTCATAATCTTTTTGCTGGTGAAGGGTCTTACCTAAATGTGGTTGGCTGCCAACTGATCATGGTGGTGGTTACTGAAGATTGGGGTAGCTATGGCAATTTCTTAAAATAAGACAACAAGGAAGTGTGCTATACAGATTGCTTCTTCCTTTCACTTGAACACTTAGAGGCCTTGTAGGGTTATTAATAGGCCTAATTTCAATACTGTTGTGTCTCAGAGAAGAGGGAGGCTAGAAGAGAGGAGAGGAGACAAGAACTGTCCATAGGTGGAGCAGTTATAATACATACAATATTTGTCGATTAAATTTATTATCTTATATGGGCGTGATTCATGGTACCCTAAAATAATTACAATAGTAGCATCAAAGGACATTGCTCACAGATCACCATAACAGATATAATAATATTTGAAATATTGTGATAATTACCAAAATGTGACAAAGAGACACAATTTGAGCACATACTGTTGGAAGACTGGAGTTGACAGACTTGCTCCACACAAGATTGCCACAAACCTTCAATTTGAAAATTAAAAAAAGAAAGAAAGAAAAAAAACCACAATATTTGTGAAGTACAAGAAAGTGAGGTATGCCTAGAGTAAGTTGGATTATCTCTAAATTCCCTTCCAGTTCTGAGACATAAAATCCTCAAGTCTGGGGAGAAGGATGCAATTAAGAGAGCATTGGATACTGAATAAGGGAAAAAGAATGGATATTCCTTTGTTTCATGAAAGGAGCAGAGGGGAGGAGTAAAAGAGATTAATCTTAAGGTGCAATAGTAGGGCTTATGTTATTCATTCAACTTTATTAAGGAGGAAGAGAATTTAAGAATATCTCAAAGGATCAAACTGTGTGAATTGACACAGCGCATTTTTTTATCCATAAGGCAAAGAAAATAAAAGAGAATGAAAATTTTTATTTCAAAGTAAAATTACAATAAAATTTTTGTGTCAATTGACAGCTGGTCCTTCTAGTGTTAAATACCAACTAAATTCAGAGTCCAATGCCAAGCACTGGAAGATTATGCTAGATCGGGTATTCTTGCTGTATAGATTATAGACTAGAGTCTTCTGTCATCTGTACTATCTTTTTGTTTGTTTGATTGATTATTGGAATGCAAATCTGACCACAGACAAAGGAATGGACTAAAAAAACCTCTCAAGGTCCTATCTAATCTTAGGTTTCTAAGTTCTCTCTTTTAATTGTTTACTGATTCACACTGGGAATCCAGAGGGCTATGCAAAGCTCTTCCATGAATCACTGATTCCACAGGTCAGGTCTTGGAACCAATTCATTACTGTATATGGCACAAACATGACAATTTTGAAGGACCGCAAGTCCCTGGGATGAAATACATTAAATTAAAACAAACCGTTCCCTTTGCAGCTCAGTAACCTTTACATAGCTCTCTGCGTCTCCTTCCGTTGTTCAGGAGAAGCATGGGGTAAAGGAATTGCACCACCCACTGAGTTCACTTAAATTGAGACATTCATATTCCTGCTTGGAGAGAGAAATGTATACGTCTGAAACCCTTAAACAAGCCCTCGCCATATGTGCCGACTTAAATGGAAACCAAACGGGAAAGAATTCTGACGACGGTCTGTCACTGTAAGTGCTACTTCCTTTAGTTAATTTATGTCTTCCTTAATCAAGTTGATGCTTTTTAAAAGGCTCCACCTGTGATGGCACTATTTGCGACATGTTCACATTCGAAGGTCCCAAGCCTTGGTACTAATAGTCATCTTAAGATACAGCACTCCTGTAGCATTTAATTTTCCCATCCAGGCTCTTTACCTGCATTTAGTCCTCAGTGCCATAAATACAAATAGCACATGACTATTCTATAACTAATTAGTCACTTACTCAACTCAGGGACCTAGGGGAGAATTAAGAAAATTGAATCTTTCAAAATGGGAGGATATACACAATAACTTAGCCCAAACAGTTCTCCTCCCCATTGGCTTATTTCTAGTTTAGACTAGATATTAAAGCCTTCACCTCAGATCTACTACTGCCAACCCCAAACTCCTGCTGAGTCAATGCCAATCAGACTCTGTTAAAACAGTGTCCCAGGTGCCAGATCAACTCAGGCTTTTGTGTATGTACCCTTTGGTGTCAGGGAACAGGCTCGGTTCGTTACTGCTAACCTGATATAATAGGGTTAAATGAGTCAGAAGATAGGTCTAAGGTAAAGAACCCCACATCGTGTTTATCAAGCAAAGGGAACAAAGAGAAGTTGTGGGGCAGGATATGAGGTTAGAACATGAAGAAACACAGGGATCAGGAGAGGGCATCAAACCAGGGCAGAACTAGAAAATGAGATCACATACTCTAGAAAACAATAAAAAATAAATGAGGAAGTATGAAGATTCAAGGTTCACTAACTGGAAGGGGGTTGGGCCAGGGGTTCAGATACTGCCCCAGAAGAGGATACAAACAAGACCTGTTTGAGGACATCATACATCTTTGCAACTTCTTCTAGTGCTGAGGACATACTTAATAAATGCTTATTGAATGAACAAATGAAGGAATGAAAGACTGTGGGCCTTAATTCAATTCAATAAAATTCATTAAGTGCCAAACAGAACATTACAGAGCAGTAGGAATTAAAGAACATTTTTTTATAGTTCATAGGATAGTGGAAGGAGAGGGCAGACCTCACTATTACTACCTGGGCAGGCGATATATGCAATACATTGCACTCAGACCTGAGGTGTGGATGGAGGAAGATACAAAGATAAATAAATCTGTGTCCCATACCCTCTAGGACTTTACAATCTAGTAGGAGAGATAAGATAGGAATAGCAGTCATTAGAATACATGACACAATAAGTATGTAGAATAAGGAAAAGCAAGTGTTAAGAGAAATGTCTGTTGAATTAAAATTTACTGATTCCAAGGTGATAGTTTTGGTTTTTTGTTCTTGTTTTTATTTTTTTTTATGTTTATTGTTGTTCCATTGTATCCAAGTCTTCATGACCCCATTTTGGGATTTTCTTGGCAATACTAGAGATGGGTTTGCCATCTCCTTCTCCAGCTCATTTTACAGATGAGCAATTCACTCAAAAATGGTTAAGTGACTTGCCCAGGGTCACATACTTATTAAGTGTCTGAAGTCAGATTTGAACTCAGGAAATTGAATCTCCATGACTTCAGACCTGGCACTCTATCCACAGCACCACTTAGCTACCTCTCAATGCATAAATAGACCATTCTTATATTTTAGGAGAAAGTGTAGGTGGATGGTTGCTGATATTTTCTTGGTAGTCTTTTTTCAAACCTACGAAATACAACAAGAACTAGAGTAAAATATCTAATGTTTTGAAGGGATGTACAATGAATGATTTATGAAAGGACATGGATTAGACTCTCACAGGATGAGTGGATAGAGAAGACTTGTGGCCTATATTTTTGGGGAGAATACTCACACTGAAGAGACAGACTATGAATCCATTAAACAATTTAACTGCAAGAACCTTCTCTAAATCAAGTTGACATTAAACAAAAAATACTTTTTGGGTTCTAAAACCTTCCCTGTGATCTCCCCATTATTATTAAAAGTAGGATACCACTACATGAGGGAGAAAAAATCATTGTTTTCTGATTTCCTTTTGCATCTCCTAACAGGGAAACTAACCACCTCTCTTCCCAGATATTTTATCAAACTGTTCGTTATTGGAAGATTCAAGTAGGGTGCTGGAAATAACCCTATGATGACCCAGAAAAGCTACTTTGATCAACTATAAGTATAAATACTTAAAACTAAGAGAGAAAAAAAATCATTAATCAGTTTCTTTGGTTCTTAAGTGCACATTACAGTAGAATCCTGTGATCCCAGAGCTAGGTTGGATTCCAAGATATCATTGAGTCAATCCTCTTGCCTTCAGGTGAGAATCTAAATGATCCAGGAGAGGACAGTTCTTAGAGTACTTCTCTGCTGAGAGCTATCCAGGGTTCTGTGGTGCTGCCCCATTTGATTGCTCATTTTCGGATTTTATCATCTCATTGGTAAAGGAGTTTTCACTCCCAAGATCCATCCTGCTTTAATTTAAGCATACTTTTTCTCACTGGGTCTTCCAGGGACACAAAAGGATTCATTTTCATCATCTAGAAAAGGGAACAGAGAATGACAACAATGATACAACACATCAAAATTTATGGGATGCAACAAAAGCAGTACATAGAAGAAAATGTATTTCTAAATGCTTATGTCAACAAAATAGAGAAAGAACAGATCAATGAATTGGGCATGAAACTAAAAAAAAAACTAGAAAAAGAACAAATTAAAAATCCCCAGTTAAACATTAAATTCAAAATGCTGAAAATGAAAGGAGAGATTAATACAAATTGAAAGTAAAAAATAAAACCATTGAACTAATAAACAAAACTAGGAGCTGGTTTTATTTTTTAAAAAAACAATAAAAACAGCTAATTGGTTAATTTAATTTTTTTGAAAAAGAATAAAACCAATACCAATATCAAAAATGAAAAGAGTGAATTCACCACCGAAGAAGGAATTAAAGCAATCATTAGAAGCTATTTTGCCCAATTATATGCCAATAAATCTAACAACTTAAATGAAATGGATGAATATTTACAAAAACATAGATTGCCCAGATTAACAGGAGGTAAGAGAATACTTAAACAACCTTATCTTAGATAAAGAAATTGAACAAGTCATCAGTTATCTCCCTAAGAAAAAATATCCAGGACCAGATGAATGGACAAATGAATTATACCAAACATATAAAGAACAATTAATTCTCATACTATATAAACTATTTGGAAAAATAGGCAAAGAAGGAATCTGAACAAATTCCTTTTATGACAAAAATTTGGTTTTGATATCTAAAGAAAGAAAACTATAGGCCAGTTTCCCTAATGAACATTTGTGCAAAAAATTAAATGAATTACTATCAAGGAAATTACAGAAATATACCACATATATCATATATTATGACCAGGTTGGTTTATATCAAGAATATAGGGCTGGTTCAGTGTTAGGAAAACTATCAACATAATTGACGATTTCAATAACAAAACCAACAAAAATTGTATGATCGCCTGAATAGATGCAGAAAAGGCTTTTGACAAAATACAGCACCCATTTTCATTAAAATACTAGAAAGCATAGGAATAGTAGAATCTTAAAATGATAAGTAATGGCTATTTAAAAACCATCAGCAAGGGTTATCTATAATGGGGATAAGCTAGAAATCTTCCCAGTGAGATCAGGGGTGAAGCAAGGATGCCTATTATCACCACTATTATCCAATATTGTACTAGAAATGCTAGCTATAGTGATAAGACAAGAAAAAGGAATTTGAGTAGGCAGTGAGGAGACAAAGCCATCAGTTTGCAGAAGATATGATAATATACTTAGAGAATCATAAAGATCTACTAAAAAAAACTAGCTTACTTAATAACCTCAGCAAAGTTGTAGGATATAAAATAAAACCACATAAATTATCAGTAGTCTAGAAGGAAGTGATAGAGAAATTTCATTTAAAATAGTTTCAGACACTATAAAATACTTGGGAATCTAACTGCCAAGACAAACCAAGAACTATATGAACACAATTACAAAACACATTACACACAAAGTCAGAGCTAAACAATTGGAGAAATATTAATTGCTCTTGGGTAGGCTGAGTCAATATATAAAATGATAATTCTACTGAAATTAATTTACTTATTCAGTGCCATACTGAATACGACTGCAAAAAAAATATTTTATGGAGCTTGAAAAAATGATAAAATTCATCTGGAGGAACAAAAGCTCAAGAATATCAAGGCAATTGATGAATAAAAATGTGAAGGAAAGTGGCCTAGAACCCTAGATCTCAAACTGTATTACCAAGTGCTAACCATGAAAACAATCTGGTGCTAGCTAAGAAACAGAGTGGTGAATCAATGGAATAGATTAGGTATACAATACACAGTAATAAATGGCCATTATGATCTACTGTTTGATAAACACAATGATCAAAGCTTTTGTGACAAGAACTCACCATTTGACAAAAATTGCTTGGAAAACTGGAAAGCAGTTTGGCAGAAACTAGTTATATACCAACACCTCACACAATATACCAAGATAAGATCAAAATGGATACATGGTTTAGACAGAAAAGGTGATATCATAAACAAATTAGAGGAGTACAGAATATCTTAACTGCAAGATCTATGGATAAGGAAAGAATTCACAACTAAACAAGAGGTAGAGAGCATTATTGGACATAAAATGGATAATTTTGATGACATTAAATTTAAAAGGTTTTGCACAAAAAATCCAAGGCAACCAACATTAAAAGGAAAGAAGAAAGCTGGGGTGGGGCTTGTCCGTGTGCATGGGGGAAATTTTATAGTTGGTTTCTCTTATAAAGGTTTCACTTCTCAAATACATAAAGAACCGAGGCAGATTTATAAAAGTATAAGTCAATCCCTAATTGATAAATGGTGAAAGGATAGGAACAGGGAGTTTTCAGAAAAAGAAATCAAAGTTATCTACAGTCATATTAAAAACACTCTAAATCACTATTGATTAGATAAATGCAAATTAAAACAACTCTGAGGCCCCACCTCCTAGCTATTAGATTGCTAGTATGTCAGAAAAGGAAAATAATAAATGATGGAGAGGATATGGAAAAATTGGGACACTAATACACTATTGGTGGAGTTGTGAACTACTTCAAACATTCTGGAAAGCAATTTTGGAACTACACCCAAAGGGCTATACAAGTGTGCATATCCTTTGACCTAGCAATACCACTACTAAGTTTGTATCACAAAGAGATCAAACAAAAAGGAAAGGAATCTATATGCACAAAAATATTTATAGCAGTTCTTTTAGTGGTGGCAAACAATTGAAAATTGAGAGGATGTCCATCAACTGGGAAATGGCTGAATAAGTTGTGGTATCTGATTGCCATGGAACACTATTGTGCTATATGATATGACAAGTAAGATGATTTCAGAGAAACCTGGAAAGACTTATATGAACTAATGCAAAGTGAACTGAGCAGAGCAGAGAACTTTGTACATAGTAACAACATTATTGTATGATGATCAACTGTGAACAACTTAGCTATTCTCAGCAATACAATGATCCAAGACAATTACAAAGGACTTAGGATTAAAACTTCTATCCACTTCCAGAGAAAGAACTGATGGAGTCTGAATGCAGATTGAAGTATATTTTCTTTTACTTTATTTTTCTTGGGTTTTTTTGGTCTGTGTTTCCTTTTTAACATGGCTAAAATGGAAGTGTGTTTTGCATGACTCTACATGTATAATCTATATTAAATTGCTTGCCTTTTCAAGGAGGGGTAAGGGGATGGAGGGAGGGAGAGAAAGAACTTGGAACTTAAAATTTAAAAAGAAACAAACTTTAAAAATTGTTTTAACAAGTTATTGAGGGGGGAAAGTAATTTATTTTATTTAAAATAAATAAATAAATAAGAGACAATGGGAACTTCTTCTAATTGTCCACACATAGGTTCTGGAGTCAGAAAACTTGACTTCAGGTCACTGCTCTGTTAATGCCTAGATGACCTTACACAAGCACTTCATCTCTATTATCCTCAGTTTACTCATTTGTAAAATGAAGAGGTTGGACTAGATGGTGTTTACAATCTCTTCCAATTCCTGTAGTCTTTGATTTCTAAGTTTCCTTCTGACTGTAAATCCTATGATCTTTAATCTATGAGAATTTAATTCATCAATTTACCCCTCAGAACAAACCTTCATATACCAGACAAAGAATCCAAATCACCTCATGAGATGACTTCAGTGCTTTTCATCTTCCTTCTCAGGGCCTATCTCCTATCCTCTGTGTTGCTGGGGGGTTTTTTCCTGAATCCTTAATTCACCTTTCTTGAATCAGGAAGCAAGTGAAGATGCCAAGTTAAGTGTTACGAAATCCTCCTGAGTCAGTGCCACACAAAGAAACAAACGCTGCATCCTGCCAAGGCCAGCTTTATGACCTTGTGTAAGCTGCTTTCTGTCTCAGGCCGTGTCCTTGTCTGTAAAATGGGAATAGAGTGACTTGCTCTCCCTACCTCATAGGACTTTTTTTTTTAAAAAAAAAGCTTTATAAACCATAAAGCTCACAGAAATATGCATTGTCTTTGTGAGTGAAATGAGTGCATTGGACTAAATGATACTTTCAGTGCTAAAACCTACTTTACCTAAGTGTAAGGCAAATGGTCTTTTGTTAGTTGAACTGGATTAACAAAATTGAATTGAATGAATTTAGTTGCATTAAACTGAAATGATATACAGTGAGGGAAGTCTTGGCTTTTAATCAAAAGATGAGTTTGAGTCAAGGCTCTGCCACTTAGCAGCTGTATCACCTTGGTCAAGTCTTAGTTTTAGCCTCAGTTTTTTTTTTATCTCTAAAAGATAGGGGATAGAGGAGGTAATACTAATTGTATTACTTTGTAGGGTTGTGAAAAAAATGAAATCATATACATAATATACTTCCTTGCATGTGGTAGGCAATTAATAAATGCCTGTTGAATATGTTATCAGATTTTAAAAATTAAACCTCTTTCTCCCATCTTTTCTAGAGTGTAGAAACCACACATAGATTAGGATGCTGTAACAGTGGTCCTCCCCTGGCAGTGAGTTGCTAGCAAACTGGGATCATTGGTTTCCTGATTCAAGAAAGATGGAAGAAATTGCCTCCCTAGTTTTTTTGGCTACACACTATAAAATCATAATGCTAAAGTAGCTAACATTTATATAGTTCTTACTGTGTGCAAAGCACCCTGGGATTATTATCTCATTTGATCCTGGGAGGTAGGTGCTGTTACTATCCCCATTTTACAGATAAGGACATTGTTGAAAACTTGCCTAAGTTTCACTGCTAGTGTCTGAGGTCAGATTGAACTCAAGTCTTCTTGGCTTCAAGCCTAGCACACTATCCACTGTGTCACCTAGCTGCCTATGACATGCATTGTCTCAGCTTCAGAAGGTTGCATCTATAGGACAGTATGTAACCTAAATTCAGAACGATAACTCTAACCAGCCCAAAAGTAAGTAAACAGACTCTCTTTTCTCTGTGGTTTCCATCTCTAACTTATGTTTGATATTGTTTGAAAAGTGCTGGTCTGAATTCCAGAGGTGTTTCTATTTCATATGGCTGTTCCACATATAAGCATGTTTTCTATTCTATTGGCTCTTTAAAAGAAGAATGTGTGGTCAAAATGCATAGCCTTCATTAGGATTTTATTTGTGTGTTAGATTTATATTGTGCCTTTCCTCCAAAGAGCTCAAGTCGCTCTGTTTATTGCTATTATTTCTTTTTGGTTTAGCAAGCATGGAGTATAACTTTCTGGATCTCTTGTGTTCAATCTCTTCCAAAATGTAACATGAAACCTGATGGGATCTTATAGGCATTTGTTTTTCTTTTAGAGTCTCATATTCTTGGGAAGGGGATGGTAAGGAGAGGAACCAAATAGTTCCCTAACTTGGGAAGAAAGGATTTGCTCCCATTTTTCTCTACCATGAACTTCCAGAACACCAGGATGAAATAAACCCAGAGCTTAGATTTTATGAAAGAGCCACACCATCACTGCAATAACTTTTCTCAGCCATAAGCCCCCCATCTACCTTGTTCTCTTCCTAGGATAAATATCACAACTTCTTATTCTGAGAAGTCAAAGTAGGAAATCCAGAATGAAGTGAGATGCAGAAGATTCAACCCAGGGCCCATTCATAGATAGATACACATTTTTCTAAAATTGCCCTACAATCAAAAGCTATATGAGCACACGTCAGGGATGCTGAGGGGCAGGGAGAAAGTGGAATTCCTACACTAGGGGGAGAGGGGGACCAAATCCATTCTAGTTTTGAGTCTGTCTTTCTCTTTTGCGTCTTTGAATCTTGTAAAGATGGTGACATTGCTATTTAACGAGAATTTTAAGGAGACAAGGCTATGTCTCAAACTCAAATGGATAAATGTGATCTTATTCATCAGCATTTTTTTAGCAACTTGCTAAAGCCAACTTGCAACTGTACTAGGTGCTGATGATACAAATACAAAAATGAAACAGTCTCTATCTCTAAGGAGTTTATATTCCATCAAGGAGGCAGCATCTACATCTAAGTGTGAATGTTTATGTGTACAGTGTATCCCGAAAGTCTTGGTGTAGTTTTAAATTTTATAGTTTAAAACTGCATCCGGACTCTTGGGACATATACATATGAATGTAACCCTTGACTCAAAAGGTCAATTACATAGAATTCTTTCCCCACTCATAGAGATCGATGCTGTGTACCTACATAAGGACAGAGTGTGGGAGAGCTAGAGAAAAGAGAGATCCTGGCTCTCTGGGCTTCCAGCTGTGAAAGAGAAGGAAGATGTGCCAATCCAACCTCTCTTCAGGTTACTGAAGGGAAAGGCCTGAAAAGAAACTGACTGATAGAGAAAGTGACAATCTCTACTACGTCCCCATTGCTACACTAGGAACTATGGAACATTTCCTCTTGGGTGAGTTCTGAGACTCTCTCTTGGTTGAGTTATCTTGCTCCCAAAAGGAGAGTTCATTCACTCTGTATTGTCTGGTATATATTCTCACATATGTGTATGTATGTGCCCATATATGTGTGTGTATACATACATATATACACATATACAAATATGTGTGTGTGTATATATATATATATATATATATATATATATATATATATATATATATACTTTCTCTTATTTCTATTTGCTGTTTAAATAAGTAGGTTTATTTCCTATTTTGTTCATTATAGAGCTGGCATTGGATGGGAAGGGAGTCAAACCTTGAACATATATCTTGGGACCTTCCTTTCCCATTAAAGGAAAGCAATCAGAAGTATAGCTCAAACCTCAAAATTACTTCTCCTAGACAAACAATATTTAAGGAAATCTACGTATCTATCTATCTATCTATCTATCAATCTATCTATCTATCTACATTTCTAGCCTGGAATTCTCTCTGTCTGAGGAAAGCATAGTGGCCAAGGTTTGACCCCAACTTCCTCCTGACTGGAATCAGTCTTCCTTGGAGAAAGGTGGAGGGAATGAAATGTTAGACATATCTATTCTTGCCTCCCCATGAGCCACAGTCAGAGAGATCCACGTGGGTGCACATAATTTACATGGATGTGTTTTTACAAATCACACAGTTCACCCTCTTACATACATATGATAAATAAAAGATAAATTTCTTGGGGTTGTCAGAAATGGAGGAAGGACTTGTATTTTTCACCTTCAACAAAACCAGACTCTTAAAGCTCAGAAACAAGCAGATTCTCCCAGTAAGATTATTATAAAGAAAAAGTTATATAGGGACTGTGTCTCAAACACTCAGATACCCAAATGAATCTATGATCTCATTCATTAATCTTCCATTGACTCAGATTGCCACATATCCATATTTGTCCATCCTATGCAACTCATGCCTTCCCATGATTGAATCAAAGATACCCCTTCCCCCTGCAACAGGCTTCCTCTACTTCCTTTGATTTTCCCTGACATTGGAAGAATGTAAGTGGAGGCCATGGGCTAACCTGTTTATCACTCTCTCTCCCTATATGGCCTGCCTATCTTCATTTTCAATCATATATTTCTTTGATAATATCCTTTACTCCAGAATTTCTTTGTAATACCTTATGTTGCAACCTGTTCACATTCATCATGAGCACTTTCTGAATGAAACTAATTTTTAAGTCTCAAGGGACTTCAGTTTCATGACTCATTGTTATACAATAACAGTGGCAAAATATTGGTATTTAAAAGAGAGGTTGTTTTTCTGGAAGAAATTTAGAGTTATTAAAGGTGCTTTGGAATCCAGCCCATTTTCTTCCTCCTATTTAATACTGAATCCATTTTGCATTGTCTACTCAAGATGGATATATTTATGAATGAGCTCTAAAGTTTGCTCATACAATTGTATGTTGTAATCTGAATTATAAGCATTCTTCATGCACCTGGTTTTGCCTGCTTCAGTGGTTAGTCCAAACTCTTTTGAGTGGTTATGGATTTCTCCCTGTAGTTTCTGAAATTTGATCAAACCAGTACAATGTCATCTACAAACAGGAGCATCTTGAAGACCACATCATTCACAGGGAATTATTCTTGAAGTTGGACTTTGTTGGATCTGCTTCATAAGATGGCAAACACCATTAATGAGCATGCATCTTCCTCTTTTATGCTTCACCTGATAACAGTGATCAAAGGATCATTAAACAAGGTTATCCCTCTAGTTCTATTTTCTAAGGAATCTGGAACAGTTATATGGATGGGAGAGATATAGTTGAAATATTGCATTCAAAGTGGCATTTTCCTCTAATTATATCCAATGCTTCTTTTAAAAATTCCACAAATAATAAGTGCAGTATAAACTCATGTTCTCTATTCCTTTCAGTCAATTGTGTGATGATAAAAGATATATAGTCTACTGTGGAATGTTATTTATGAAATCATGCTCAGCCCCTACTAATATCATTATCAAGGATGCCCTCAATATGTGTGTAGCATATTCTCACAACAATTATAGATAGATGGGAAAGCAGGCACATAAATGGAATATGTTCTCTTGGTAGCCTTTTAAAAAAACATTCTTAAGGTCTAATTTCTTTCCCACAACTTTAGTATCTTCTCCTCCATTCAAATAGCTTATGAATTAATCCCTCAACACTCAAAATTGTTACTTTCTGCACAAATATTATATATATAAAACACAGAGAGAGAGAGTTTAATTCAGCTGCTTTTTACATTATTGTTTTCTTTAGTTCTACCTCTTCTTAATGCTCATCTGAAAGTATGGTGCAAATTTCAAGTATCGTAGCTTTATTGTCCTTGATAATGGAAAAGTTTGTTCTAAACATCTTTGCAGATCTTTACCATCTTTCATCAATTTGTTATCCTTCCTTAAGGCCTTAAATGGCTTTAGGATGAGTTTGCTTAGTTAGTTCTTTCACCAAGCTTTCTTTAAACTGATTATACTCTCCACTGTTTCTCTGTTTTATGAAGTGATATTGTCCATAATCTTTCATCATCCTCCATAAGATTTTTACAAATTAGTTTATATTTCTAAACCTTCTCTGCCCTGAGGTACCATATCCTCTTGCTTGGCAAGTAAGCCAAATATTTTCTGATGATTTTTTTCATGTTCTTTTGGTCTCATTATGAATATTCATTATAAACACTAAAGTTCCAATGTCTACGTTAAACTTCTAATAAACTATGTCTTTCTTCCATACATATTTTTTCATCATCAATAACTTGTTTAAACTGGTCAGAATGGAGTTGTTTTAATTGTATGCTAAATATTTTCCTCATTTTGCTTCTTTCTCCTCATTTTGCTTTCATATAATTGTTGCTATAACAAGTCAGTACTCTAGCTTCCCTCAAAAATGACTTTCACATCAATAACAAGTTGTTCATGATCTGTTAAACAATTGTTTGTCATGTAATTTGATGTCCACCATGTTATGCACCTTTCAATCCTTTTTTTAAAGTGTTCATGATGAATCAGTATAAGGTTTCTGTGGAGTCTTTGGCCTTTATCATTGATTATTCCTGAATCATATTTTTCCAACTCATTTTTTGTCATCCTCACTTAACCCCACCTTTACATTATAGTCTCCAAACATCAAAACATATGTTAATTTAATTTGGGGGGGGAGAGCCTTGCTGATTTTTTTTTGTAGAATTTCTTTCCATCTTCATCCCCTGCAACAGATGTTAGTTCATAAGTTCTACTCATTTTATGTTAGTTTTTTTGAAAACACTTATGGGCACTGCAATGGTAGATGAAATGATTTTTCTTGGGCACACGATAAAAACTAACTCCTCCAACTTCTTTATTTGTCTCTCCAAAAAGAGCCTATGGGCCATCTTTTCAATTACTTACAACTTGACTTCAACTTCCTTCTGTCTTTTGGTTTCACTTATGGGGAGTATGTTAAAATTGACACAGTTCAACTCCCCGAGTAGTATAGCCATTCGTTTGTCATTAAACAAGGATTAATACATTAAACCAACAGCTAAGAATGTTTATAGACAATCTTAAAACTGTATGATTCTTAGCACCCTCTGTCCCTTTTTCGGCCACTCTGCTACCCTCCCTATAGAAGTAAAGGGGGTTTGCATAGGACTGATAGCTATCTGGCATTTTCATTTGCATCTATGGTTGCCTTGGTCGATTAATCCATCACAAAATGATGAGCTTACTTGTGATAAGCAGTCCCCACTTAGGCTAGTCTTCAGAAAGCAGACATAGTCTATTGTTGAAATCTTTCTATCCTGATCAAACCTGCCTGAGCTCATGCTTCACTGACATAGCATTCAAGAACCTAGGATCACCTTCCTTTCTTGATTGAGGTTTGCAAATATGACTTTATGTCTACAGAAAGAAAATTCAACCTGTGCAACCACATAAGGCAGAAAATCATGGAGATCAGCAAAAGTGGAATCTTGAAAATAGTTCCAGAAAGCTTTGTCCTATGCCAACCATTTACCTTTCTTTCAGATTCTACTAGAGCCACTGCTACAGCTTCCATCTGCAAGTATTGAACTTGTGACTTTCAGGAGAACACCATATCTAGCACCCACTTAATGCAAGTTATCCATCCATGTGCAAACTCTTCTCGCCATTCACTATTTAATCTTACCCAAGTCCCTGGGCAGGGTTTATACTTTCAAAGGGCAACAAATTGCTTAATTCAATTCAATCTATTTTATTAAGCATGTATTAAATACCTATTTTGAGCAAGACATTTTGCTAGGTACTAGGGATAAAAAAAATAAGAAGAAAATTATCATAAATCTAATCGGGGGAGGGATAACATGCACACATATAAATAAATGAAAATGTATTATATACAAAGTAGATGGAAAATAATCCTGGGAAGAGAGATCACTAACAAATGAGGGAGTGGGGTGAATCAAGAAAGATCTCTCATCGAGTGTCACACTTAAGCAGGGCTTAAAAGGAAGCAGATAATCCAAGGGGTGAAAATGAGAAGATTATTGCTGGTATGAGGGGCAACCTGTGACAAGGCTTAAAGACAGGACATGGGATATTGTGAATGTCAACAGCAAGAAACCACCTAAATACCCAGTCAACTACAAGATTAAGCCTTCTGGGTGTGTCACCTGGTTAAATGGACTTTCTAACTGTATTGACTGTGTGTTTTGGAGTTGAGTAGATACAATCAGAAAGGTCAGAATTTATAAGTATAGGACTTATACAAGATGTCCTCCAGAGAAGATTACTTTTTTAAAAAACTGTCATTATCTTCAGAGTCAGTGCCTGGGTGTTATCATAATGCTGAGGTATATAAGTATAACTCAAATATATCAAATACGGTGCAGCAAAAATAAAAAGTAAACTCAGAATACTTGCATCAGCACTTTTTATTCCACTGCAGATGCCCATACATATGCTAATTGTAAGGACAGAGGAATGTGTTATTGCATAAGATTCTTAATTGTACCTCTCCCTGTGGGATTCCATCTGAATCACTGCATGTTGTAGCTTTATAAGAAATATTATGTTGAGGAGAATCTAGGAAAGTAGAAACCTGGTAATCAAATGGCCACTGTGCAGAGAAATATTATGCAGTTCATATGTTTAATAAACTCCCCACAGATAGTAAAGATTTCTAGGAAGCCCATACCCAAGACATGTCTAATTCCTTGTTGTAAATGCCTCTGCAGATTTCTTTAAGAGACATAAGCTATCAGCCTTCATTTCATTTATAGATTACAAATGATGATAGTTTCATGCTACTGTTTTAAATAACAAATATCAGGCAAGGCCTTTTTTTGTCCAGGTTATCATCACTGTTACTGTTTTCCTGGCTAATTCAATGGTTAAATTAAGGGTACTGTGTCCATCTTTCCCTTCCATTCAAGCCATTCACTTCCCAGCAACTTCTTCTCAAAGGCAACCCCAAGAACAGACCAGAGTTATCTGGTCTGTCCAATTGTCCTGCTTCAGTTTATACTCCCAAGAGAACCATAGCACCCTGACCCTAACAGAATAGCAGAGACCAGGAGCCAAAAGCAACTGATTGCCACTGCTCACTGACTCAATGAAATTACTTCTTACCTAAGTGACTTTTGGAGGCTAAAAGAATAATATGTGTGTATATGCATATAATATGTGTATAATTGTATGTGTGTATATGCACACATATACAGGTAGATACATGTACATATACGTGTATTTATGTATGTGTAAATAATTTATATACACATACTTATATGAATATGTATGTATATGTTTAATTGTCTTACTTTTTTATAAGGAAATCTAAAATAATTTTCAAGGGAAAACAGCTTTTTGGGTAAGTTACTACAACCACTTACACATCCGCCTGTGTGTCAGGAATTTGGCAGGTCGTCATCTCTCTGAGATTGCCAGCCATACTGCAGTAGTTGATTTGGGCCCTGCATCCCCTCAATCTGATTCCTAGAAGAGAAATGTGTGATTGGGACCATAAGTATTGCCTTAACAGTCTGTCACAGAGTGTGATACAGGGAAAGCAGAATGCCTGCCTTTATTCTGGTAGCCATTTCCTCCTCTACATTTCAATGGTACACACACTCAGAGAGATCAATATCTGTGGCAACAGAATTTCTTTGTTTTCTTCTTAACACTGTCAACATGCTTTACACTAGTCTACCAATATATCCATAGGTACATAAGCACATATGCAGGGGCGCGCACACACACACGTACGCACACACCAGCAAATGCTGTTGATACTAATTTTCATAATAAATTCAATTCCTTTCTCTACCACCCCCAAAGTTACTGTACACCTCAGTGTCTGACTGCTTCACACTTAACTGCTTTCCAAGAGTTCCATTGACAGTAGTAAAGCTAGCCCCCAGGGACAGAGTATTTCAAGGTTGGTAAGGCACCTTATATACATTAATTCATTTGAACTTCAGAATGACCCTGTGTGATAGGTATAGGGATTTTGGTCAGTCAGTTGTTTTTCAGCCATGTCCAAATCTTCATAAACCTAGTTGGGGTTTTCCCGGCAAAGATACTGAATTGGTTTGCCATTTCCTTCTCCAGCTCATTTTACAAATAAGGAAACTAAGGCAAATAGGAAGTGTCTGAGGTCAAATTTGAACTCAGCAAGATGAGTCTTCCTGACTCCAGACCCAGCACTCTATCCCTTGTGCCACCTAATTGCCCCAGATACCAATATTATCATGACTGTTTTTTAGATGAGGAAAATGGGTCTCCAGGAGGCTGTCCGTGGTCATACAAATAGAAAGTGTGAGGTGTTGATTTCCTGACTCTTGGTCAGGCACTCTCTTCATTACACTACACTGCCTCTAAGGACACAAGTAGGGCTTCCATCAAGTGTAGCTGCTTAGGCTTGGGAAATTTTGAAATCGTGTAGCAGAAGGGCCACTTCCTTAAATGCTGGGAACTATTGCCTGGGAACTATTAAAAATGAAAGTGAGAAAAGGGTCAAAGGACTGACTTCCCACAATACAATTGGGGAAAATGAAATTTGCTGGACATTTGCACCAAATGTATATCCTGACAGAAACAGCACCCTGAATTTTCCACACAAATGACAAATCCAAAAGTCTCTTAGTTTAAACCATCAGATCACTAGAATGAGCTCTCTATTACCATCAATCCTTCCCCATCCCTAGGTTTTCTCTACCTCATCTCAAACTCAGGCTTACACTCTAGAGCAATATCAACCTCTTCTTTAGAAGCAATTAGTTCATAAAATCCTTGGACCTGTATCTCTAAGGAACAAGGTTGGCCTTGGATGAGATCTTTATCATGCTAAAGGTCTGATGGTTCCCAGCTCCCTAGAGCATTAAGAATTTCTCTATGAGCTCAACTGTAAGTGTCCTATGACAGTAAAACAAGCAACTCCACCTCTGCCCTCTCAAAAATAAATTAATAGAGGATCCCACATTCATTTTCAAAAAAAGAGCCAGCTTCATGCCACACCAAGAGTTTTTCACTGAGGAAAGTGACCCTATCTTTCTTGTACTGAGCCCTAAAAATACTGTTGCTCCTGATAGTCTATTGAGAAACACTCATTTTACCTCTTCACAGTGTTTCTGTATTTGTGCTCGTGCCATGGAGCTGGTAGGCTGCACATATATGGCTAAGGAAAGATATGGATAATTCAACAAAAGTTGTCTCCTGGCGTCATTACTGCTATCTAGGGGAGGCAGAGCCCCTTTAGATGGCCCTTCTTCAGTGTCTCCTCTACTTCATTGTTACTACAGGACAAATTAACACAGCATACAGTCCAACACTATGACATTAAAATTGGACATAGCTCTGCCTCTGAAATTTGGAAACAAAATAGCAGATGGCTTTTCCTAAAATGATTTTTATGTCATACCAACAAGCAATATAATGTAAAACTTATTTTTGAAAATAATAAAAGATATTATTATTGCTTGGTTCAGTCTCTCTCCTGAAATGTTTCAGTAAAAAATGCTAGCAAACTGAGAGATAGGGTACTGTGATGATATCAGCTAAGCAAAGCAGCTTTGGCAGCTGAGTGGGTTTAAGGTTTGGGACTTCAAGACAGGCTGATCCAAGGAAAAGTTCATATAAAAGTACTAGTCATTCATACTAGTCTTTTCAATAAAAACACTTTCTGGACATAATATCATTCTTAATAAGCTCATGAATACAACTGCTGAGGAAATGACTTTTTATTCAAAAAGAACAGTTGGAAGACTAGAAAGCAATTTGGCAGAAAATAAACTTAGACCAGCATCTTACAACATATGCTTTAGATATTTGTGTCACCTGAACAGAAAAGGTCACATAAAAAAATAATAAAGGAGCACAGAAGGAGATGCCTTCTAGATATCTGATTGAGAATTCATAATCAAATAAGGGATACATGATATTACAAAAGAAAAAATGGAAAAATGTTATTGTATAGAATGTATAGATAGTGCAATGGATAGAGTGCCAGACCGGGAGTCAGGAAGACTCATCTTCATGAGTTCAAATCTGGCCTCACGCCCTTGTCAGCTGTATGACCCTGGGAAGTTAACCCTATTTGCCTCAGTTTCCTCATCTGGAAAATGAGCTGGAGAAGGAAATGTTAAACCACTCCAGTTTCTTTGCAAAGAAAACCCTAAATGAGGGTCATGAAGAGGTGGATATGACTTAAACAATTGAATAACAAAAAAATTTAAAGTTTTTTATGAACTGATATTCAGTGTAACTAGAATTAGAAGTGAAACTACAGAGTTGGAGGAAAATTTTGTATCAAATATTTCTGGGAATGATGAGAACCTGATATACAAGTTTATCCTTCACAAAGTTCCACATCAATTTCTCATTGTGGTATGATGATGAGGCTAGGTTCACATAAGGCATAGCAGTGAAGCACAAGGTCTGGAAGGTTATAGGATGATGGAAAGGTTTTGATTATAGTCTTAGCAATAGACTGTTTCTGCTTTCTGAGTACCAGACTAGATTCTTTTGACACAGTTCATCACAATTAGGGTGACCACTTGGTGATGAATTCTTTGCTCATGGCAACCCATGAAACAAATTAAAATACAGTCCTATGCATCCCCTTTTATGCTTCTTAGTAGTGACAGCATGATGGGAGAAAGAAGGATGCAAACAATCACACAGATTTAAGATTTTCTATAAATATTAATTTAGTTATTAGTACTCTAAATATAAGATGCTTGTCCAGTGACCAAAGAGTGAACATTCTATTGAAGAAATTTTATTGTATCAGTCTTGACATGGAACCAGAAGAAAGAGGCTATAATGAAAAGAAATATGGCATACCATGTCTCCTTATAGAGAGAAATAAAGGAGTTAGAGGAGTTAATTTTTATAATGTGCCCAAAGGTAACAAAAAGCATCATTTCATAGACCATTTGGTCACATAGTATTACAAACAACCTAAGGGGCAATTCCTTTGGAGTATGCCCAAATATTCCTTGATTGATTTCAACCAAACATGGAATCTTGGGGCTGAGGATAGCCTACCTCCAGTCATGTGTGATCTAAGGCATTGTAGTGGAGGTGTCAATGGGTCCCCAAACTGTCTGGTGAAGCAGAAGAACTGATTGTTCAAGGGACTTTTTTAAAAGCAAAGACAGCTTATATATGGGCTCTCTCTTTGCTGTAGTTCTCAAGATGACAATTTATGACTGCAGCAAGGCATCAGGAAGGATGATGTACCTATCTATCCCAGTGATATGGTGATCCTACCCCATGTGGTAGCTAGGGCAAGAGAACTTGGTCAGGTAAGCTTGTATAGGGAGTTCATGACTGCCTTTTAGGTTTTTTGTGTTTTTTTTCTTTCCTTGGTTAAGTGACCTTGTTGGCTTGAAGGTCTATCATCTATCATCATGGAAGGGCAATAGCAGTACCCACCAGAGCAATTGGAGAAAGTTATATTTAAATCATCAGTATGGCTACACTGGAAGGAAAGGGGAAATATTCAGCATCTACTTCAGAGGTCTCGGAGAAAAGTCACTTCTAGGAGAGGAGCTAAGTAAGCCTGACTTGATTTACCAGCACAGATGAATGAATGAATGAATGAATGAACAAGAATCATTCCTCAATAAAAAAAAATTGACAAAGGACACAAAAAATTTTTTAAAAATAAAAACTACCAACAACCACATAAAAATGTTCCAAATCAGTAATAAAAAGAGAACTTCAAATCAAATCTCTGAGATGTTACCTCTGGATTAAAGAAACATAGATTAAGGGCTAGTCCAAAATTCTAATTTTGTAAGTGAGGAAACTGATGCCTAGGGAACTGAATATCTGCTACTACCTATCCTATATAAATCAAGTAACTTGATTTTAAGCTTGGTTCACTGCTAGGGGTTCCTTCCTCCAAATGTAAAGGATGATAAAAGATGAAAATTGTCAATGTTGGTGGGGCTGTGGGAAGACACACTAATACACTATTGATGGAGCTATGAACTAGTCAAATCAATTCTGAATTACGTTAGAAGAGTAATGACATTTTTCATACCCTTTGACCCAGAAAATTCTACAACTCAGCAGCAAGGTCAAATACAGAAAGAAGGGACTTACACATTTCAAGATGTTCACAACAGTACTTTTAGTAGTTGCAAAAAAAATGGAAACAAAGTTGGTACTTATCAATTGGAGAGTGGTATGGCATGGTATATGACTGTACCATAAAAAACTACATATGAGGAATTCAGAAAAACATGGGAAGACAAATGAATTATACAAGGCAAGTAGAGCAGAACTATGAGACCAATATTCACAGTGACTAAAACAATGTACATGAAACAATTCTAAAGTGTAACTGAACTCAGATAAAATGGGACAATCAATCCTGATCCCAGAGGACAACTGATAAAAGTTTCCTCTTTTCAGTAAAGAGGTGATTGACTATGGGTACAGAATGTCGCATACGTGATGTCAGTCAGTTTTGCTTATCTATTTTCTTTGTTACAAGGGAGGGTCCTATGGAGGTAGTTGCATGTTGGGGGATGACTGTGGTGTATAAAAAAAAGTTTCAATAAAACTTCAAAAGATAAAATAAAAGATACTCTCATGCTACTAGAATTGAGTCATAGTAATAGTTCACATTTATAGTGTTTTAGGATTATGAAGCATTTTCTTCACAACACTCTTGTGAGTCAGGCATGCAAATATTAATCTACTCATTTTAAAACTAAACTGACTAAACTGAGGCAAAATACTTTTCCTAAGGTCACACAATTGGTAAGTAGCAAAGCCATACTTTACTTCCAGGACCTCTCACTCTAAATCTAGAGTGTTTTCACCAAATTAAATTGTCTTATGTAGTTGTAGACCATGTTAGAAAATAGGCCTACTGGCTTTCCTGACTTCCTTTAAGTCCCAACTAAAAATTTCATCCTCTACAGGAAGCCTTTCCCAAACCATTTTAATTCTAGTGCCTTCATTCTTTTAATTATTTCCTAATTATCCTGAGGATAGCTTGTTTGTATAGGTTTATTTGTTTATTGACTCCCCCACCCCTCCCATTGGACTATGGGTTTCTTGGGGAAAAGGACTATCTTTTGCCTGTTTTTTGTATCTCCAGCACAATAAACTTGGAAAAGTGAATTGAAGTCAGATAGTAAAAATCTTTAATTTCCAAGTCAAGGACCTGTACTTTGTCCTAAATGCAACAGGGCACAGTAATATGGGTATATCTGTATACCTATTCCTAAGATCAAAATGTAACTGTTACTCACCATCATTCCAGTTCTTGGATAGACAATAGCTATCCAAGGTATGGTATGACTAATATTGCCACCACAGCTATAGATACTCTGGACTCCCTTGATATTCATGTGCGTTTTGCAATAGGTTCATTTGAACTTGTTTATCTCTGAAATGCTTGTTGAGTTGGTTTGTATGTTTACATATAAGGTTTCTCACACTCTTTCCCTATGATAGATAGAGAAAGATAGAGAGATAATTGTTACATTTCACTTTTTTCGGAATGTCATGTCCTTGAGGCTAAGGACTGTCTTCCATTCCCAACCATTACACTTCATAGTGAGTGTTTGTACTGTGTTTTTGGATGATTGATTAGTTGGAGTCTATCTGAGGTAGCTTTTATTTACAATCCAACTGCCCAGATAGTAACTCAAGAGGTAAGCACAAACACAAGCTCTACACAACAACATATATGCACACACAAAATCTACCATTATACGGTTAAGGGACACTTCTATGTCTTTTGCCAAGGTCCTAATGGAACCTGAAATGTGGAATGACTCTACATTAGTGCTCACAACAAAAATTCAATAAAAGCACATTGGGAGAAGAAAAAAGGTTTTGGTGTAATTTAATATTCTAATGATCATACTACTTTCCTTATTATGGCAGCCCTCTGACTCTAACAGACCATTCAGTTTCTGCTTCCAGAGTCTCTTTAATAAGCCATGATATCAGAATGTGTTAAAAAAAAAAAAAACCTTCTTCAGAGGGTATCAACAAAGAGCACCATTCTGGGAAGAGGTATAAAGGAACCTAAGAATCAACCTAGAAATGAAATGGCTTTTTACCTCCAAAATTACAATTTTTAATTTTTACTTAGGTAGAATGATTTTTTCACCAGAGAAAACTAATTTAAAATACATGCTAGAAAGATGATACAGATTGAGATATAAATATATTTGTCACAAGTGTTTTAAAGAGAAGGTAGATTTTGTCTGATAAGAAAATGAATTAAAAAATAAAATACACAGTAGAGCAGGGGATCTTCACCTGGAATACAAGGGGCCCATGGATAGGTATCAGGGGTCTATGAACTTGGATGAGAAAAAAAATTGCATCTTTATTTCAATATAATTGGTTTCCTTTGTTATCCTTTGTATTTTACTTTATGCATTCAAAAACACTATTCTGAGAAGAGGTCCATAAATTTCACCAGACTGCCAGTGGAGTCCATGGCACTCAAAAAATGGTTAAGAACCCTTGCATAGAGTAATGAATGAGAGCCACACAAAAGGAAGGGATTTCTACCCTTCATTTTCTAATTACAAAGAACAAGAAGGCCTTCTCTGAAAAGGCTCACAGGATCATAGATTTCAACCTGAAAGGGATCTTTGAGGCTGTTTAGTTCAACCCCCTTATTTCACAGATAGAGGGGCCCAGAGAGATGAAGAGACATGCCCAAGTGATCCTGGAAGCAGAGCTAGGATTTGAAACCAGGACCCTTCTCACTGTACCATACAACTCTTCATAGATTTGGAAAAGGGGCGGAAGAGGAGCCAGAATTTAAACCAATGCCCTTGGAACCTAAACTCTACTAATGAGTGGAATGAGCCAATGTTGGCTGAGAATGATTATAAAGATTCTCTGGAGTGGTATCTTGGCCATTAGAGAATGGACTGATGATTGAGAACAAGGCGTCTGGGTGGGGGCGTCGCCAAGGAGGGTGATATTCAAAGAAGACATAGATTCAGAAAAACTTATTGGCTGCCTGGAAATGAATAACACCTCTGTGAAGAAATCAGGTGATTATTGCCAAATGCAATAAAAGACCCTCTGAATAAGAAACACTTTTCAATAAGTGGGGTTTTGCATTGCTCCTTGGTGCCAACTTGGTGATTGGTTTTACATTAAACACTGCATTCTGTTAATCCTATGAGTTAATATTCAGTGTAGGCAACTTGAGTCCTTCACTGCACTTTGAATTTTTTTTCCTCAAAAAAGGAAAAAAAAGGAAAATGAGTTCAATCAGGTTACTGTCTTGTACCCATCGAACTAAAATAAAATTGATAATAGGCCTTTTTTTCATCTTTTTTGTACTATTCCTTAGAAGGAAGAACTCTGTTCATTTTTTATTCTTTCTTAGTTCACGGCTCTCAGCTGGGAGTAGTGCTGGTCATTTCTACCCTTCTGATCTTGGTAAAATATGGAGAATTTCAATTTCAATGTACAGAATCCACTAGAAGTTTGGGATAGGATGGGAGTTCTTATCAAGCTAAATTACTCACAGCATTAGAAAATCAAATAAAATAAAAGAAATCTAGGAACATTCCCCAAAACTAGAAACACTAAGACAGACAATTGACTCAGGCTGAAATAGCTAAAGGAAAAGTTGTATCATATCTGACAACACCAGGAAATCAGGATGTGTTGTTCAATCCAAATACAATTTTTCTTTCTTAGATGCAAAAAGAGTTTTATTCCCAATAGAACCTAGCTGTTGGTGGTCTTCCCTTTTTTGACCAAAATGAGTATTAAAACTTCAGGCAAAGAGGTGGAGATAAGATGGCAGAGTATTGTCAGCAACTCAGCTGAAATCTTTCAACATTCCCCTCTAAACAACTTTAAAATAATACTTCAAAACAAATTCTGGAGTGGCAGAGCCAATAAAAGGTCAAAGCAAGACATCTTTTTAGTTCAAGACAACTTAGGAGGCCAGCAGAAGATGTCTGTGACACCAGATCAGTCTTAGCCAGGAATGTAATGTACACCATGGCAACACAACCAGCAGGCCCTAGTTATTGAGTCATTTTTCAGTCATGCCTGACTCTTTGTGACCCTATTTGGGGTTTTCTTGGCAAAGACATTGGAGTGGTTGCCATTTCCTTCTCCAACTCATTTTACAGATGAAAAAACTGAGGCAAACAGGGTTAAATGACTTATCCAAGATTACACAGTTAGTAAATGTCTGAAGCTAGATTTGAACTCAGGAATATCAATCTTCCTAACTCTAGGCCCATCACTCTATTCACTATGCCACCTAGCTGCCCCGAGCAGGCTTTGGAGGCAGATGTGGAAGCAACAGCAGCAGTATGTTTGGGATCTCTCAGCCCAGAGACAGTCAGGGGGTCAGACAACTAGTCAGAAAGAGATTACAGGAGGCTCTGCTGACACTGGGTGCAGGACCCTGTTGCATTACCTACATGTAGTTCTGAGTCACAGTTTCAGAGGAGTGTTAGTACTTGCAGTCACAGGAAAGCAGGGGCACTGCTCACAGTTCCAAGACCAATAGGAGGACTTCTGATCCCTTATAATGTAGACCTAGTCTCATTTTCAAGGCAGAAAGGGGCACTAGCACTTGTTGCTGTAGGAGAACAGAAACCTAGTTACAATTCCAGGGCCAAGTGGAGCACTAGTACTTGTGGTTACGGGGAAGCAAGGTCCCTTCTTTGATAAAGATCAGAGCACAGACCAGGAAAGCAGTGACCTCACCTCTTCTTGGATCACATCACCCTGGAAGCACCAAAAACTTTCAGATCCCCAGAACTAGGTCAGAAAACAGTAGCAGTAAAACCTGAAGCTTGAGACAGTGCCCTTTCCACTCCTGGAGCTGAGCCCAACTTTTACACAAAATTAGAAGATAAGGAATAAGCTGGAAAAATGAGCAAACAATAACAAAAAAAATAATTTAACCATTAACAGCTTCTTTGGTGACAGGGAAGATCAAGAAAAAATCCAGAAGACAGCAAAAACAGTCAAAACAGGACAGCATAAAAAAGAGGTGGAAAAAATTAGAATGGAGGGAAATGCACAGTCATCATAAAACTATGAATGTTAATGCAATGAACTCATCCATAAAATGGAAGTAGATAGTCAAAGAGATTAGAAACTAGAACCCAACAATACATTGTTTATAAGAAACACAAACAGAGACACACTCACAGAGTAAAAATAAGGGACTGGAGCAGAATCTATTATGCTTCAGCTGAAGTAAAAAAAAAAACCACCAAAAAACAAACAAACAAACAAAACCCCAGGGCCAGCACTCATGATTTCAGACAAAGTAAAAAGTAAAAATAGACCCAGTCAAAAGAGATAAGCAGAGAAATTACATTTGTTAAAAGGCATCATAGACGATGAAGTAATATCAATACTAAACATATATGCACCAAATGGTATAGCATCCAAATTCCTAAAGGAAAAGTTAAATGAGTTATAGAAGGAAGCAGACAATAAAACTATGCTAGTGTGGGATCTCAACTTTCCCCTCTCCAAATTAGATAAATCTAATGACAAAATAAATAAGAAAGAAGTTAAGAAGATGAAGGGAATTTGAGAGAAATTAGATATAATAGATCTCTGGAGAAAAGTGAATGGGGATAAAAAGCTGCACACGATACCTTAACAAAAACTGACCATATATTAGGGCATAAAAACCACACACAAAAATGCAGCAATATTACATGCATCTCTTTCAAACCATAATGCAATAAAAGTAGATTCAACAAAGGGCTCTAAAAGTATAGATTTAAAATTAATTGGAAACTAAATAATCTGATCCTAATGAACGGGTAGGCCAAAGAAAAAATCATAAAAACAATCAATAATTTAATTTAAGAGAATAACAATGAAACAGCATACCAAAATGTGTGGGATTCAACCAAAGCAGGACTTAGAGAAAACTTTATATCTGTAAACATTTACATCAATAAAAGAAAGAAAGAGCAAATCAATGAAGTGGGAATGCAATTTAAAAAACTAAAAAAGGACAAAATAAATTTCTAATTAAACATTAAGTTTGAAATCCTGAAATGCAAAGGAGAGATTAATAAAATTTAAACAACTATTGAACTAGTAAATAATACTAGGTTCTGATTTTATTGGAGGAAGACGATAAAACAGATAATCCACTGGTTAATTTGATTTTTTTTTAAAAGAAGAAACTCAAATTACCAGTATCAAAGATAAAAAGAATAAATTCATTACCAATTATGATGAAACTAAAGCAATTATGAGGAGCTATTTTGCTCAATTATATGCCAATAAATCTAACAATCTAAATGAAATGGATGAATATTTACAAAAAAAATACTAAATTGCCCACATTAACAGAAGAAAGAGAATACTTAATAACCCTATCTTAGAAAAAGGCATTGAACAAGCCATCAAGGAACTCCCTAAGAAAAAAATCCTCAGGGCCAGATAGATTCACAAATGAATTATACCAAACAGGTACAGAACAAATAATTCCAATACCATATAAACTATCTAGAAAAACAGGCAAAGGAGTTCTACCAAATTCCTTTTCTAATAAGATGTGGCTTTGATATCTAAACCAGGGAGAGAAAAAACAGAGAAAGAAAACTATAGAACAATTTCCCTAATGATTATTGATGCAAAATTTTTAAGTAGAATACTAGCAAAGAGATTACAGAAATATATCACAGAGACCAGACACTATGGCCAGATGGAATTTCTATTGGGAATGTAAGGCTGGTTCAATATTAAAAAAAAACTTTCAGCATAATTGAACACATTAGTAATAAAACCAACAAACATTATATGATTATCTCAATAGATACAGAAAAAGTTTTTGACAAACCCAACCCCCATTCCTATTAAAAACACAGGAGAGCATAGGAATAAATGGAGTTTTCCTTAAAATGATAAGTAGTATCTAAAACCATCTACAAGCATTATCTGTAATGGGAATAAGCCAGAATCCTTCCAGAAAAGATCAGGAATGAAGCAAGGAGACCCATTATTACCACTGCTATTATCCAATATTGTACTATTAATGTTTGCTATAGAAATAAGACAAGAAAAAAATTGAAGGAATCATAATGGACAATGAAGAAGCAAAGCAGTCACTTGTTGCAGATGATATGATGGTAGACTTAGGGAATCCTACAGAATAAACTAAAAAACTTGCTGTTACAATTTTCAACTTCAGCAAAGTTGCAGGATATAAAATAAACCCATATAAATCATCAATATTTCTATTTATTACCAACAAAATCTAGAAAGAAGAGACAGGAAGAGAAATTCATTTAAAACAACTGTAGACAATATAGATTGCTTTAGTGTCTACTTGCCAAGACAACACAATATAGGAACACAATTACAAAACACTTTTCATACAATAAAATCAGATCTGAATAAATGGGAAAATATTAATTGCTGTGGGTAGGCTGATTCGATATAATAAAAATGACAATTCAGCAGGGTGGGGGGTGCTGATGGAAGGGAGGGTAATGGGAGGAGGGAGCAATTTGAAGTCAACACTCGGGGAGGGACAGGATCAAAACAGAGAATAGCAACAATGGGGGGCAGGATAGGATGGAGGGAAATATAGTTAGTCTTACAC
>CM053769.1:325358337-325443224 GCA_028658325.1 Potorous gilbertii
ACAAATGGGGAGAAAATTTTGGAACCCAAAATCTTGTGAAAATGAATGTAAAAAGTTAAACAAATAAATTTATTTAAAAAAAATAAAATAAAATAAAGTGAAATATAAAAAAATAAAAAATAAAAATGGCAATTCTACTTAAATTAATATACTTATTCAGTGCCATACTAATTAAACTACAAAAAAAATTAGTTCATAGAACCAGAAAAAAAAACAAAATTCATCCAGAAGAACAAAAGAATATCAAGGAAAGCAATGAAAAAAAAATGTGAAAGAAGGTAACCTAACAATACCAGATGTCAAACTGTTTTACAAAGTGTCAATTAACAACAATCTGGTACTGTCTGAAAAACAGAGTGGTGAATTAGTGGAATAGATCATGTACACAATGCATAGTAGTGAATAAGCATAGTAATCTAGTGTTTGATAAACACAAAGATCCAAGCTTTTGAAACAAGAACTCACTATTTGACAAAAAGTGCTGGAAAAACTGGAAAGCACTTTGGCAGAAACTAGGTACCAACATCTCACACCATATACTAGATAAAGTCAAAATGGGTATATAATTTAGACATAAAGGGTGACATTATAAGCAAATTGGGGGAGCATGGAATATGTTTCCTATTAGATCTATGGAAAAGAGAAGAATTTATGACTAGAGATAGAAAATATCATGAGAAATAAAGTAGATATTTTTATTACATTAAATTAAAAGTTTTCCACAAACAAAGCCAAGTAGGCCAAGAATAAAAGGAAAGCAAGAAGTAGGGAGAGGGGGATTTTAAATCAAGTTTAACTGATAATGGCTTCATTTCTCAAATATAGAGGTTTGAGTCAAATTTATAAAAATACAAGTCATTCCTCAATTGATAAATGGGCAAAGGATATAATCAGGTAGTTTTTCAGAAGAAGAAATTAAAATTATCAAAAACCATACAAAAAAAATGCTCTGCATTACTATTGATTAGACAAATGAAAATTAAAACAACTCTGAGGTACCATCTCATTGCTATCAGATTGACTAATATGAGAGAAAAGGAAAGTGACAAATGTTGGAGGGGATGTAGAAAAATTGGGACCCTAATACACTGTTGGTGAATTTATGAACTGATCTAACTGTTCTGGAGAACAATTTTGGAACTATACCCAAAGGGCTATACAACTGTATATAACCCTTTGACCATGCAATAATATCACTGCTAGGTCTGTATCCCAAAGATATCAAAGAAAAAGAAAAAGAACCTATATGCACAAAAATATTTATAGCAGATCTTTTTGTGGTGGCAATGAATTGGAAATTGAAGGAATGTCCATCATTTGGGAAATGGCTAAACAAGTCGTGGTATATGATTGTGATGGAATGTTATTGTGCTATAAGAAATGACAAGCAGAAAGCTCTCAGAAAAACCTAGCAAGACTTATATGAACTAATGCAAAGTGAAATGGGTAGAACAAAATGAATTTTGTACACTCTAACAGGAATATTATATGATGATCAACTGTGAACAACTTAGCTATTGTCAGCAATACAACGACGCAAGACACTTCTGAAGGATTTATGATGAAAAGTGCTATGTACTTCCAGAGAAAGGACTGATGGAGTCCGAGTGCAGGTTGAAACATAATTTTTTCACTTTCTCTGTGTGTATCTCTCTCTGTCTTTTTCTGTCTCTGTCTCTCCGTCTCTGTCTCTCTGTCTCTCTCTCTGTCTCTCTCTCTGTCTCTCTCTCTCTGTCTCTGTCTCTGTCTCTCTCTGTCTCTCTCTCTCTCTCTCTCTCTCTCTCTCTCTCTCTCTCCAACATGACCAATATGGAAATATGTTTTGCACTATTTCACAAGTATACTTGATATCATATTTCTTGCCTTCTCAATGGATGGGAGAGCAGCAGGACTGAGGGGGAAAAAATTGCAACTCACAATTTTTAAAAATGAATGTTAAAAGTAAGTAATAATTTTTTAAAAAATAAACTCCAGGCAGAAAGAGAAGGGGAGCATTACTGGGAACACTAAGTGTGCTTGCTGAATGTATATAGGTGGCATTACTGTCTTTTAAGATATTTACCTTCTAAGTCTCTTGTCATCCTAACAACACTTATTTCATCCTTTTCCTACCTGGAAGTGGGGCAGGGAGGCAGGGGACAGAAAAGGAGAGAGGGGGCAGGGAGCAAGATATAGGATACAGTGTGTTTGCACTCATACCAGGAAATGTTTAGCCCCTTGTCACAATGTGAATTCTGATAGGTAAAATGGCTAAATTTCAGCATCCAAACCTTCTTCCCACAAGGTCAAAGCAAAGCAAACCTGCTGATCACGAGCTCTCAAAGTTGAAGCCTGATTTTCCAAGTTCCAGCTACAACTTCTACTTTAATGAGAGTTCCACTGAGCTAATCAGAACTATTGGGCTGCTGAAGTGGGACAACAAAAGCCATGCTCCATCAATGTATGAAACTTTAATGACAGTAATAAAAGGTTTGGGTTGCAATAATAACGTACCAAAGGTTTTTGATCTGTAATGAAAAAAGAGAACAACGCTTAGCTGAGAGATGGAGTCAAGAAGGAATGTGTATGTGGAGAACATTTTCAAAGTACACAGAAGCCAAATTCTCAGTTGATTTTCTGAAAAGCTGCAGGGTACAGGTCCCTTTCAACTACTAAAGAACTGAAAGATGACTATGAGCTGCACAACACAGTCAAAAAGCCTGGAAAGTGCACACTAGGCAGTCATAAGAACTTCATTCAACTTGTATTGGCAATTGATTTCAATGGAATTGCAACTCCCCATCAAGGTCAAGACGACTCTCCAGGCAATATGGACCCTTATGCCAAACCTCAATGTGCAGAACTCATTTATTTTACACTCATATGCATAGATAAACTAGAAAATTTAACCCTGGAGAGCCCTAAATGGCTCTCCATATTTTGTAACTGTTGTATTAATGTTTCAGGTAACACAATCAGTGTAAAGGATACAGGATTTCCCCTATTCCTCTCTCCTAAAGAATCCAATACTAACAAGTCCATTTGGGAATTATCCTTTGTTTGGTGATATGTTTCCTGAGATGATTCCTTGAACATATAAAATAAACTTTATCAGGCAGTACATTGCTTTATTAAAATTGACAAACAAATAAGAGATATCCTTGCTGTTCAATACAACCACAGCACTACAGGTTACTGCAAGATTTGCAGAGTTATGAAATCCATATATATCATCACACACCACAAGGTAACAAAAAAGCAACCAAAAGTCAAATAGGTTCTAGAAAACGCAAATAAATGATGTTATAATCAGTGATTATAAACACTGTACTTGTTAGAATGTGTTAATTGAATCTTCTGTAGCAAAACCAACCAGGATTTACAACCATAGGCTGAAATCAAAGTTGAATAGATATCCTTTTTCAAATGAGGAAAGTGTGTTAAGAGGCAGCACAGGATAACGATCTATGTATAACTGTATAATTGATAATGCTGGACCTAGAAAAAGGAAGTTGCTATTCATTTTTCAGTTGTGCCCAACTCTTCATGACCACATTTAGGGTTTTCTTGGCAGAGGTCCTGGAGAGGTTTGCCATTCCCTTCTCCGGCTCATATTATAGATGAGGAAACTGAGGCAAATAGGGTTAAGTGACTTGTCCAGAGTCTGAGGTCAGATTTGAACACAGGACCATGAGTCATCCTGACTCCACATCTAGCACACATCCACTGTTCCACCTAGCTGCCCTGGCTGCTTCAGACACTTAACTAGCTGTGTGACCTTGGGTCTTATGCTCATACTTGCCCTCTCTGGGCGTCAGTTTTCTCATTGGTTAAATAGATCATACATCTTGAAGGGAACTTAGAAACCACCTATCATATAATAAATGAGGGAGCTGAGTCTCAGAGGTCACACAGGTATTGAGCATAAGGGGCAGGATGGAAATGTAGGTTTTCCTCACTCCAGAGCCAGCATGCTTTCCCCTGAACAATAACAACAATACTTCACAGAGTGGTTGTGAGGAACAACTCATGTCATTAATATGTAATGTGTTTTGCAAAACTTAAAATACTACAGAAATGAGACGTTCTTATTAATAGCTGTACACTTAATTCAATAATCCTACTTGTGACTTCACAATGATGGGTTGCTTAGGCTTGAGTTTATCTAGCAGCAGATGTAGCCCCTAAGTAATCCATATCTAACTATCCCTTTAAACTCCAAATCAGTTGGCTTCAAGAAAAACGTAAACCTAAGAAGGAATGACTTGCAAAGATTATTTTTAAGTGTAGCAATCAATGCAAGTAGTGTCTTACTCTCACAGGCTACTCATATTCTAGCAACGGGATTTTTGATAACCTATCACTTCAAGTATTTCACTTGTCATTAAGTTTCTCCAGTCAGGAAATTATAGGATCATAGAAATTTTAAAATGGAAAGGGACCTTAGAGATCACCTATACCAACATTAAATGAGTTTGAAATGTGACTTTTGATGGAAAATAAAAATCCAGGGTTCACCATTTACCACTGGGTCCTGGTTCCTCTGTCTAAAATGAAAATAAAAATGTTCACCACTTATAAAGGAGACAGAGAGGAAGATGAATGAGTTAATGTTTGTTACAGACTTTCAGAACTTTGGACAAAATTTGTTGCATGAAAGAAGAAGATCACAGAATGTGAGTATGGAAACATATAATCTAATTCAATTTACTTCTTTTATAGAGGAGGAAACTAAGGCCCATAAAAGTGAATTGACTCTCTAACCAAGGCCACATCATTAAGCTAGGTCAGATCCCAGGTCTAAGACCTGAAATCAAAAAACAGATCTCTTGACTCCCAGTCCAGTAGTACTCTTTCACTACACTACACTGTTTAATTTGTCACTGGACTTTTTCTACATATAGGTTTAAAAAACTATTTAGCATTTTCTAAGAATGGATTTATCAAAAACAAACCCTTTGCTTTCCACTCTGCTAATGGAGCTGGGAACTGGTCCAACTTCTCTGGAAAACAATTTGGAATTATATAAGAAAAGTTCCCTAATTCTTCATAGGCTTTGATTCAGATATCCTTCTATATAACCCAAGGAAATAAATAACTCAAAGATTCTAATAAATATGTACGTTGTGTATATACATATATAGTGTATATGTGGGTATCTGCAATCAAGTATGTACATATATGTACATTTCTATGCACACTCATACAGACAAATATTCAGAGCAGCATTTTTAATAGTAGTAAAAACACTGGAAGGAAAGTGAATGCCTACTGGTTAGAGAATGGCTGAACAAATTATTATGTATGATTATAATGGAATATATTATACAGTAAGAAATCATGAATACGAAGAATTTAGAAAAAAAGATTTGTATCAAGTGATACAGAGTAAATAAAGAGGAACCATATATGACTTGAAAGTTTTTAAAGTGCTTTACAAATTTGAATTTCATTTTATCTTCACAAGAGCCCTTTGAGGGGGGAAGTATTATTACAACTGAGGAAACTGAGTCAGACAGAGATTTAAGTGACTTGTCCAGGATCATACAACTAGAAAGTGTCTGAGGCTAGATTTGAACTCGTCTTCCTGATTCCAAACACTCTGTTCACTTTATCAATCTACAAGTTTCAGAGTGAAATGGGTTTAAGGTTTGGTCTTTGAGAAAGAAATCTAGCCAGTAAACCCCAAGTTAACTAGGCAGCTTTCATCATTCCTTCCTCTTGTTATAAAGACACAATATAATAGATGTTAACTGACACATTCACCTGCAAAACCAGGCACTGTCAGTTTTGCCTAGCTACTCCTTTTTTGGTTATGTGGGAGGAGGGTTCAAGGTGAGGCCAGTATATCGATCATGTTGTAAAAAACATAAAGGGAGCAATAAAAAAACTCTAAATAAAATACATTTAACTTTTTTTTTCAAAAACTAGCTTCAAGAGAAACCCTTCGGTGTGAGGTCCAAAAGTGAACTTGTTTTTGTTCAGTTGTTTCAGTCATGTCTAACTTTTTGTGACCCCATTTGGGGTTTCCTTGGCAAAGATACTGGAGTGCTTTGCCATTTCCTTCTCCAGCTCCTTTTGCAGAAGAGATAAATGAGGAAAACTAGGTTAAGTGACTTCCCAAGTTCACACAGCTAGTAAGTGTCTGAAGATAGATTTGAACTCACAAACATGAATCTTCTGACTCTAGGCCCCCTCACTTTATCCACTGCGTAACTTTGCAACCACCCAAACATGGCAGCCATGCCAAATAATGCTATATGCAGTTAACATAATGAATCAGCAACAAATTGATAAAATATCTAAATTATATGTCAGCAAGTAATCTCATAAAAATACAATGAAAAATGCTTACCAAAATGTGAATCTAAACACTTTTGCAGTTTCTTTTACTTTAAGTATTATACAATAATAATATTGTAATCTAATAGTAATTGACAAAAAAAATTCATAGTAAACATGTATTGTACCTGACATAAGTAATATTACATCATCCAATATCCTGCTTTTCATACACCTATTTCATTACTTAGAAGCTTCCTAGTAATGAATATACTATTAGGAGCAGGTTAGGGTTTGGTTTTGGGGTATGTGTGTGTGTGTGTTTAATTTTCATGTTTCTCTAGTAGTGATTCTTCAATAAATTTCTCAGACTTCCTTCATAAATAAGTTTCATTATTCCTCATTATTAAAAGAAACAAACACATTCTCCTTCCCTGAAAGGATGTCATATAATTAGATGACCTTCCTATATAAAATCTTGAATGAAAAAGGGCCTGACAACTTGCAGGAAAATATTTAATCATACATTAGGGCATTAAATACAGTTAGGAAGACATAAGGCATTATTGTGCAATCAGAAGATTGCAGAAAGGATCCTTTACAATACAAGAGATCAAAATAGAATTTCATTTTAGTACTGTATGAGACAAGGCCCAGCTTTTGAACCATTTATCACTGATTTCTTCATTTGGTTGCTTTAAACATGCTTTTAAAACATACTGGATAACTAGTAAAAATTGTATACAATGCAAATGACATTTCAGATAAGTTTTATTGACTTAATGCTCTGGTAATAAAATTATAACAATCAGTATTATTTTGATTTATTGCCATTTTTACTTTCTCTTTTTAATGGACTCGGTGCATCACAGAATTGAATGTAATGCTGCTGCCACCTCAAGGTCACTTACTGAAAATGAGATGGTTCATTTCAATGTATCTAATATACCCATGCAAGTTTAAGTAACTTGGGGGTTTATGGATGAAAATAGCACATTGTGGTCACATAACAGTAAATCTTAATTTTTATTTGCAGCCAAGGCAATGAATTTTACAGAGAATTTTCAGTGAAAACACACTGGAGTTCTGATGGCATGTCTTTACGTGTACCAGGTTTGAAAGGGCATCTTTATGTAAGAACCTAAGAATGAATTTGCAACAAAAAGCACCGAGCTAGAGAGGCCCTGGTACAGACCTAGCATAATTGCAAAGCAGAATTTGCTATTAGCGACCCTCCCTTCCTTCTTTCTTTACCTTCAAGCAATGAAGCAAAAGGCTACTTAATGCTGTGCATTTTAGGACCGAGTTGCTTCCCTCTTCTCCTTATTACTTTCTCAGTTGCTTTCCTTTAACTACACAGACTCTACTCAATCTATCTTTGATTTCTTCATCAAAACTGCTGTTTGATTGTAAATTCAAGGGGAAGAACATTGCCTTTCCAAAAGCATAAGGGAAAAAGGAGAGGAAGGGGAAAATGAAAGATGAAGGCAAGAAAGGGGAAAAGAAGAGAAGAAGAGGGAGGAGGAAAGGAAAGAGGGAATTAAAGAAGGAAAGAGAACTCCAGGACACAGCCACACCACCTGCTGCCAGGTGATTGAGGGCTGTGTCAAGAGTTCCCCAAAACCTTGTCATCTGCCTTCATCAGAACTTCTTTCCATCTACTGATATTCTGACTGGACTCATTCCCCAGATGTTAACATATTCCCATATACTCCCACTCTCCTCTTTCCAGTGATCCTAAACCTCTACTGCTGAAGAACAACTTCTCCCCAGCCCCCCCGCTATCTGTACCCTTTCTCATTTACTTCAATCTTACTGCCTTAATGTCTGCCTTCTGACCTGCCAGCCCCTTCTACTTGCCTGAGTAAGAACTCCTGCTCTATAATACACATTTCATTTTAGATCTCTTCCTTTCTTGTTCATTCTGTCTTCTGAAACTCACTGAGACCTGAATCTCCACACATGATAGTGCCATATAATGGCCATTTATTCCAGTATTAACTGTACTCTCTCTAATATTTCCTCCCTTCCCCTCCCAGTCCCAATGGTAGAAACAGGTTCACTCAGTTTTCTCATCAAGATGGTATTAGCGAAATTCTCTTAGAATACAAGAGACCAAGTTATGATCAAAAATCTAAGCAGAAACTACAGTAAACCCAAATCTGGAAAAAAGAGACATCCAGAAGCCATTAGTCCCTAAGAAAAATGCCCAACTACTAAACCCCAGTCCAGGAGTGTATCAGAAAATCTTATAGCTCAGGGATTAGGGGCAAGTTCAGGAAAACCTGGAGCCAGTCATCATGTGCCCAAGGGAAGAAAGATAGGATCCTAGTCAGGGACTAACCAGGAAATTCCTGAAGCCTGCAGTTATGATACACCAACCTGGAACCATGGCTGAGAAGCCTTGGGACTCAGATTTGCATCAGCATTTAATTACCTTGGATTGGACCACCCTATGCAAACTGCCTTAGCACAAAAAGCTGGCAGGAGCCACTCCTGAGAGCCTTGAAGAATATAATGTTCATAACACATAGCCAGACCACACAAGACATGCCCCCCCGTTCCTTCCAGAAGTGCACATAGCACTGACACAAAACCCCAGCTCAGGAAGTAAAGCTCAAAAATGAGCAAACAAAAGAATATGCTAATGATAAAGAAACATTATTGAGGTAGGGATTCCCCAAGACACAAACCCAGAAGAAGTGAATAATTCCAAATAATCTGCAAGAAAACCTCAAAGAAAATCACAGATTTGTCACAAACTCTTCTGGAATTCTTAGAAGAAATGAAACAATTGTTTAACAAATTATATTATAAATTAAATGAGAACTCTGGAGGAATGAATGGAAAAGGAAATGAAACCTTCACAGAAAATGGTTGGAAAGAGAATAAAGAGCTTAGACCAAAAGGTACAAAACTTTCCTCAAGTAACAATAAATTGAAAATTAGATTCAACCAGACAGATATAAATGATTTCATGAGACAACAAGAAATACTAGAATGAACTAAGAAGCATGAAAAATAGAAGAAAATATAAGGTATCTCCTGTCAAAAACAACTGACCTGGAAAACAAGTCATGGATATATAATCTAAGCATCATGAGACTAGCTGAAAACCTGAACAATAAAAAACAAATACCCATAATATGGGAAATCATGAATGAAAACTGACCAAAACTATTAGAATCAAAGAACAAAGTAAAAATAGAAAGAATCCACCCATCATCTATAAAGAAACCCAAAATTAAAACTCCCAAGAATGTCATAGTCAAAACCCAGTTTCCAGGTTTTTAAAATGCTGCAAACAACTACAGAGAAAAAGTTCAAGGAATCTTGCTATACAGGCTTGGAATACATTCCAGTTTTATTCCATCCAAATTTATCACCCAACTCAAATCTTGGGGATCATCATCCATTAACTGACCACTCCCCACCACCCAGATTATTTTTTCTACTTTTTCAACGAATGGATCAGTTTCCTTCCCTATCTCAATTCCTGCCCTCCTACTAGAGGCCCAACATGAGACCAACATACATGTTGATGTTCTCTCAAATACCCTAACTTTCTGGTTTCTCAATCTACTCAACTCCAATGACTTACTTCTCTGTTCTACCTAAGCTATACACAGTGTTAATCATACACTCTTGATCTTTCCATTACCCACAAATGAAACACTTGTGGAGTTCAAGACCCCAGGAGTTCTTTTATCTGAACATAATATTGTATTATTCTATCTCATCTTATACTTTATTGTCTCTAAAACTATTTTTTGGACTCACCATGAGCTGCAATCTCTCTATCCCTTAGTACTTTCATAGGCCATCATTCCCTGCTCTAGCTATGATCTCCTCCCTTCTCAATCTTGACCCCTTTATTCACTTCTGCACTACCCTTTCCTTTCTAATCTTTGCTTCTAACCAAAATTTCCTCCTCTCCTCTGGTCCTGGGTCTCACTCCATTTTCCTCCACACTGTCCAAAATATATTCTTCTTTCTGATAGTTCCCACTGGAAGACAATTATTTTTGCTCAACCTGATTCCTAGTCCAAGTATCACTGTTCTGCAATTCCCTAAATCCAGTCCTATGAAGTTACATACATTCAAATCACGAGAGCAATGATTTCTTTGGTGTTGGCCCCACCTCCCTCAATTGAGAGTGTAGCCCATCTACATCTCAGTAGACAGTCATCATGAATTAATGGGAAGGAAATATGACTTTCTAGTGACCGAGCATCTGATGATGAGCCTATCTAAATTTACATAGGCTGGCTCTTGGACAACAGACACATTGTCATTATACTCAAACCTTTTCCATCCTGAGAGAACCTACTAGAGCTTGTCCCTTGCTGTTACAGTGTTTGAGAACCCCAGGGAATCTTGTTGAAGGTATAATGTGGCATCAGAATAGAACTTTGAAGTTGTTCCACTCAATTTTTGCTTGTTTGTTTTATAAACTTGTACTACAACAAAAATAACTGATTCTCTATACAGGATCTGTGTGATGATCTTGCCACCTTCCCTATGGCTATACTCTGACCAGAAACCAGGCCTAGAGGACATAAACCTCTCAGGGCTGGCTGAGACTCACTCCTTCCAACACTTTCTGATTTGGTTAATATGTCATACAACCCACTAGATCTCACCAGCCTCAGCTATACTTCATAGCCTATCCACCCCACTACACCCTTCTCCCCCTTCCCATCCCACCCCTAGCTCTGGAATGGTAATCAAATCAATGTTGCCATTGGCATTATAAAGAGCAATAGCCATCAATTTCCCTGTGGCTCCCCTCATTGATCCTGTGACTTCCCAAATCAAAACATTCTTCTTTGGTTACTTCTCCCCTAGATGTGTTATCTGCACCCATTGACATATAAACTACTTGAGAAACAAGACTGCCTCACTTTTGTAGTATTTGAAATAAAATCTTAAAAATAAAAGCAAGTAATTAGCAAGAAATTTTTTTTTCATTTAAGGACTAATTTTAAGTGTAGATGGAAAGGTTTTCTGCTTTAGAAACTGCAGAAGAGCTTTAACAAAATCACAATAATTTATAATGCATGAGAAGATCAGCATTGTCCATGCCACATACACCTGACTATCTAGAGTATGTGCTATCAGAGGAAATCAAAGTTCCTTTTTTTGATGAAGCAAAAATCCTAGCCTACTCCTCATATGCTGCCAGTTGTCCATAGTGCTGTCTATCTCAGAAGTGCCAAACACTCATTTGGCCCACAATACTCCCTAGTGAATCTGAACTAGATTAAAATGTAATTGAGAAAACAATATAAATAAAAATATGATAAAGCATAGATAACATTACATTTTAAAATTTAGTCAATATGTCACCCACAGGGATCCTTATGTATGGATTAGTGGCCTCCATTTCTATTTTAGTTTTCCACCACTGCTCTATACCAACTTATTCTAGACCATTAAAAAATAGTAAGTCACCTATAGCTTACAATTGTACACGCTATGTATATCTTTAAAAGAAATAAAATTGGACCTGTGATTTCATTGATATAGGAGCTTCTAGTGAGGAAATTCCTTCTAACAATTTACCCTTCAATTTACAATCATAGAGTGTTGTCTGGGGGATTGAGAGGTTGTGTGACTTGCACAGGTTCAAGGAGCTCACACATATCAGAGATGGACCTTGAAACCAGGTCTTCCTGGACTCCAAGGTCAGCCCTAATCAGTTATGCACCATTTCTTCTCCCCATGCACCCCATGGCTATACAAATTGTGTAAGAAAGCTAAATGATGGCTAACAACTACACCCGCCCTTAACTGAGAAACTGGGTTATATTCTAAACTGCCAAAAAATAAAATAAAGTGATCAATAATTCTCAGTTTAATAACTGATACGAAACACTAGAGAGTAGCACTCCAGGCTCTCACCTTAAGGAAGTAAAATCCTCAGATCAACTGACAATGAGACCCTTATTTATTTGCTTTGTTTCCCACTAAAACTTTTTGAAGCTAAGAAGCATTACAGTGAGGAAGGACTTAGTTGTGTATCTGAAAGCACTAGCCAGGGTACAAAAGGGATGAGTGAAAGGTAAACTGAGAACATTTCCCTGGGAGATGTGTTTTGAGTCTATATATGGTCTTTGGCATTCTGATGCAAAGGTCAGCTGGGCCTCAGTATGATTCACTGTACAAATAAGAAATGGGAAAAAATGAAAGGCAAATGAGTGTAAGGTGTCTCTTTGATTTATTCTGTCCTTTTACTTCCTGCCCCCTTCTCTAAAGTAATTCTCTTGCTCTTCTCAATGACAGCACCATAACACTGCAGCCAAAGCTCTTCTTGTTTCATAATCCAATTTACATTCAAACACTCAACGAGGTAACTTTTTTGTTTTACAACACAAACTGGGAATATTTAAAGGCAGACACTCTTCCACCTCCAAACTCTGCTAGAATCTAGCTTGCTATCATTCTGCATTAATTCCAAGATAATAAGAACGTTGAGGCCAGCAACAGATTGGTAACGATCCTGGGAAAGTTTCCTCAGACTGTGAAAACTCCATTCACCCCTGTCTTTAAAAGGGAAACAATCATTTTGAATATGCTTCAGGAAGGGAGGGGAGAAAGGTTATAGCAAAGAAATAACAAAAGGCCCAAATTATCTTGCAAAGATAACTAACTGGGCTTCTAATACATGTAAAACTCTCCTATTCCCCAAAAGAAAGGACCTCATCATTACAAGAATACATATAGAAATTCTAAGTAGTGTCATATTAGAAAAATCACCCATGATAATGAAAAACTCTCTCTACTTGGTAGGGATACAGTGAGGAAAAGGGAAAAAAAGGAGGTTACAGATGTGAAATGTTGTATATGCTGTAGAAGAAATCTCTGGGCTAATTGGTTCTGCTTAATTGTTTTCATTACAAGATACAATTCTGGCTGTGATATGAAAAAAAAATCAAAAATCACTGATAAAACTTTAAACTGAATTCTTTAAGAGCTCCCAGAAAGGAAATGGGTAAGTTAAGAATAAAGAAAGACAGGAAACTTGAAAAGAGAGCACAATGAAACAAACAGTTCAAGAAATAGTAGGGTCTAGTTTGTAATCAAGAGAAAGAGATATAAATGCTCTCATTTTCCCTTGAAGATTTTATACAACATACATAGTATGAAAGTATAATAGAGTATATTTTTACCTTCTTTTTCTTCTCTTGAATCCCTTTTCCCATGTCCTGAGCAACTAGACTGCAATCATCTGACATATAGAAAAAGATAAATAAAACAATATCCCCATCTCATTGTGAGTTACAAATGCAAACTCTGGATGGCACTCTAAAATTCCAAGGTTTGCTAAAGATAACAAATCTGGCATGCCACACAGGAAAGGAAAAAAGATAGCAGGTGAGAAAAGAGCAACTCTGAAATAAATGGTCTTGGAAAAGGAAACATCCAGGTGCTTATCAAAAGACAACCGTATGGAGAACTCAGAAAGGCAAAGATAAGATCAAGAGATGAGATTTCTCAAGAGAATCACATGGCAAACGAGAATCGTTAGCAAAAAGAGGCAAATGAAGAGTTAAATGAGAACTTGACCTTGACACAAAGGGACATGATGCATGTAATTTGTGTGTGAAGTATTTACCTGAGGATAACAAGAAATATTCATGGTTCATAAGCACTACTGGGTCACACCATGGTTTTGGCCCTTATTAGAACCTTTCTGGTTATTGATAAGAAAGCCTGATGACCACACTGCAGCTCTTCACAAATGTGGGCCAGACAAGTTTAATTGTTACAAGCGTCAATACAACGGAGGTATCACTTGTTTTTATTCAACATTTAAAAGATTTACAGGAAATCTCCTAGTAGTTAAGCAGAGAGGCTAAGCTTGTCCTTAAATTGGCCCAAGGCCAATACTTCAGAGAGTAACTTTAATTCTTGGGATATAGAGTCATACAATCAGGAAGCAATTCTGACCCCAATAAGGTCAGTGTCATAGTCAACTACCTAGTGCTCAATTTAGAGACATAACTATGGCAACTACTGTGCCCAATAAGTTATTAGAGGAGATTTATTGACGGATATGCTTGAATAGCAGGGCCATTAATTGCAATTACCAGACAAGACACTTTGTTCATCTCAGGGAACTGAATGCCAAAATGCCCTAACAACTTTAAAATCCCATTTGCTCTTGGTCTCTCTGATGGCATTACAGCACCTGACTTCAGCTTGAAAACTCTGAGCAGAAGAATAAAATGAACTCCATTTTAATACAGTTCTGGTGACATGAGAAGAATGAGAAAAATGTTTCCTTGTCTGGCTGGGCATACTAGACAGACCCTGATACGATGGCAAGGGGTGCATATTTGGCCACCAAATAAATCTATCTAAACCGCCCCCAAAAAAGCCATATATAATCCCAAGAAATTCCACACCATACAGGATTGAGATTGATGAGAATATATTGAAGGAGATTCAATGCTCTCTAAGCCCAACATATGATTTTATTTTTCTATCTCCATGGTCTTTGCGAAGGGTTTCATTCCTCCCTGAGAGCTCTTCCTACCTATCTCTGACATTGCAAGTCAATCACTTTCTCCAAGACCCAACATAACACTCCACTCCTCTCAGGCTTTCTTGATAAATCTTGGCCTGTGCTGATCACTCTCATGCTTTGTGTTTCTCAGTATTCATATAAAAGAATTCCTCATTATCTCTATCTAGATAATATACTTCACACTGTGCTATCTCTAATTGCAATTTATATTCCATCCCTACTACTCTACTGAAACTGCCACCTCTCAAGATTACCAACAAACTTAATTGCCAGATCCCACACGTATTTCCTTCTTCACCCTCTTTGACCTTTCTGCAGCATTTGACACTGTTGATCACTCTTTTCTTCTTGATAGATTCCTCCCTTGGATTCCATAACTTTATTGTCTCTTCAACTTCCTCCCACCTATCTGACCATTCCTTCTTATCTCCTATGTTTATCCATTTTCCTTCCCCTTCCCCATATGTCTCTGAAAGCTCTGAAATGCCCTTTTCTCTTCTCTCTCTCTCTCTCTCTCTCTCTCTCTCTCTCTCCCTCTCTCTCTCTCTCTCTCTTCCTCTCTCATTTTCTCTTTCTCTCTCTCGTTACTCCCTGGACAAATTTTATCCATCCCTCTGGTCTCTATCATCATCTCTATACAGATGACTCCAACATTTATTTAGAACTCCAGCCCTGAAATCTCCCCTTTAAATCTTCAATTTCATTTCTAGCTGCCCACTTAAAGTCTTTGTCCAGATGTCTCTTTAGCACCTTGAACTTAACATATCTAAGACTGAACTGACTAACTTCACCCCAAAGTCTGCTCTTCCTCTGAAGTGTTCTACCTTTACTAAAGGTGGCAGTGTTCCTTGGTAAACCTTAAGGTGCTATGTAAATGTGAGTTATTTTACTGTCCTCCCATTCACTCAGACTCAGACCTTCAAATCATCTTTTACCCTTCCTCTCTCACACCTCCAACAACCAAACAGTTGACAGGACCTAAAAATTCTTCCTCCACAGAATCTTTAATATGCTCCCCTTTCTCTCTGATTACCCTACTGTGATCCAGCACTTCATTACCTCTTGCCTTAATTATTGGAATAGCCTATTAACTGTTTTCCCTGCTTCCTGTCTCTATCCTTTCCAATCCATCTGTCCAAATAATTTTCCTAATCCATAGGTATAAATATGATTCTCTTAATAATAATAATAAATGTTCAGATCACCTTCAATTGTTCCTTATTACCTATAAAATAAATTAGAAAATCCTTAGTCTGGCATGCAAGGCCCTCTACAGTTTAACTCCAACCTACTTTTCTAAGCCTTACTGAACACTATTTTTAGCATTCTATATTACAATCAAACTGGCACAGTCTGTTCCTAATCTCATCTTCAACCTACATTCTCAAGTTGCCACATTCATGAAGACTGCCCTCCATGCCTAGAAGTCATTCCCTCCTTACCTTCACCTGTTAAAACCTTTCTCATCCTTCAAGATCCAGTTCTGGTGGCACCTTCTCCATGTTATCTTCCCTACTCAATTGTTTATTTTTTTCGGCCTCTCTCCTTTGCTCTTATCATATTTTATCTCATATGTACTTCTTTGTATATGTGTTGCATTTCCCTATTAGATTATAAATTCCCAATGGGCAAGTACTGCCATGTAACAGTTCCTTAGTAAGTATATATTGAGGGATGGGGTCAACATGGCAGAGTCAAGATGGCGGAGTAAAATCAGGGACTTTACTGAGCTCTACCCAAATACCTGTAAAAAATTCTCTAAACAAATTCTAGAGCTACAGAACCCACAAAACAACAGAGTGAAACAAATCCCCAGTCCAAGACAACTTGGAAAGTCTACAGGAAGGGTCTTTCACACCAGGCAGGCAGCAGGGCACGGTCCAACATGGGCCACATGGGCACAGATGGGCTGGAACAGGCCACAGGGGACTGAATCATTGGCAGCTATGGCATTCTTCAAACCTCTCAACTCACAAACACCAAAAACGTCAGTGGGAAAACTCTGTGGAACCTGGGTGAAAGGAGCATGTTGTCTGGCTGGGCCAGCCCCCAGGGTGTTGGGGGTGGAAGCAGCAGCAGTAGTAACAGCAGCAGCAGCAGCAGTATTAGAGGCTGCTTCTGGAGCTCTGGATCCACAAAAGGTAGGGGATCATATAGCTGATACAAAATCCCTGAAGCCTGGGACAGTACACCCATACCCAAACCCACCCCTCCTGGAAGCAGAATCTTACCTTGACAAAGAGGTAGAAAGTCAAGTGTTTGGCTGGAAAGGTCAGTAAACATCATAAAAGAACTCAGACTATAGAATCTTACTTTAGTGACATGAAAGATAACAGCATACAACCAGAGGAGAACAGCAGTGTCAAAACTTCTACATCAAAAGCCTCCAAGAGGAATATGAATTAGTCTCAGGTCATAAAAGAGTTCAAAAAGGATTTTGAAAATCAATTAAGAGAAGTAGAGGAAAAATTGTGAAGAGAAATAAGAGTGATGCAAGAAAATCATGAAAATTTAGTTAACAGCTTGGTAAAGGAGACCCAAAAAATACTAAAGGGAGCAAAAGTAAGTATATGTTGACTTGAATTTGCGTTGTCTATATTTTCCAGTCATTTTTTCTATGTATAACATGCATATCTCTCCAACTAGATCATAACCTCACTGAGAGCAAGAAATGTCTACATTTTTAATCACCATTCTCCCCCCACCCTCCAGAACTGAGATCACTTCTGTCCTACCCTACATTGTCTTTTTTTAAATGTTTATTAAATAAATGGTTGGTAGCATGGTTTATCTGAATCCTTTATTCATATATGCTCACAGATAAAACACTTACACTTTTTCATCTCTGATAGAGGATGTAATCATCAAATATTCAGTTTTACTTCATCCTGTAGGGTTCCTGAGTATGCAAACTAAAATAGAAATAAAGGAGATAAAAAAAAAATCTCCTAAAGGAGGGAGACATTTAGGCAATGACCCTTCATTCCACTGGTTTTACATGTTGATTTTCTTTTATCTACCCAGCTGGGAGTCTCATTTAACAGACTCAAGGCAGATTACAAATTACAAATCTCCCCCTCCAAATTCCAAACCCATTTGATAATCTTTCAGCTCATAAATTTAACATTGAAGAAATGTAACATTTTAAACTTGAGACCAGTGAAGCAGATCTTTGCAGACTTTAAGAAAAGAATTGTTCACTATCTTTCTGGAGTGATTTGAGTGGGATTCTTCCCAGAGGCATGAGAATGGAATAAATGACACTGTGCAGTCTCTTCCAACTATGGGATTCTGTTCTTTTTTTCCAATTAACTCAATGAATTTTGCCTCCAGGTACCAACGCAAAATTGGAATTACCAAAGTGCTCCTTTCATCCAAATTCTCTCAGCATTCATATGTGGAACAACTCAGACTAACTGGTACATTCAATTAGTCAGAATTTTTTCTCCAGTTAACTTTTAAGAGAAAGAAGCAGTAAACAACAAGTCAAGCTGATAATGGGGTTTAATGTAAAGACAAACTTCTTAGGTATTTTCCAGATTCATTACAGATTCCACCTAATCTCCCACTCATTTTACAATTCTCAACACTAATAGCTGACATTTTATAGTGTCTTGCATACATTATCTCATTTGATTTTTCTGTAACATTAGGTAGGTATTATATTCCCATTTTGAAGATGAAAAATTGAGATCCAGAGAGGTTAAATGATTTATAAATGACTACATAGCTAGCAAATGATGGAAGAAGAATCTAAAAACCAGGATCTGTCTGACACTAAATCCTGTATTCTTTCTCCTTTTCCACATGGCCTTTCTATAAAAGTTGATGACAAGAATGATTACCTTAAGGTCTTAGAATGTCTTCAATAAGCAAAGAATCTATGGCATTCAGTATACTTCACTTATTAAGCAAGAGACATGAACTAACAGATTTTGGGAAAATCTTCAACAGCAAGGGCTAAAATAAAAATTCAAGGTTAAGCAGAAGATCAAGTTCTCCAAACACCCCATTATTCCCATGAGCCTTGTAGCTGAGCAGGGCTTTACTATATGTTGCTCACGCTATACAGGAATGCAGGATCAAAATACAAAGTACCTTCAAAGTTTTGATAATATTGTAAGATCACAGTCTATAAATATTTAACACTGGAAAGTACTTCTCTTTTACCATAATAGAGGAAATCTATAATGTGTATTTTTTTTCCTCCAATACCACTATTATAATTTGTTCCCATGACACTGCCAACACAAAAGAATAAGGGCAGGAATGTGGCTAGCCAACCACCATCATTTAAGAATGTTACCTAGAGCAGGGAAATCACATGAAACAAACCAATAGTTCCCTAGTGCTTCCCACTCTTCACGGCAGCACATTCACCCTGACAAGTACTATGACAGCTGCCCAGTTCTGAAATCCTTGTTATGAATGAACTCCTTTCCTGGGTCCCACATTGGGGTTTGGATTTGATATTCTAATGCACGGTGGTATGGTATAATGGAAAAAGCACTTGATTTGGAGTCAAGAGGGCCTGGATTCAAATTGTAAGAACCTGTGGGTCCTCTAGGAAGCCATTTGAGTTCTCTGGGCACTGGTTTCCTCATCTGCAAAACAAAAGGCTGGATTACTTGATCTTTTCCTCATTTGAATCATGTGATGCCATGAATTCTGGTCTAACCAACACAATCTCATATTTGTTGTGATTTATTCTCTTTGATTGCAACCTGGATCATGCTTTTTCCCAAAACAAGCTTCGTTCTACCCCAAGATAAAATTCTCCCTGTTAACAGTCATTAACTAGTCACCTCATAATTACAGGGGCTAGGGATTTGCAATTCCAGAATAAAGGTGTCCTATAGGCCTTTTTAAATTTCTTTGTATACTTTCTTGCAAATATAATAGGATAATCCTTTTTTCAGAAAGGAACCTTGGACATCACCAAAGTGAATGAGAATATGTCTTCTCTAGGCCCATGGGTAATTAGCCCCTACCTTACTCCAGGCAGTTGGAGAAGGATGGGAGATGAAAAATGAGATTGAAAAAGTTCCCAGGAGCTTTTCCTCAACCCCAAAAATATCAATAGGAGATGTTGACTATTCGGGGGAAATATCACTTGAATCTTATGACAAGAAAAAGGCAAACAAAATCATCACCCTAACTCATCTAGGCATAATAAGAACTAAAGAGCTTTCGTTGAAAAGATTTAGTCAAAGGTTTTCATAGTCATCTCATGAGGTCAGAGTATAGAAGAAATGATGGAGCCAAGGGGTTTGTAGCTGTGGTTATACTGGTCTCTGAGGACACAGTAAAATTAGGATGACAGAGAACTAGAGAAGGAAATGCAGAAGATCAGAGGAGGGGTGAGCAGAGAAGCAACAAGGCAAAGAACCCCAACATGAAAGAACACATCCAAATGTTGCCCCACACTGGTACTGTAAGTCATGCAAACTGTGAGGGTTTGAGGAGTTGACTGTCTAGCAAATCCAAATTAGGGGAGACTTAACAGAGCATGAAACAATAAATCAGTAGGGAATAGGGGTCCCTAGGAATCCTGGGAGGAGTAGGACCACCAGTAAGGGTAGATGAGCTTAGTATCTATGGGTTCAGGTACCTTGAGTAACAAATCCTTTCCGGGGGGTTTTTGCAGGGGAGGAGTAGTGATATTACATAAAACTTATTTTATTTTTCATATCTTATTAGCCTGAATGCTAGAGTGGATCTTCCTTTTGGGAAAGTACCATGCATTGATATTTACATGTGACACCTAAGAACAAAATGAAACAGATATTGAAGTTCCCAGGGTTACCTCTGGCAGCAAGGGAAAAAAATTAATTTGTGAGAGGCCTTGTCAAGCTGTACCTCAGCTTGTTATATCAGATGACAAGGCCCAAATGATATGAGTTATAATACTCTTATTTTTATGTATGTTTTAATGTTTATTTCACTTCACATTTTGACACATTAGTTTCCCCAAATAGATTCTACACTCCACAAGGCCAGAACTCGTATCTTCTATTTCCTTTGAATTCCCTGCCCCTCCCATATCTCCCTTAATCCTACCCTTATCCCCAAAGACCAATATAAGGCTCTGAACAGAGGCTATTCAATCAATGCTGTTATCTGACTGACTAACCAGAGGCTGCCTAGAAGTCTGACAGTAAAAACAATGAAGTCAAGTGACCAGCACAGCTAGGCAAAGCCCAGGTTTAAAATAATCAAATAAAAACAGGAGACAGGGGAGATTGACCGTCAAATAATAGAACCACTTGCGGGGCAAAGAGTAAAAAGCATGAAGGAGCAGGAGCTTGAACTCATAGACCTTTTCAGTTCAGGGCACTTGTCCCTGAAGTCAACAGGAAGGAAGGACTGCTAAGTAAAGCCTGTTTGTAGAACAGATCAAATATAATGGTTGAGAGAATGACTGAGAAGAACAATTCGCTGAGAAGAATGCCTAATCATTTGTTAAAGTGTCAAGGAAAAAATGAGTGTATTAAGCAAACAGAGAGATTCATTGTTTTGCAATTTTAAAAAGAAAGTAGAATCATTAAATGACAGAAGAAGCTCTATTGTAGGCAAGACCTAACAAAACAAAAAGGAAAAATGTCATGGCCACTGTTACAGCATCATTAGAGTACAAACGAATTTATAACTTCTCAGCAGATAATTTGGATTTAATCAACGCGTTTCTTTTTCAAAATGTAGATGATAAATATCCAAGATTAAAATCACAGAAACCAACCCCTAGATGTCATTGTTGCAGCTAAAATATCAACTCTTTGGTCTTTGAAAATTTTAACCTTAAAAGATAGGAATGTTGGTCTGAAAAAGTCATCTACATAATACAAATTCAATTCATTTTAAATTTTTCATTGCCAAGCCCAAAGTCTTCTGGATTCCTTTTCAAATGTAATTAAATACTAGAATGCTAGCATACTTTTGGTTGACAACTAAATGAGATCTTAGCAAAAATAAGTTGAAAACACATTTAAACATGTGATAGATGAATAATAACAAGCAGACCCAATTTAATTATTAAAAAACTGATTGTATCCTGAACTCTTTCTCTTCCTCTTTTTACAAATTGTTTGCTGATTTTTATATATAAACCTTCTTCTTTAGGGCTACCACCCCAATTCATATTCAAATGGCCCTAAAGAATCAGCTACGACTCTCAGAGTTCTAGGAATAATCCTATGAATTACTTTTTTTTTAAATAATAGTTTATTAATTTTTCCAATTACATGTGAAAACAATTTTTAATATTTGTTCTTTTTTATTTTGAGTTCCAAATTCTATCTCTCCTTCTCTCCCTCCAAGTCTCACTCCACGGGAGAACAAGAATTTGATATAGATTATACATGAGCAATCATGCAAAATAGTTTCACATTAATCATATTGTCCATATTAATCATTGTGAAAGAAAACACAGATTAAAAAAAACACACAAAAAAAGAACATGAAAAATGGTATGCTTTGATCTGACTTCAGACTCATATCAGATTTTTCTCTGGAAGTGGATAGCTTTTTTTCATCATGATTTCTTTCAAACTGTCTTGGATCATTGTATTGATGAGAATAGCTAAGTCATTCACAGTTGATTATCATACAACACTGGTGGTGCTATGTAAAACATTCTCCTGGTTCTGGCTCACTTCATTCTGCATCAGTTCATTTAAGTTTAGGTTTTTCTGAATGTATCCTGCTCATCATTTGTTAAAGAACAATAGTATTCCTTTACAATCATGTGCTATAACCTGTTCAGTCATTCCCTAATTGAAGGCCATCCCCTCAATTTCCAATTTTTTGCCACCATTAAAAGAGCTGCTATAAATGCTTTTTGTTTAAATGAGTCATTTACCTTTTTTCTAAAAAAATTTTTTGCAATATAAACCTGGTAGTGGTATTGCTGGGTCAAAGGGTATGCAGTTTTTTAGCCCTTTGGACATAATTTCAACTTGTTCTCCAGAACAGTTAAAACAGTTTACAACTCCACCAATAATGCATTAGTGTTCCAATTTTCCCATATCCACACCAACATTTATCATTTTTCTTTTCTCTCATATTAGCCAATCTGATAAGTATGAGAGATAGTACTTCAGAACTGTTTTAATTTACATTTCTCTAATCAATAGAGATTTAGAGCGTTTTTTCATATGACTATAGGTAGCTTTTAATTTTTTATCTGAAAACTGCCTGTTCATATCCTTTGATCTTTTATCAATTGGGGAATGACTTCTATTCTTACATATTTGGATCAGGTTTCTATATATTTTAGAAATGAGATTTTTATCAGAGACATTTGCTATAAAATATTTTTCCCAGTTTTCTGCTTTCCTTCTAATCTTGACTACATTGACTTTGTTTGTACAAAACCTCTTAAATTTAATATAGTCAAAGTAATCCATTTTACATTTCAAATGTTCTCTATCTCTTGTTTAGTCATAAATTCTTCCCTTATCCATAGACATGATAAGTAAGTATTCCATAATCCCCTAATTTGCTTGTGATATTACCCTTTATATCTAAATCATGTACCCATTTTGACCTTATTTTGATATATGGTGTGAGGTATTGATCTATACATAGTTTTTACGAAACCGTTTTCCAGTTTTCCCAGAAGGTTTTGTCAAATAGTAAATTCCAATCCCAAAAGCTTGGGTCTTTGGGTTTATCAAAATTAGATTACTATGGATATTTACTGCTGCGTATTTGTGTGACTAATCTATTCCACTAACCCATCACGCTATTTTTTAAACCAGTACCAGATTGCATTGATGATTACTGCCTTGTAATACAGTTTGAGATCTGGTATGGCTATGCTACCTGCCTTCACATTTTTTTATTGATTCCTTTGATAGTCTTAACCTTTTGTTCCTCCACATAAATTTTATTATTTTTTTCTATTTTTATGAGATAATTTTTGGTAGTTTGATTGGTATGGTAATTTAATTTAGGTAGAATTGTCATTTTTATTATATGACTCAGTCTACCCATGAGCAATTAATATTTTTCCAGTTGTTCACATCTGACTTTTTTGTGTAAAAAAATGTTTTGTAATTTTGTTCATACAATTCCTGGATTTGTCTTGGCAGGCAGACTCCCAAATATTTTATATTGTCTACAATTATTTTAAAATAGAATTTCTCTATCTCTTCCTGTTAGATTTTATTAATAATACATAGAAATATTGATGTTTTATATGGGTTTGATAAAGTTGCTAAAGTTAATTATTTCAACAAGTTTTTTTAGCTGATACTCTAGGATTCACTAAGTCTACCATCTTATCATCTGCGAAGAATGACAGTATTGCTTTTTCATTGCCCATTCTAAATCCTTCAATTTCTTCTTCTTCTGCAATAGCTAACATTTCTAGTACAATATTGAACAACAGTGATAATGATGGGCATTCTTGCTTCACCCCTGATCTTATGGGGAAGGTTTCTGGCTTATCCCCAGTATAAATAATGCTTGATGATGATTTTAGATATATAGCACTTACCATTTTAAGGAAAGCTCCATTTATTCTTATGCTTTCTAATGTTCTTTCTTAAAAACAGGAATGAGTATTATGTTTGTTAAAAAGCTTTTTCTGCATTGATTGAGATAATCACATGATTTTTGCTTTTGTTATTGATGAAGTCAATCATGTTGCTAGCTTTTCCAATTCTGAAGCAGCTCTGTATTCCTGGTATAAATCCCACCTGGTCACAGTGTATGGTCTTTGTAATATATTGCTGTACTTTTTTTTTTTTTGCTAAAAATAAAATACTTTGCTAGTATTTTATTTAAAATGTTTGCATTAACATTCATTAGGGAAATTAGCAGATAGCTTTCTTTGTCTTTTTGTTATTCCTGGTTCAGGTAATTGCCCCATATTTGTGTCTTAAAAGGAATTTGGTAGGACTTCTCTTTTGCCTATTTTTCCAAGTGGTTTATGGGAATGAATTATTCTTTAAATGTTTGGTAGAATTTACTTGTAAATCTATTTGGCCCTGAGGATTTTTTCTTAGGAAGCTTATTGATTGCTTCTTCAATTTCTTTTTCTAAGGTAAGGTTATTTAAGTAAGTATTCTTTTCCTCTTCTTTTTATCTGGGCAATTTGTATTTTTGTAACTATTCATCCATTTCACTTAGATTATTAGATTTATTGACAGATATGTGGCCAAAAAAAAAGATCGTCATCGTTGCTTTAATTTCATCTTCACTGGTGGTGAAATTGTCCTTTTCATTTTTTTTTTACTGGTAATTATGTTTTCTTCTTTAAAAAAAACCAAATTAACCAATGATTTATCTACTTTATTGTTGCTGTTTTCATCAAACCAGCTGCTAGTTTTATTTAATAGTTTAATGGTTTCTTACTTTCATTTTTTTAATCTTGCCTTTGATTTTAAGGATTTCTAATATGGTGTTTAATTATAGATTTTAAATTTGTTCTTTTTCATTTTTTTTACTTGCATGCCCCCTAATTGATCTGCTCTTTCTCTATTTATTGATGTAAAGATTTAGAGATATAAATTTTCCCTTAAGTAGTGCTTTGGGTGCCTCCCACAAAATTTAGTATGTTACCTTATTGTTGTCATTTTCTCTAATGAAATTGTTTTCTATGATTTATTTTTTGACCAACTCATTCTTTAGGATTAGATTATTCAGTTTCTAATTAATTTTTCCCTTACATTTCTATAACCCTTTATTTAATATAATTTTTATTGCATTATGATCTTAAAAGGACATATTTAATATTTCTGCATTTGTTTGTGAAATTTTTATGCCTTAATACACGATCAGCTTTTGGGTGACATACCACTGAGAAAAAGGTATATTCCTTTCTATTCCCATTTAATTTTCCCCAGAAATCTATCACTTTTCTAAAATTCTATTCTTTAGCTTGTTTTTTTTTGTTATCTTGTTCTAAATATAGACAAGATAAGGCCCCCCACTAGTATGGTTTTACTGTCTATTTCCTCCAAAACTCATATATGTTTAGTACTGATTATTATTTCACTATGATATCTTTTAGCAAAATGTTGTTTCCCTGCTTTGCTGTTATTGCTGTTAAGTTATTTCAGTCATGCTCTACTCTTTATAACCCCATTTGGGGTTTTCTAGGTAAAGATACTGAAGTGGTTTGCCCTTTCTTTCTCCAGCTAATTTTACAGATGAGAAAACTTAGGCAAAAAGGGGTGAGTGACTTGCCCAAGGACCATATAGCTATTAAGGACCATATAAGCTATCTCAGGCCTGATTCCAAGCCCCAGTGCTTTATTCACTGTGTCACCTAGCTACCTTGTTTATCTACATTTTATGGATGAGTTCATCCTGCTCATACACACAGTTATGATATTCCCTCCATCCTGCTTTTTACCCCTGTTTACCCTTCTCTCTCTCTCTTTTTACCCTTTCCCTACTCAAAAGTGATTTGCTACTGACCACCACCTCCTCCAATCCACCCTCCCTATCAGCATCCCCCATTTCTCTTATCTTCCTCCCCTCCTACTTCCATGTAGGGTTAGATAGGTTCCTATACTCCCACTGAGTATATATGTTATTTCCTTTTTGAGTCAATTCCAATGAAAATAAGTTTTAAGCATTGCCTGCCACCACCCTCATCTTACCCTCCTCTGTAAAAGCTCTTATACACTTCTTTCGTGAGATAATTTACCCCATTCTACTTCTCCCATACCCCTTCTCTCAGTGCATCTGTTTTTCTCATCCCTTAATTTTATTTTTTTATATCATTCCATCATGGTCAATTCACACTTGTACCCTCTGTCTATATACATTCCTTCTAACTGCCCTAATAAAGAAAAAGCTTTCAGGAATTACAAGTATCATCTTTCTATGTATGATGTAAACAGTTAAATTTTATTAAATCTCTTATGATTTCCCTCTTCTATTTTACCATTTTATGGTTCTCTTGAGTCTTGTGTTTCAACGTCAAATTTTCTATTCAGCTCTGGTCTTTTTATCATGAATGTTTGAAAGTCCTCTATTTTCATTAAATACTCATTTTTTTCCCTGAAGGATTATACTCAGCTTTGCTGGACATATGATTCTTGGTTGTAATCCTAGCTCCTCTGCCCTCCAGAATATCATGTTCTAAGCCCTCTGATCTTTTAAGCTGTTCAATCTTGAGTTATCCTGTCTGTGGCTCCATGATATTCAAATTGTTCCTTTCTGACTGCTTACAAATTTTCTCCTTGACCTGGGAACTCTGGAATTTGACTACAATATTCCTGGGAGTTTTCATTTTAGAATCTCTTTCGGGAGAGGATTGGTGGATTCTTTCTATTTCTAGTTTACTCTCTGGTTCTAGAATATCAGGGTAGTTTTCCTTGATAATTTTTTCAAATATGATGTCTAGCCTCTTTTTTTAATCAGAGCTTTCAGTTAGTCCAGTAATTCTTAAATTACCTCTCCTGGATCTATTTTCCAAGTCAGTCATTTTTCTAATCACATATTTCACATTTTCTTCTATTTTTTTCATTCTGATGATTTTGTTTTATTGTTTCTTGATGTCTCGTAGAGTCATTAGCTTCCTCTCATCTGATTCTAATTTTTAAGGAACTATTTTTTTAATGAGTTTTTTGCACCTCCTTTTCCATTTGGCCAATTCTACTTTTTAAGGAGTTCTTTTCTTCAGTGAATTTTTGTACTTCTTTTTCCATTTGACCAATTCTACTTTTTAAGGAATTTTTCCCTTCAGCCTTTTTTAACATTTGACCTATTCTGGTTTTGTGACTCCTTTACAAAGTTGTTGACTCTTTCTTGCATCATTTTAATTTCTTTTCCCCATTTTTCCTCTGACTTTTATTTTTTTTTTTTAAATGCTTTTTGAGCTCTTCCAGAACCTGAGACCAATTAATATTTTTTGGAGGCTTTAGATGTACCTGTTTTGCCATAGATCTTTGATCTCATTGTCTTTTTCTAAGTTTGTGTTTTGATCTTCTCAATTACCATAGTAACTTTCTAGGTTCATATACACACACATGTATATGAACATATATACATATAGACACATATATGTGTATATGTTCGCTCATTTTTCCAGCCTTTTTCTTGACTTTTAACTTTATATTAAAGTTGGACTCTGCTCTTGAGGTGGAGGGAACACTATTCCAAGCTTCAGGTTTTGTTCTGCTATATTCAGAGCTAGTTCTTCAGGTCTGTAAGTTACAGTTCTTCCAAGGCAGTATGGCCTAAGGAGATCACAGCATGATTACTGCCCTCTTGGCCTGAGCTCTGGTCTGTGAGTGACCACAAGCACTCTTCCTGGAAGTGGGACCAAGGTCCATGGTGCAGCTAGTCCTCTTCCTCATCTTGGAACTGTGACCCAAAAACATGAAGGGGTAATGCAATATGCATTGCTGGCCAATGCCAGCAAAGAGATACCTGTAATCTCCTTCTGACTAGGTGTCTAATCCTCTTACTGCCTGTGGCCTGACAGCTCCAGAAATTGCCTCCACTGCCCCTGATTCAGTCATCCCCAAGGCCTGCTGCTGGCTTGCTCCAAAGGACTCTTAATTCCATAGGTCACAAGCCCCCATCGGTGAGATTGCCATTAGTAATCATCCAGTGTCAAAGAACTGGAAATTGAGGGGATGCCCATCAATTTGGGAATGACTGAACAAGTTGTGGTATATGAATGTAATGGAATGCTATTTGCTATAAGAAATGATGAGTAGGCAAACCAGAAAAACCTAGAAAGACTTATATGAACTGATGCTGAATGAGGGAAGCAGAAACAGGAGAACATTATATACAGTTACAGGCACATTATGCGATGACTAACTTTGATAGACTTGGCTCTTCTCAGCAATGCAAGGTTCTAAGACAACTCCAAAAGGCTCATAATGGAAAATGTTATTAACATCCAAAGAAAGAATTATGGAGTCTGAACACAGATTGAAGCATACTATTTGCCCTCTCTCTTTTTTGTTTTGTTTTGTTTGCTTCCTCATGGATCATTCCACTGGTTATAATTTTTCTTTGCAATATGACTTATGTGAAAATATGTTTAATGTGAATATATATGTATTGCATGCTTTTCTTGGTGGGGGGGAGAAAATTTGGAACTCAAAAGCCTGTGGAATTGAATGTTGTAAACTAAAAATAAATAAATAAAAACAAAAAAAATAATCAGCCAGTGTACTACAACATCTATGAATTTGAATTTGCCTCCTAGAATTAGAGGCTATAGTTCACTTTGTATATTGTACATATTTTTGTATATAGGTATCTGATACGATTCATGTTTTTTTCCGGGGGTTTTTGCTGGCTCTCTTGCTATTACCTCCATTTTATAAATGTTTGGTTCTTTTTACTGATGTTCTTCTACCTGTGTTATGCCTTCTAATTTATTTTTATATGACTTTCCCCTTCCTTTTTCATTAAAAATCATTTGACCTTTGTTAGAGGACTCCAGTAAAATATATTTTAGATGCAGTCTATCCAAAAAACCATTGTTCCTGTGTTTCTGTGTTGGGTTCAGAAATCCAAACCCCATTATTAGGCCTACAAAGTAACTAACTCTATCTATAGTAGGTAAGATGTTTCACAGTAGTATACTCAAAGAGTAAGAGAAGAGGAAGAGAGTGTGAAGCCAGCTGTGGTTATCAACCTGAGAAAATTCCTGCTACTACCAAATAAAACAACTAAGACTTTCCTCTGAGCTCTGAGGCATGATGAAAGACTCAATAGATCAGGAGTCAGCAACTTTTCAAATGGAGTTTGCTGAGCCCATATATACTCGTTTCCACAGGAAAATAAGGAGGATGGGGGATGGCAGCCCTTATATTTGAGTCAGAGAAGGAGATCTGAATGACTCTGTAGACCATTGTCACTGCAGGTCCAACAATCCTATCTTAAAATGCAAATCTGGCTGACATGGTAACATGCCTTAAGCACTATTAGCTAATATCTTAATTAGCAATTAGTACCACAGCAGGGATTAGTAGATCTTCGGCCCTTCAGCAGAGAACCAGAATCAATCAACCAACAAATATTTAAGAGCCTGCTAAATGTCAGGCATTACAGAAATGAAATAGCTTCTGCTCTCAAGGAACTTACATTCTAGTGGGAAAGACATGTACATATACATAACAATGTATAAGTACAATAAAAGTATAAATATAAATAATCATATACAAAATAAATATAAGGTAATTTGGCAGGGAGGAAAGAGATGCCACTTGCACCTGCAGGCATCAGAAAAAGCTTTATATAGATGTCCCTTATTCAGAATTTTGAAGAAAATCAGGAATTCTAAAAGTCTAAGGTGAGGAAGGGCATGCATCTCAGGCATAGGAGACAGCCTTTGCAAACACAGTTTGGTTGTACGTGTGTGTGTGTATATATATATATATATATAACATATTATATATATATATTTATAGTATATGTATAGTAAGGCTTCAAAGACAGAATTGAAACCATGTTCTGAAGGACTTTAAATTCCAAAAGAATTTGTATATAATCCTAAAGGTAATAAGGGGCACTGGAGCTCATTGACCAGGCATGTGACATAGTTAGACTTGTGCTTCAAGAAAATCATATTGGCAACTCTGTGTAGGATGAATGAAACAGGAAAGGGTTCCAAGGTGTGGAGACTCAATAGGAAGTTATGTCAATAGTCTAGGAGTGAGGTAATGAAGATTTGAATCAGGGAGAAGAAGACCACTGCTAAAGAGATATTATAGAGGTCTGGCAATTAACTGACTGGATATGTATAGTGAGAGAAAGAAGGCAAAAATGATCGCAATAGTGTAAACCTATGTAACTAGAAGGATGCTCTCAGAAGAAACAGAAAAGTTGAAAAGAAGAATGAGTTTTGAGGAAAAGACAATGAGCTCTCTTGTAGACAAATTAAATTTTAAATGTCAATAAGATATTCAGTTCTAAATATCTTATTTATCTAAATATGAGACAAAGCTCAAGAAAGAGATATTACACTAACAGCAAGAAGTAAATCAGGTTTAGAGCTACTAACCTAAGTTCCTCACACATCGGTTTGGTCCTAGATCAAAGACCAGTAAACCTTTTAGCTTTAAATGTCACTAACAGGACCTTTCAAAAGTGGAGAATGGGAGTGAGTGCTGGTATTCCTGGCAAAAGGACCCTGGCATTCTTTGACAGAGGCAGAAGAAAGACTGCAGAAAAACCTGAATTCAAATCCTGCCTCAGAAACATACTAGCTGTGTGACCCTGTATGACCCCCAGCCTTGGTTTCCTCATCTGTAAAATGAGGGGCTTGGTCTAGATGGCTCTTCCAGTTCTATATCTATGATCTATCAAATGGATTGTTGAAGGGAATATGGGGAGAAAAGAAAAGAAAATCTACTCTTGGTGACAGATTCCTCTTGGAAGCTCTTTGAGGCCAGAGACCAAGTCTTTGTACTTTTTATATAGTACTTAGGTATCATCTTGCATATAATTAGTGATCAACAATATTTGCTAAATTGAATTAAGAATGGGACCCATTGTAGACGAAAAGAGAAGGGAGTAGAGGGAAATGGAGACGGCCAAAAGAGAAGGGGGGTGGGGGGGAGAAGGAGCTAAAGGAGAATTCACCAAACCATAGGTTGACAAAGTAAGAGTTCAAGGGAGTTTGGGAAGTCATGTTATCCAATTTGTTCATTTTATACTACAGTAAATTGAGGCCCAGAGAAATTAATTGACTTGCTCAAAATAGTAAATAGCAGAGTTCAGCCTTAAACCCAGGTTCCCTGATTCCAAATTCATTTACTCTTTCCATTGATCTAAATGAACAATTTGCCTATTTTATCGTTTTCCCCATGTTGGGCCCTGCCTCTTTCACTCAAAATCATCTCAAGTACCATGTTTAATATTCATGTAAGTTTAAATGAAAGTCAAAAGCTTTTAACCATTTGTCTCACAAATAAGTCTTGGGGAGTGCCTTGCCAATAGGCAAGGTAATTCCTGAAGATTGTAATTTTAGAAATCCTCAATAATACATCAGGTAGTTCCTTAGTAGATCAGTTTTGTATTATTTAGAGTAGAACAACTGGATTTAAACATAATCTTATCTAGGCCAGTCTCCTTGTGCCCCAAACTCCTGAAAAGAAAAAGAAAAAGAAAAATATCATAGACTCATAGTATTTAATTCAAATGAAAATAAGAAATTTCATGGAGGTCTAAGTCAAAAAAGGTCATATCTCATTACAAAAGTCCTTTTCCTTTAATAGTGTCAATTGGGTTGTTTTATAAAAATGGCTAGAGGACGAAGTTACTATTGTATTACCCCTCTAGTATAATTAAGTTAAAAGATTAGGTTCAGAAATGAAGATGAAAATGAGGTACCCACATTGGAATTGAAATGACACTAGCAACCCAAAGAAGCTGAATCTTTGATCTTCTACTTGATATAGCCTTTAAGTAATGAACTGTTTAAAGTTATGAGGGAGAGGGAGTATGTGTGTGTGTGTGTGTGTGTGTGTGTGTGTGTGTGTGTGTGTGTGTGTGTGTGTGACAGAAAGAGAGAGATTGAAATTTTGGGGGACCTGATACTATTGACAGATCTCTTTCTTGAGAGGTTGTGTGATTTGGTAGTAAAAGCACTGGCCTACAAGACTTATGTTCAAATTGTACATGGAACATTGATTAGCTATATCACAACATGGTTGAGCTGGTTTCCATTGCTGGGCCTTGGTTTTCTCATCAGCAAAATGGTAATTACAATAACTGTACTAACTCAGGGGTGCTGTGAGGAAAAAGTTTTACAAGCTATAAAAATGCAAGCTATTATCAGAACCTTGAAACTACAATTACTAAATAGTATTGGTTAGAAATGACTACAATAGAGATTTTTCTTTTAGTAATTAATCTCTATTATCATAAATATATAGATTGCCCATCCAAATACATTATTTGTATTATAAGCTTTTTTTTGTTAGTATGTGCACTTTAGCTTCCAGAGAATCCTGTAAAACAAACTGTAACATTAACACTCTGACACGCTGCCAGGGTTTCTCTAACCAAAATATATCATTAAAAGAAATCCACTGAACAATGAATGACTAATATACCTGGCAACATGTGGTGAAAGTAGATTTGGCCCTAGAACCCAGCACCATCCCCTGCCTTCAAAGATCTTCTGTGGCCCCTAGAGACCAAAAAAGAGAAATGGAAATGCCATCATGGAGCCAACAGCATTTTTTTTTTTAATTTACTCAGCTTTCATTTGTTCTTTCTCATAAGGAAAACAATCTCCTAGGCACACAGACATTTTATACAGCTAATGGTTGATCTTTGCCCTGCTCTGCATCTCTATTCAGCAGACTGAGTGAGCTTGTCAAAGACAGCACAGACAAGTAAAAATATCCAAGCAGGAGGCATCTGAAGGCCTGGATTCTACTCTTCTCTCTGACTCTCCCCAGCAGCAGGACTTCAACTCCCTAGATCTCAGTTTTCTCCCCAGTTAATGAAAGGGATTGAAACAGATACTCACCTAAAGAAGTAGTATCAAACTCAAATAGAAACGAGGGCCACTGATCTGTACAAAAGGATCCCTGCGAGTCAGATATTGGCTTAGTTTTGAAATACAATATTTCTATGCTTTTGTGGATTTTTATTTTGTTAAATTCTTCCCAAGTACATTTTAAGCTGGCTTGGGCTACACTTAAGAGTGTTGCAAACCCTGTGGCCCATGGGCTCCAACTTTGATTCTTTTGCCCTAAAGTACCTTTCAGTTTGGAGGTTCTGTTATTTTAAGGCAGATCTACAATTTCCAGTAGAGTTCTTAGAGTGTTAATATAGGATCCTACGTGAAGTAGGTACAGTGCCTTGGCCCAGTTTTTCAGGCTCACAGTTACCTCCTTGCCCAGGGTTCCTGCATTTTGCTTAACAATCACTTTATTGCTGGTCTTAATGTCTTCTCCATCTTACACCTTTTCCTACTATTAAAGGATACATAACATTGGACCTAAAGTCAGAAGTAGACCTGGATTCAAGTCCCCTTTCCAATACTTAGTAGTTGGTACAACTCTGAGTATGTCACTAAATCTTTCTGCACCTCAGTTTCCTTATCAGCTGTGGGTATGATAACATTTGCACTATATACTTCAAAGGATCATTATGAGAAAATCAAATTGTGGCTTAAAACATTAGAGAAATGCGAACTACTTTTGATAAGAGACTAACACATCTTTTCTTCTTCTAAACCAAGTAACGTTACCTGTCACCCAGTGGTTGCAAATATAGCAAATAGCTATTGCCCACATAGGCTGAACTGCATCACTTTCTTGTTTTCTCAGGAGATGAAGTGGCAAAAGGCTATCAGAGTTAGCAAGTGAATGTTGGAAGGCTCTAAATCATATTTTTCATCTCTCTGGTAGAGAAGAGACTGATTTTATTGACAAAGACGACTGAAAATTGCTTGGAGTATTCAAATAATAATTCTGCCGCAGAGCAGAGAGACAGTCTGGCTGAGGCAAACTCATTGCTCCCCTGGATAACTCCACTGGGTCATGCTTAGCCTCTACAATCACTCTGTGGTATTTCCAAACCCAGACTCAATGGAGCCTTCTGTCATCCTCAAAAACCAGCCCCTCTCCACCTAGCCTCTGTGCTACTTGTTTGTTTCCTGGATTCAAATCATAAATCAAAATGAATTCTGAGAATCTCTGGCAGAAATAAGTTTCTTAGATAATATAGTGCCAAAGGGGTCTAGTCTAGGATAGTGGGGCAGTTCAAATTTCCAACTGGCCTGTTCCAATGACCGGGGAGTAGGGCTGCAGATTTCATGCAAACCACTAGATGGCACCAGTACTTATTACTGTACATACTTAATGACAGCAGAAGTTCACTGTATGGATTAAGCCCCCAGAAAGAATTCTGGGCAAAATTTTACCAGCCCTTATTAAAACAGTCTTAAGTTCGGTTTCATGGGAAATACTCTGTCTCAAGGGCTTTGTTCACCAAATTGCTTTTTCACCACGCACTGGGGAAATGGACATAACACCTGTAAATCCAACTAGTTAAGGAAAATGCTACCCTAGAAAAAACACAGAAGATTTTACATTTTGTTCACTCAAGGGCTGTTTTCTGGACACTCCTGGCTAAAGAGTAGTTATCAATTGTAACTGTTTCCTTTCTCTTCCAGCCTGATTTAGTTATTTTTATTTTTGCTCATTAAAGGGACCACCCACTACCTCTTAAACAGGCCTCACTGAGTACCTGAATAGGCCTCAGGCTAAAGAGGCCAAGGTCTCCCAGTGCATCCTGGGCCATCTCCAGTCACCCTGATGAATATCTGGTCACTGGATCCAGATGGCTCTGGAGGAGAAGTGAGGCTGGTGACCTGCACAGCCTGCCCTCACTCAAAACAAAGTCAAGTGCAAGTCATGTCATCATTTCTCGGATGACATGGTCTTCTTCAAAAATGAAGGCCGACCACAGCAACAATAACATTTTGTCCCAACACTCAACTGGTCATTGTGATGGCTCCACAATTCTTAGCTCACTTTAGCACTTGCTAAAAATAATTAAGGGGAGGTGACAGTTACACTGGGAATTTTCAATGGCAGTATGCTGCTGAAATAATATAGGTCTTCTGGCTTTTAGCACTGACTGAATGACAGACAGCTAATTTATGGTGATTCGGGAGACCTGCACTATAATTATGAAGTATTTCTAGGTGAATATTCAGGATTCAAAGTCTAAGAAACCTACAGCTAAGGTTAATTTATTACTGACAGCTGTATATATAATAATATATCATGTCTGTTAATCTTACATTTCTTGACGACTTACATCAAGCAATCTCTTCATTCATTAATAAAATCAAGGCTTGCCATTCATCTTAATGACTGAAACATGTTTTGAACCTGGAGGACACCTATAATTATATTTTGCACTTCCATAATACCACACAAGTGAAGTTGCAAAAGGGGATGATTTGAGCTTCCAATATTACAAGTAGGGCAAAAATGTCAAAGAAAGCAGACTGTTAATAAGGTCACAGAACAAACAGTAAGGTCAAGGGAAAAAAAAGTCTGAGCTTCTCCTGTAACCTCTACACTTTGCATTCTCTTCCTTTTTGCCACCTTCCCTTTTGAATATATTAATCTTTTTAAAAATTACTTTTAAATTCCTTGATTTAGTTCTAAAAGCTGGGGTTTTTAGCAGTTTCTAAGTATCATAATTTTTTCAATACCATCTCAGAAGAATTAAATTACTAATAATACAAAAAGCAATGAAAAGATGCATAATGAACATCCACATCCTGTAGCATATTACCAACCATGACTTTCTTGTGAGGAGAGGTCACAAAGCAAGAATAACACAACATACTAAGTGGTGCATTAGTAGCCCAGAGAAAGTTAAATAAAAAAAAAAAAAGAGGAAGAGCTCCGACCTTATCAATTCAACTGAAGCTTCTCTCTCTAAGGTCACCAATGATCTCTTAAATGCCAAATTCAATGACTTTTTCTCATTTGTCATTCTTCTCGACCTCTCTAGCATCTAACAATGTAGACTCCTCTGCTCCTGAATGCTCTCACTTCTTTGTGTTTTCATGGCTCTGACCTTTCTTGGTTCTCCTCATATCTACCTAACTGCTCCTTCTCAATCCCCTTTGCTTAACTGCCACCTCATGTCTCCTGAGTAGGCCCCCAAGACTCTGTCGTGGGCCCTCTTCCGTTATCTCTTTATGCTCTTTCATGGGGTGACTTCATCAGCTGTTGTGCGCTTAATTACCATCTCTCTTAGGTGCTACCATTATCTCAATTTTATACATGAAGAAATTGAAATAGACAAAAGTTGAGTAATTTCCCAGGACCACTATTAAGTGTCTGAAGCCATATATGAGCCCAGGGCTTTCTGATTTTAGGTCTAGCATACCCCTATAAATAGAATTGAAAAGGAAAGCACAATTGAAATGATAAATAAAATTAGGAGGCTTTTTAAAGAAACCATTAAAACTTTAACTTTTAAAAGGAGAGGAAAAAGCACATCACTACAATTGCAAATGGAAGAGGGAAATTGCAGCAAGCATCAAAGAAATAAATAATATCATTAAGGAATAATAGTGATCTTTCATTTATATTGCGCTTTAAGGTTTTCAAAGTGCATTATAAGCATTTTTCCATTTGAATATTACATACAGCTATATTTTTGAAAATTAAAGAATTTGAAAGAATTGATTACTGTCAACAAAAAATACAAATTTTGAAAGTGATACAACGGGAAATTTCAAACAAATAAATCACTCAGAAAAATGTTCCCAACAAAGTCACAAAATAATTCTCTCAAAATTTCCCCCCAAATAATCTCTATATTATATAAATTATTCATTAACATGGAAAAATTGAAACAGTACCCAATATCCTTTGTGAGTCAAATATTAGAATGATTTTAACACAGGTAAGGATAGCACTAGAAGGAAAAGTATAGAACAATTTCCCTAACAAATATAAATATAAAACTATTAAATAAAATAGCAGTAAATGGAATACAGCAATACTTTTCATCAAGACCAGGCAGTGTTTGTATGAGGCATTCAAGCCTAGTTCAATATTAAGAAAAACCATTATCCTTGACTCCTCTCTCAGTGCCAATTCTGTGGATTCTACTTCTATAATATCTCTAGCATCTGTCCCATGGCTACTACCCTAGTTCAGGTTCTCATTTCCTTTTGCCTGGACTGTTACAATAGCCCCCTAATGGTTTTCTCTGCCTTAAGTCTATCTCCTGTCTTATCCATCCTCCATATCACCTGCCACAGTGATTTTCCTAAAGTGCAAGTCTGAGTATGTCACTTCCCTATTCAATAACCTCCAATGGCTCCCTACTGCCTTTAGGATTAAACATAACTGCATAGCTTTAAAGCTGTTCCACACCCTGGCCCCAGCCTACTTTTCCAACCTTATTAGGTTGTTCCCTTGTATGTATGCACTCTGTAGCCCAGCCAAACTGGCCTTCCTGTGGATCCTCATGCTGGATAAATTCTCCACTTCAATACTCCATCTCCATTCCTGAGTGCCTTTGCACTAACTGTCCTCCAATCTACCTCAACCTCCTCTACATTTTAGAATCCTTTTCCCTCAAAACTCTGTTCAAGAAACACACTTTCTTCATGAAACCTATGCAGACTTCTGATCCCTCCACTAGCTTCCAATTCCTTCCCCTCTCGAAAAAATTACTTGTACTTAGGTGTACATTGTCTTGCCCGATAGAATGTAAGATTCTTGGGGGCAGAAACTATTTCATTTTTTCATTTAAACCCTATTGCCTAGAAGAATGTCTGACACAGTAAGGCCAGCAATGCATAGTAACAAATGTTCTTTTATTGATCATAACACTTTAGTGGATAAAAAATTGTTTTTAGAAAATGTGGACAAGAACCACACTACATTAAAAAAAAAAGTGAAAAAAGAGTTGTGATTGATATTAATAGAAAAATATCCACACGGTTAGAATCACATCCACAAAGAAAATCAGAAACATTCAATTACAAGCTTAAAAACAATTTTATCCCCACCTATTATTAAATCCTTTAAAATAATTCTTAATGTTAAGATAAAATGTTTGTCTTTATCATAGGGATAGCAGCTAAGTAATTTGCTTCCATTCATTTTACCTATTTAAATGCCTCCCTGATATGTAAAAAGGTCCCCTAGGTTATTTTATCTAAACTTTAACAGTAAAATTTTTGATTACAAATGTGTAAAACACAAAGCATTTAAACTGTAAAAACTTGTCAGACTCCCTCATTCCCGGGCAAGATGTATAGCCGGGACATGTGCAAGCCAAGTGAAACTTTTTCCTTCATCAATTTATTAATTACTCCAAAAAAGAATAACATGTTGAGATAATGATTTGGTTACCTACAATATCTTTCATCTAGACACAGTATCGGATTCCACTGTACACAGGTAAGATAACGGAGTAAGCAGGTTTCATATCTTTAAAACAAATCCTTTGAGATGATGGGTTAATTAAATAATGATAAATATAGTTCCAAGGTAGGTGAAAGGTGATTAGAGGAGGTTAAGTGAGAAACCCGTAAGCTGCTGGAACTGAATTTCAAGGTTTCCATGTATTCTCCAATTTAAAATCCTCGATTCCTAACATACTGAAAAGAGCAGAAGACCAGCATTCAAATTCAGCCTCTATTATTTACTACTTATATAAGCCTAGGTAGGGGTAGCTCGGTGGTACAGTGGATAGATCACCAATGCAAGTCAGGAGGACCTGAGTTCAAATCTCACCTCAGACATTTGACACAAGCTTTGTGACCTTGGGCAAGTCACTTAACTCCAATTGCTCATCCTGGGTCATCTGCAGTCATTCTGACGAATATCTGATTACTGAATTCAGATGGCTGTGGAGGAGAAGTGAGGCTGGTGACCTGCACAGCCCTCCCTTACTCAAAAACAAAGTCAAGTGCAAGTCATGTCATTATTTCTCTGATGGCATGGTCTTGTTCGGCAATGAAAGACAAACACAGTCAATCAAGCTTAGGTAAGTTATTTAACTTTTCTGAATCTAGGAGGTCTGTTTTCCAGAAAAGTTGTTCTGTTCAAATGGAGCTCCATTCTCTCTATACCCCATAAGAAAACAAATTAAACAAATAACAAAAGTGACCATCTTGTGATGCCACTCCCACTTCTGAAGGACAAAAGATAAAGTTGGGATTCAGATACATTGGCCTTTTGAAATTGGTGGTCTGGACTGTCAGGCAAGTTAGCACCTGTTCAATAGTGTTTGTTAAGTGAATGAATCCTTATCCTATCTTCTCTGTCTTTGAAAATTATTATTTTTAATAATAGCTCACATTTTATAGTGTCTCAAGCGAACAACCTTATAAATCAAGTTACTGCTTCATCTTTCATTACCACTTCCCGCTACCTGCAATAAAAGTTTTCTCCCTACTCATTTTATCTCTCCTTTTGACATTGGACATCTTTCTCCCCTTTAAAGCTCCAGTTATCTTTAAAGATTTCCCTTCCCTCACTAGTTACATGATTGCAATATTCATCATTTTAATGTATTTCCTTAATTCAGTATTAAAAATAACAGGGGCAGCTAGGTGATGCAGTGGTGGATACAGCACTGGTCCTGGATTTAGGAGGACCCGAATTAAAATCAAACCTTAGACACTTAGTAGCCATGTAATCCTGCACAAGTCACTTAACCCAAATTGCCTTTAAAAAAAAACCAAAAACCACCACTATATGTTATTCCCCAACCAAAAAATTCTTTGCACTTTATGTCCAAATCCCATGTAGAATGACAGCCATTGTTTAAAAAGAAAATTTTAAAGCCTCAACTAAGACTATTACAAATTAGGCACTAATACAACATCAGAGGAGGGACATGTACAGTATTGTTATGTTCTGTGTATATTATTTGACTCAACTCCCAGGTCTTCAGGAACTTCCTTCTCTTTAAAAAAAAACTGCTTCCCCACCCCACTTCCCTCCTTTCCTAAGCTTACCTTGACTTCTTTTTCTTTCTACCTTGGTTCTTCTTTTCTGTTTGCCCAGTCAATATACTCTTTCATCACCAGTTCCTCCACTTGTTCTCTGTGACTTTTTTTTTGGTTGTTTTAAAAATTCTGTAAAGCCTCCTATGAGAACAACCTTTTTTAGGTCCACTGTGTAGCTCTGATAACAGGTTCAATCCAGTGTTTGGGATCTTGAAAGTTTTATATCAACCTAAGAACCTCCCCAAATTCATCAGTCTTGAAATATTGTGAAAGGAATGCGAAAAGAGGCAGCCTTATCAGCCTCCCAGTATGATTAGAAAAGGGACAGCAACACTTATAGCCTGCAAATCTGTATGTGTTGAGTTCAGAGAAAGACCCTGAGTAGTTACAAGCACACAATGGGGGCCCTTGGAAGCTATAGGAAGCAGCAGTGACCACAGCAATTTGAGTAACTGGAAGGAACTGAATGATGATCTAGTGCTAACATTTCCTACAGAAAGAAAAGAAACAAGTGTCCCTTCAAAACCTGGATGTATTCAACGGACATTAAAGGAATCAAATAAGAAAAACAGTATCTGAGGTGCCCTGACTGTTAAGAGGAAAAAGAGAAGGGAGGCTAAAGTTGCTATATTCCTCATAACTGGAGTGCGAGAAAGGAGTATATAAACATGGAGAAACAGGTAGAGGGAGTGGGCAACAACTGAACCTCTCTTATCAAAAATAGACAAAGAAGGGTTGAATACTCTGCCTCTTTCTCCCTCTTCCCCCACCCCAACATTTTGAGGTAGAAACACAGCAAACAGGGGCAGGTAGGTGGTGCAGTGGATACAGCACCAACTCTGAAGTCAGGATGACCTATGAGAGCTCAAATTTGAACTCAGATCAGGAGCAAGTCATTTAACCCTGACAACCTCAAAAAGAAAAAAGAAACACAGCTAACTCAATTGGAAAACAAATGAAAATAAAGAGAGGATAATAAGAGAGACAGGTTAATATAAAGAAGGAAATAGAAACATGCAAAACAAACTTCCTGATCCTGAAAGAAGGATCAAAGGAGGGGGTAGTCGAAGAAAATAACATCTAAATAGAATCTAAAAGGGTGCCTTAGAAGGCCTCTTGGACATGTTACCCACGTCTTGACAAAGACACACATTTTTTATATGACCACTGTGTGGATTCATTTTGTTTGACTGTGCTTATTATTTGCACGGAGACTTTTTTTCTTTATCTTAGCAACATCATGGCTCCCCCCAAAAGGGAGCTGTTGAAATGCTTTTTTAAATGCAGAGACGGAAGTTTGGTGGGCAGCACAGACACACAGGTCAATTTAAAAAGTAATCTGCGGAATTTATTACATCTAAAAAATGGCATTATGAAATACTCAGTTTCATATACAATTATTGTTTTGTGTGATGCTACATATATATGGAAATGCTCTTTTTCATTGGTGTTTAATTTTTTTAAGGAATTCCTATGACCAAAAAGTTATTCCTGGAGTTGTCTATTTTAAAAAATCCTATGAAGATGCCTCTTTGTAGTACGTAAACACGGGGTTGCTCTAAGACTGCTAATGGAGCACAGACAAGTAGGTCCAATCAAGTGTATCTATTACTGCAACCAGTCTAAGTAAGTCTGAAAGGCCTCACCAAAAGACAACCTACCTGAATAGGGAAGTGGTGGTGGTGGTTGTCCCCCTGCTACTTTCCTTGGGGTGCAGTAGCAGGAGAACCGTGTTTGGAACCTGCTTTTCACAAATTCTTGTGACTTTGGGAGAGATTGGTCACATGCCCCTTGTAAAAGGAGAGGTGCACTAGATGGTCCTAGGAGCCTGGCCACTTTTAATGTTAAAAAGTTAATGATGATATGAACCTCACAATCACCCCACAGGGAAGCTGGGCCTGGCACTATGCCCCACCTTATTTTTAACCAATTACCAAAAAAACCCCAACAACTGAGAGTCAAAAACTAGCCATTAACTAGTTCAAGGCGGCATAAATAATAATTGACTCTTAAGAGGTAACATTGTAACCCAGAGTAGCTTGGATGGCCAACTATTAGGGGACCGCTGGACCAGAGGCAAGACCCAAGGTAAAAGGTACCAGGGACTGCTGTCCTTCTGTGTTGTATCCCCAGCGCCCAATGCGCGGGCTGAGCTACAGGAGGATGGTTCATAAATGCCTATGGATGGACCACAGTGGTAAGCGATAAAGAGCCCCGGATTTGGATTCGGATGCCAAGACGCCTGGGTGAGGCTCTATGTTCCCTAAAGCCTACGGCAGCCTCGCGCACCTCCCCTTTTAACAAGGTCCTGCGCCCCGCCTCTCCCGGTCGCCAGAATTGGTTCTCCTGGTACTGCGCCCCACGGACCCCCCTCCACGCTGTTCTACGACCCAAGGAGACGAGGGGTCTCCAGGGGAATGGAGGCGCCCCCAGTCTGAAGGGCACGGACGGGTGCTGCCCCGCTGTACGACAATCGTGCCATCCCGGGCCGTGGGCACCGCCACGCTACTCCGTTCGGACAGGGTTCCCCACACAGGCCGTGGGGGGGCCGCACCGGGGAGGAATTGCGGCCCGGATACCTTCGAGGGGGAGTCGAGCTCCGCTCCCTCCGGGATGTGGGAAGCGGGAGACGGCCGAGCGGCCCGGGGCGTGAGCCGAGGGACCGGCGGCGTGAGCCGAGGGGCCCGCGGCGTGAGCCGGCGTCCCCGCTCCCGAGCCTCCCCAGCAGGAGGAGGAGGGGCCGAAGAAGTCGCGCCCCCATCCCCGCCCCGACCTCCCGCAGGCCCCGCCCAGCCCTTGCCTCAACATCCGAGCCCCGGAGCGCACACCCTCAGGAGGTCACCTGACTCGGCCCGGTGATCACGTGATCGCCTCTCCATCACCGCCATTTTGAAGCTCTAGTTGGGGAGGGGGGAGAAAGTAGTTGGGGGAAGGAAAATTTTTTTTAATTTAAAATTTTTTTTTCAAGAAAAGGGAGGAGGCGACGTGGAGAGAGGGGAGCGTGTGTTTTTTGGGGGGGGGAAAGCCCTCGTGCAGCCGTGACGGAGGAACTCGCCGGGGAAAGGGCAACTGCCGCTGTCGAAGCCGCCGGACCCGCAGGTATCCCGACCCACTTCCCCACAGCACCACCCCCTCGCCCCAGCCGCTGCTGGCCTCCGGTTCTGGCGGCCCAGGCCCCTAGTTCCGGCCCGGCTCGTTGGCGCCCTCCCGGGGCTGCCCCGCGTGCTCCCCTCCTCCAACGCCTCGGGCCTCCGGATGTGCCTCCGCCGCGCGCCCCGCGGGGCCCCGGGGCTCGCGGCCGCACGAGCCGGCGCCCTCCCCCCTTCCGCGTGCCGCCGCCCCCCCATCCCCCGCCCGTCGCTGCGCTCCCGAGGGCCGCCCTCTCCGCTTCTAGCCAGCCCTGAGGATGGAGGAGCGCGGGCTGCGGGGAGGAGAGGCGGAGGCTCCGCCCCGCATCCTGGCAGCTGCGGGAAACTCGTGAGCCTCGACCCTTCCTGGGTAACTAACGGTAATGAGGTCCGGAGGCGCCTCGGGGCTTGTGGGCTCCCCCGCGGATGCGCGTCCGCCCCTTGTGGGGCGCCCGGACTCGGCCACGGTCTCCCGGCCGGAGCACGAGCACGCGTGTGGCGAGGCAGGAGCGACCCCGGGGCCGGGCCCCTGACTCCTGGGAAGCCTGGAGCCCCGCTAGCTGTCCTGGTCTGCCCGTATTCCCGGGGGAGGAGAGTGAGGCCTGGAGAGGTGAAGGGGCTCGGGCTGCCCGCGGGGGCCGGGGCCAGGCGTGAGGAAGCATCGCTGCCCCGGGCGGCTCGGGGGGCGTTACCCGGGCCCCCGCCGGCCCAGCGTGGTAGCGAGTCCGGAGGCCAGCCCTCCGAACCTCGCAGTTAGACTGAGGGGCCCCAGACGTTCCGAAGCAGTGGGAGGAGAGGGGGTCAGAACTGAGCACGTGCGCCCGCTTCTTGCCTTTCCACCCTTCGAAGCCTCCAGGGCTCCTAGTAAATGCCTGTGGAGTCGAGTCGCCCCGGTGTGCATCCGGTACCGTTTGTTAAACCCTGTGTCGAACGGAGCTTGGTCTCCTGTCGGTGACTGCGGTGTGAACCCCGCGCCTGAAGTCCCCGGGGCGCTTCTCCCGGGCTCCGCGAGTGCCGGAGCTGGAGGGGACCTGTGCGTGGGGGGCCTGCCTGGGCCCCCGGTGAGGGAGAGTGGGGGCGGTCTGGGTGACTCGGCCCTCGTGTGGGAGGGTATCAATTAATACATCTGTCTGATCCCGACTTCTCCTGGTTACAGGATGCTCCCAGTAATTTAGAGCAGAAAAATCTACACAGAAGGCTTTTACTTCCCAGTTCACCTGAAGGTTAATGTTAAGCTTCAAAGCTCAGAAAATTCACTTTCCCCTTTGCCCGTGAACTGTTTGCTTAACCCGACAGGAGGGGGTCATTGCTAACTAGGTAAAACATAAAAGGGTTCTAATCTAATTGGTTTTTCTCTGGTTACAATTAAAGAGGAAATTATTTTCTTTTTTCTTTTCCTTTTTAATGTAAGAGGCCATGGCAGCTATAGCATTGAAGAACAAATATCTTTATTTCAAAATATATAGGACAAGTCACTTGTATCACATTTCTCTCAGTTTGTTCCTTGTAGATAAAAAAACAGTTGTGCAATTCATGGTATCCCTCTTAAAGTCAGATAGTGTTTTTTTTTTACCTTGGAAATTCACAGAGAAAGTTTCTCATTTTTAAATCTTTTGGAAAGTATTCCCAGCCAGTCAGATAAAAGGAGTAGATAACAGTTTGAGAACAAAAACAGATATGAAATAAGAGGCAGAGCGCATATTCACTTCTACATGTAGATGGAGAGGTTTATAGCAGTTTGGGGGATTTTTTGCGTTTTTGTTTTTTGGTTTTTTTTACCTGATTCACTTTTTACAAGACTTTAGCCTATTTATATTTAAGGTATAAGTTTATGTTACATAATTTGATTATTTGTTCAATGTAAATATTTCCCAACTCTTAATTAGTTTGGAGCAAAATGCTATATGCATATTTTTGTTCAGGCTTAATAATTTGATTCATCTCGGGAAAGAAATGTTTGAGTCTGCATTTTCAGTCGTGCCTATGACAACTTTGAAGGTTCATACTTGGAACTTCATTAGTTTCAACATTTATTTGGTTTGAAAGATCTGGACCTCTTACTCTTCCTTTCAGTTAAAGAATCTATATTATTATGTGAACTTTACGGTTGGCCACTTTAAATATTTATTATTCTGACACCAAAACAGGAGATAATGTCCAAGGTGCTTCTGTCATGAAGGATCATACAGGTTAGTTAAATTAGAATTGGACCTTGATTATAGAAGTCTTGTGAAAATACTGAATCCGGGACCTCTCTAGAAAATTCAAAATTCTTTTACACATGAACTTACCCTAATTCAAACAAACATGATTATAATCGATAATAGAAATGTAAGTGTGACTAACTTACAAATAGATCTGTTCTATTTAATAGTAACTCATCGTCCATGTGTAAAACTTCATCCTTGACACTTAACATTTACCAAGCATTTATTAAGCAACTACAATGTACTGGCCTATGAAACTGGCTCTACTCCCAAGATGCTTAACCTCCCATGAAGGGAGACAATATATAAATAAATAATGTATAAAATAAGTTCAAGGTAAAACTTTTTTTTGGGTGGAGAGGGCCCTAGCAGCTCTGGGATCAGGAAAGGCTTCATGGGAAAGATGTTGTTTCTGAGGTTTTGAAGAAACCAGAAGCATTTCTTTTTAGTATTTTGAACTATGTTTTCATGCATCTACACAAAAAATTATATTTATCCAACTCATCCAATAACACATGAACTCTTTGACTTTATTTTTTGGTGGTTGCCCTAATACAGCACTGTAAGGAAATTAATTAAATACTAATAGGAACTGGATAGCAAATTGTAAGAAAATTAAGACAATTAAGAATAGACTGGTTCTCAATTAACTTGAGAAAAACTTTAATTATAAGCCCTTGACCATTATGGAAAATTAAGAATTTTGGTTAGGAAAATAATATAAATAGCATGCATGGTTACCTTGAGATTCATGTTTTTAACAACTTCGTGTGTTTTGAATAAAGATTGTTATACCTTCATTTGTTCAATATATATTCATCGAGTACCTACTGTAAACAAAGCATCCCTGCAAAGGTCTGTTGGGTACTTCGCTATATGTTACAGCATAAAGAATTTCAACTTTCTTAGCTAGGTATTTAAGTCCCTCCTCAGTCTGTCCCCAACCTGTATTTACAGCCTTGTCTACCGTACCTCCCAAATACTTACCTGGACACTTGGCTCTTCTCCAAACACATTATGTTTATTACTACCTTTGTAGCATTACCCACCTGGCATCACTACTATCCAACACCTTTATTCTACCTGTTCAAGTCCCATCTCTTTGTGTAACTTAAATCTCACCCCCTGTCAGAGGATATCAGCCCAGTCCAAAGTGATCTCCTTCCTTAGAATTCTGTTATTTGTGAACTGTCTTGTGGCCTCTTATAAATAGTCTTATATTGGTTGCTTAACCTTTGCTGTAATTTGAGGGCAATGACTGTGTAATATACTGCTTTGTGTCCCATGCAAGACCTAATGCAGTATGTTACACTAATTAAGAACTTGATGAATATTGGCTGATTAGTTGACTTTTTTGCATTTTTATCAAATCCTACTAATCCTTCAAAGGTCAACTTATAGCCCACCTTCTCTGAGAATCATTTTATTGTGTCTTCAGCCAGAAGCAATCTTATCTATCATTGAAATTGTTTGGCATTTATAGCCTATATATGTGTGTATATATAGGCTATATATATATAAAATTTGTCCGATATTTTTATATACCATTTTCATATAGGAAAGTTTTCATGTAAAAATGTACTATTTCTTGCCATAACTCATAAGTGAGTGCTTCAGCCTATTTATTCTATACCCTTATCTTTCAGGTGTATTGTTGTCCTTCCCTGGACTTATAACAATCCACAGTTCCAGTGCCTGAGATATACCCACATTAGCCAAGTAAAGTGACGTAACTTGGAAAATTCAAAAGAATAGGCATTAAGGTACTATCACTCCTTTTTTCCTTCTTCCTCTTCCCCCTATCCCTGCTTCTATATAAGCTACTGGTTCATCATATTTTAATTATAAAAATATTTTTATTTAATAAAGCTGTAGTACCAACAAACACTCTCAACATAGTCCTATAAAGTAGACTCCAAAAACAGTTAAGCAAAACTTCCTATCAGAGTGATTACACCATGGAGAGTACATTACAGTTTCTACTTTCGTAGTTTACTGATGGTTAAAGAAAGTAATCCAACCTTTTGCTTTTTCCCCCAGTGACTTTTGTTTTAATGTGATTTGACTTTTTAAAAACTCTATGTATGAATCCAAACTGGTTATTCTGGTGTTTCTTGTTATCCTTTACATTGTCATGCCAATTTTATGACTTTCATTCCTATACCAAAATCTTATGTAGCCTCACAACTGATATTCACACCTGAAGCAACTGCTCTAAAATGCCATTAACTCCTAATTCCCATTTCTACTTAAACTACAGCAGATTTTAAAACCTAGTTGTTTTGTCATATTTTTCTGTATTAATCTTTTTCTTGACATAAGGTGAATTTCCTCATCTTTGCCCTTTTACTTCCTCAGAAATATACAAAGAAACATCCACTAGGAACAATTTACATTGCTTTGTCCCCCTTCTATTATATCATCAAACAGAGGAAGGATAATATGTCACCCTTGTAACCCTGTGGATGGGTAGAGTGCATTGAGTGAGTTACTTGTTTGCCTGCATGTTGTAAATTATCTTGCAGGGATGTAACTTTTTGGGGTAATTTATCCTCACATATGATCATTAGAAGCCATTAAAATCTCAAGGGACTTTTGAATTTCTTGTTTAAAGAACTTTAAAAGTTCCAAAGAGTTAAACTCATTGACTACTCAATTTTTTACTTATAACTGGATTCATAGAAATAAGGGTAAGACATGAACAAGGCCAGGTTCCTCACCCCTCAGCAAGGCCTAAGAAATGAATAACTCAATTTTTGCCCTTGAGGAGGCTTAAAATATGGTGGGAGAAATTAGATAGTAAGTTCACTTCAACCAACATTACCTATTTGTATATAAGGCAATATACTAGACTTTGGGGATATGTAAACAAAAACAACCTGTGCAGGGAATTTGGGTCTTCTAAACATTTATACAGACCACTATAATATGAAGTAGGATGTGATACATGTATGAGAAACATATGATTAGTGTGCTACAAAAATTCAGGTATATGCCAGCATTCATAAATATAAAACTATCTGGACTTGTATGGCTTAGAAAAGCAATAAGGAAAGTTTTGATTTTGAGGGGTTTGGGGGTTTTATGCTTTTGTTTTTTCTTTCCTTTTTTTATTCATTCATATGGAACTTTGGACCTGTGAGCTTGGGTCAAGGCTCAAGTAAAGGTATAACCATTCTTGGACATTTGGAACTCATGAATAAAAAACCCCATAGTAGATCTGGCTAACATAAAAAATGGTCTGGTAATGAGGGAGGAAAGCCTGCACACAAAATTGAAATCCAAATTAACAATTTAATTTCAGTGTGAGTCAGTTGAGATGTTTGAAGGAGAAATAATTTGGAGGAAATATAGTCAAGTCCGTAAGAATTTCTGAATTAGTGAAGTGAACCCTTTGTCCACAGTGTATTGTAAAAAGTACAGGTTAGAGACCACAGTTAATTCCTACTTAGGCCTATACACGTGTCTAGAACTGTGGTGTGGGTGGGACATAATGCTTTTTTTCCCCTCACCTCTTTCAGAGAAAGCAAAATACATGTGTATTCCCACAAACCCATTCAACAGTTTCATTACTCAACTGTTTGACCTCTGGAAATAACCACAGCAGTGTTTGTGGTTTATCCTTGGGATATTTCAAAGGAAGTAAAAGCAGGAACCGGACTCTGTTTTTTCATTAGTTTCACTTGTATAGTAAAAATACAGTAGTTTATAATATTATTGTTGTGCTTTTGTAATTCCATAGAGAATTTTGTATGAGGAAACTAGTAGAAACTTTTGCTAAAAGTTTTCTGCGTTTATTTTTCTTATTAATAAAGTCCAAATGACTTGACTGTACTAAGTAGTTTAAGAACTATTTATTGTTAATGACTTTATTTTGTTGTAAATGACTTTATAGTGCTATTTCAAAGTGGTTTCAGATGGACTGATGATAGCATATGACAGCTGTGGGCCACACGTGGCCTTCTAGGTTCTTGGGTCTTTTGACTGAGTCCAAGTTTTACCAAACACATCTTTTTGTTAAGGGGATTTGTTCTGTGAAGTTTGGATTCAAAGGGCTGCACTTGAGGACCTAAAGGGCCACATCTGGCCATTGGTTCCCCACACCTGGTGTAGGGATTCCATGTGTTTATGTTTCCTGCAGTTTCATTTTTTGATTCAGAAATTCAGGACTACTTTGGTAGCTACGAGAGTGGGACAGAATGTGAGTAAAAAAAATTAGCATGTATCAGTGGTCCACTGAGGAGAAGGGGAATAAAGATATCAAGAAGCCTGTGAAGTCACATTGTTAGGAAGGAAAGGTGGGGGGAGTTAAAACTAATTTAGGAAACAGCTAGATGATCTTATTTTTGAAAGGACCTATAAAATTTAAAACTATGTAAAGTAACTAAGGCAGCAGCCAGATAACTCTAAATAGTTTAACGGTGCTGGTCTCTTAATCTTGTTAAATATTTTTAATAACAAAAATTTAAAAGATGACACTAATTTTTTGTAACCTGACATTTTGTTATATTGTACAATATTGCCTCTTAGGTATCATGGAAGATACCAGCAGTGTTGCAGTATTGGTACCAGGTATTGGTGAACAAGAAGCTGTCTTGATTTCTGAAACTGTCATCAGTCCTTCATTGGAAATAGGTGATGAACAGAGAAAATATAAAACAGATCCACTTATTGATGTTATCCAAAAATTGAGCAAGATTGTAGAAAGTGAAAAGTCACAAAGATGCCTTTTAATTGGTAAAAAACGCTCTCATCCAAATGCTTCAGTGCTCCCTCTTGAAACAGAAGACTTTTGTGAAATTCCAGCCAAAACAATTGAACTACCTGCTGCTGGCAGCAAAAGAACAGAGGAGCTGCAAGCAGATTATTATATCACTGACTGTTTTCCACAGAATAATAGAAAGACTATGTGTTACCAGTGCAGTCTTTGTAAGTTCCTATCTTCTTCTTTGTCTGTGTTAAAAGAGCATATCAAACAGCATGGTCAGCAGAATGAGGTGATCTTAATGTGCTCTGAGTGCCATTTTGTATCCAACAGCCAAGAAGAACTTGAAGCTCACGTTTTAAATTACCATGGAAATGATGCCAAAACTCCTATTGAATCCAGAGGTCAGCAGTGCTCTGGCCTCTCTAACCCTTCGCTTCAGGGAACAATAGAAAGGAATCTCAAAACAGTTGCGGACCTCACTGTGAACTTGGACAATAACGACATGCAAACAATCCGAGCTGCTTCTGTGGCAGAAATGGGGAGGAGAAAATGGTACACATGTGAGCAGTATGGCATGTACCGATGCTTGATTTGTAGTTACACTTGTGGTCAGCAGAGAATGTTGAAAACACATGCCTGGAAGCATGCAGGGGAAGTGGATTGTTCCTATCCAATTTTTGAAGAGGAAAATGAGACTATGGGCTTGTCAGATTCCTCAGCTACCACAGCTCAAAGGGTTGAAACAGTAGTTCTTGCTCTGGAGAATGATGAGCTGGGTATTCACAGTGGGCAGTCTGTTCAGGTGCAAATCTGTAGTTCAGAGCAGCTGTCCTGCAGACCTATTGAACAAAATAGAGAAGTAAGCGAAAACCTAAGACAGTCTGCTACCCTTAACCGTAATGGAGAAGAAATGTTGGAGGTGATGTCTGATACAGAGGAAAGTTTGATGGCTGATAGCCTACTCTCATCAGCACAGAAAATCATTAACTGTAGCCCAAATAAAAAATGTCATGTTAATGTAATAGTGGAGCGTTTACCTAGTGCAGAAGAAACAGGATTACAAAAACCTTTTCTGATGAATGCTGACATGGAAGAGGAAAAAAACCTGATCTCCACAAAAACTCAGATTATACGTGAAGAAGCAAATGAAGTTTATCATACTGATGAAAGCACTATCGAAATTGAAGAGGTGATCATAGGATGGAACGGTCCTGAGAAGAAAGACAACGAGATAATCTCAAATAAAGTTCTGGCTGCTGATGAGAATGCCCCTCCAGGCCGGAGAAGGACAAATTCTGAATCCCTGAGGCTGCACTCTTTAGCAGCAGAAGCTCTAGTCACAATGCCTATAAGGGCTGCAGAATTAACACGAGCCAGTCTTGGGCACTATGGGGATGTAAACCTTTTAGATCCAGATACTGGGCAGAGACAGGTTGAAAGTACTCTAGCAGCATATTCTAAATTGATGTCTCCACTTAACTCTTCAGAAGTATTAACTAGCTTTAACCAAAGTGACTCTACATTGGTAGAACTTACAGAGGACAAGCAGGAATTATCAGAAGTTCCTGTTAAAATGGGTATCAGCATGTCCCTGCTCACTGTAATTGAAAAGTTGAGGGAAAGGACAGATCAGAATGCTTCAGATGATGACATTTTGAAAGAACTGCAGGACAATGCCCAGTGTCAACCTGCTGGCGATACAAGCTTGCCTGGAAGCAATTTGGTAGAATTTATCCCTAATGCTGATCGACCGTATCGTTGCCGGTTATGTCACTATACTAGTGGTAACAAGGGCTACATTAAACAGCACTTGCGAGTCCACAGGCAGAGACAGCCTTACCAGTGTCCTATTTGTGAGCACATAGCTGACAATAGCAAAGATCTAGAGAGCCACATGATCAACCACTGTAAGACCAGGATGTACCAATGCAAACAGTGTGAAGAATCCTTTCATTATAAGGTAAGTGCTTTTCCTTGTGAAATTATTTCATAAAATCAGAATGTCAGAATTAGAAAGGACCTTAGAGCTCATGTAGGCCACTCCTCTACAGAGAGAAAAAGGAACTGAACCTGTACAGATTAAGGGACTTCTTATCCAAGGTCGCATCACTATTTACTGGCAAGACAGACTAGAACCTTAGAAGCTGCTTTCTTGACAGCTTCTGCATGTTACTTATATTGATAGAGGCAAATCCTTCTAGTCTCCAAGTCTATGCCATATATATAGCAAGGATGACAGACAATAAATAGCTTGATTATCAACTAATGTTGGATCCCATGGGACCATCAGTAGCCATTCAAAAGGCTAAGAATTAGCAGTGTGTTAAATGTTATTACAAATAATGTATCAGTAGAACATGATCAGGATCCATAAACTCCCTGCTCTGTAGTTTTCCCATCCTTAAAATTGGATTTTTGCCCACTAGTTTAATTAAGCAAACATTGGTTGAATACCTACTTTCAAGGAACTTCACATTTGTGATTTTTAAAACCACTTGCAATTTCTCCTATTAGGCCTGACCTCTTTTCTTTTTAGGAAGAGGATTTGCTGTGGGGAAGGAAAGACATTTAAAAATCCATTGCATTATCAGCTGGTGTTGAACTAGAATTTTGTCAGTTTACCAGTGAACATGGACATGCTCAAAATTTATTTAAGTAGATTTATTCTTCTTAGAACATGTCTGCACTTCATTTCTTTTGTTATACAGCTTAGTCACTGTCAGTTTTGTTTCACCTCTTGTGGGGCAGCAAAATAAAAGATTGAGAATGATATTTTCTTAAAAAAAAATTTAAGGGAAAAGAAATCCAGTTACTTAAATCTTCCTTGTATGTCTCTTGAGGACATGAAAGCTTATGCCAGCAGACTACAATCCACCCAGTGGGGAAGAAGGATTCAAGGCTGGGCTGGTGACAGACTGCATGTCTGTCAGCCTAGGACCAACCAAACTAACTTTGGAGAGATTTATCACCAGAAGGTTGGCTCTTGGGATGAATATTTCAGCCAGGGCAACTCATTTAAAATATAGAAGGGTTGTGATTTGCCTTGATAGAGGAATATAGTTGCACTAGGGATCTCTAAAAATACAAAAGGAGAAAGTTAGGTGCAGTCGCGAATTTCTAGCTAATTTTCATTCTGAGAGCTTTGTTTTTATTCAGAAAGTTACAATATGGAAATCAGAGGGGTTTCTTCTTCCTTGTGAAACTCTACTAGTGGTTTTATATCTGATTACATGGGTGTGTGTGTGTGTGTGTATAAAATTCACTGTACACATGCACAAAAAGTAGTGGTAGTATTCTTTTTAAAAGACAGCAAAAAAGAAAACAGCTTTGGTTCTTGTAGTTTCTCCAGTTTTTGTTTTCCCTGAATCTCATTGTCTGAGTAACTTAAGAATTGTATTTTATAAGGCTATTTGAACTGCTTTGTTTTTCAAATATGTGTGTGTTTAAGTAACATACTTATCTCAACTTTCTAGAGCCAGCTGAGGAACCACGAGAGAGAGCGACATAGTGTTCCAGATAACTTGTCAAAAGTAAATCCAAATGAACCAATAGTTTCAAATGAGACAACTGAAGGAAAATGTGTTCGGGAAGGTACTCAATTTTTTGTTTTTTGCATGTGTTACATACAAAATTAAATCTTTCACTAATGTGTGGAGAAAAATGACCTATTAGGTAGATTTCTCCAAAGGAGAGCTTTGGACTTCTGGCCTTGGACCACAAGGACCCAATAGATTCTTAGCTAGGTTGTACAAGTGTCAGTGCTAGAACAATTAGTGCCTTGGCATTGAATATGCTTATTCTTAATTAAGATCCTGTGCACAAAGCAGACTAAAAAAGGTCACTGGCTTCAAAATGTCTCCTTTCCATGAGACACTTTCCTTAAGCATCACATTCAGCACTGTAAATTCAGAAGTAGAAAGCCTGGACATTTTTTCGTCTGTACCTTTTTTTTTTGTCAGCATGGTGCAAAGTGCTCCTGTTGAGAAGATTACATTGCAGATGGTGGTCCCACACCTCAAGTTATAGCAGCATCTTCCTGCTGTGCTCTTACTCAAACTATAAACCCTAATATAACTGCCAGGTTTCATATGTATTGTTTGTAGAAGATCAAGTTAGAAATTTCTAGCTGTATTGTAATAGTTACTAATGGGCTGTGTTTTTACTAATATCCTGTGTTAGAAGTAAAAAACCTAATTAGAATTCCATAAAAAAGGCAGGCACCATACCCAAGAACATTAGAATAAACTCTAATAAGCAGGGCTGCTTCTCATCAGATCATTTTAATTGATATACTCTAAATGTCTCTAGCAGCATGGTAGATAGGGTTTATGTGAGATAAAACATATTAGGGCAGACTCCTTTTTTTTAACTCCCTAAGAATTGAAGTTTAAAAACGCTACTTCCAAGTAAAATGTGCTACAATAATGTTCCATTAAATTATACCCTCGAATGCATAATAGTTGTTTCAAAAACATTTTAGAATCAAATTGTGACACTACTGTAGCACCAGAATCCTCTTGTCAAACAGATGTCCCTATAAAACCCAACCAGAACAAAAGAGTTTATGATAGAGCATCTGTTTCTGCACTAGATGTTGGAGATAAAACAGTTCTGTTTCTTGTTTATAAAATAGCCCTAAATGCTTTGTCTTGCTTTCATTCATCATGTTTGCACATCCCCTTTCAAGCAAACAGTATGCCATTGGATATGATTGGGATCTAAATGCCTAATGAAAGAATAAAGTAGACTACTATACTACTGCACCACCTGTTGTCAAAACTAAACTTAAGTTGTTACAGTTTCCAAAACCATATTGAAAAGGTAAAACACAAATGCAAGTTCAATATCTAATTAGTTGTTTGTAGACTTCTATTTTATTTTGTAAACTTCTGCCATGTCCCATTTTTCTGCATCTTCCTTGTTGAACATGTTTTGTTTTGCCTAATAATAGTTTTATATTTCACTGCATTTTCCATTTTTCTACTCAGTTTGCTCTTTTTTCTCTAAACTTGTTTATTTTGTAGTTCCTGAGTTGACAAACATTCTCACATAAGCATGTAAACGTGTGTCTTTTTTGTTAATTAAAAAAATTTTCCATGAATTTTTGTCACACTTTCATGAAATTTAGGGTGGAAATAATACATTCCTCTGCATGAACTTGCTGCCAGATATGACAAGATAAATCTAATTGGTGGCATTCTGCCCAATACACAGAAGGCTACAAATGTTTTCTGTACTTAAGGGCTTAAGTAATCTTATAGTAGCAACATAAGTAAAGGAGGCAGCTTTTTTTTGCAAATTTAACTTCTCTTTGTTCAAAGAACAAATATTGGTCAGAAATTATTTTTCTAAAAACATTCTGATTATATTACTACTGGGCAAGCAGTTAACCTGTTAATACTCTGTGCGGTTCTCTGACTCAAAGTTGCTGAGAAGTTATCAACCTATATTAACAGAGGGAGTTTCTTCACCTGGCAGTTCTCCAGTATTCCTAGGTCCAGCTCCTATCCTCATAGTCTGTATATTACCCAACTAGTACAGATGTGCATCCTGCCCTTATTCTGAAAGTGGAAGACTTTTTGGCAGAGGAACAGGAAAATGACAGGATTTCATTCGGTTATTTTCATTGGAAACAATTAATTGAAATGGCATGGAATTTCTTATTCTTTGCTATGGTAACTTTTTTTTTCCTTCTGGGGTGTCATTTTATTGTCATAGCTCTGCAGCATTTCTTACAGGAAGATCAGTCATATTTTTTCCTCCTTTACTGTTTCTGGAACAATGCCATTCTTAACCATGTCCAAGTTTTTAACCTACCAATTAAGAGCATATCTAAATAGACTATAATTATGATTAGTGTGTATATTAATGTTATAGGATTTTATCAGGACATTCTGTTCAACTTGGTAGTAATTATTAGTAAAAGAAAATTTCAGATTTTGAAAGCTTAATTTTAACCTGTATTGGTTGCTTTGAAATTTCAACGTGGGTTTTCTTTTGTGTTATTTTAGTTTCATAAATCATGCAGTAGTCTTTTCCCTAAGCCTTTATTCTTCTAAATGTTGCACAATAATATACCCTTCTCTGCTTTGCCTTAGCACTGTGCTTCAGTACTCAGGTTGGTTCTGGAATCGAAACTCTCTGTCCTCTATATAGTCTGTTCTCCATGTTGTAGTTGTCAACAGAAATGCTGACTATGTATGAAAGCATTATACTTTATACTTATATATAGTATATAAATATATATTTGTATGTATATATGCATAAACATGTTTTACATATAATATATATGTATATAATAATTATATATGCTGTATAAAATGAGACCAAGTTATTCAGCTGGGACCCAGCCTGCTTTCTTTTGGTAAAAACCTTTTATTGCCATTGGCTAAACCTAGCTAGCAGCTAGGCACTGAGCTATATTAGTGACACATCTTTCTTGATATGTTTACTAAATTTCAGTGGACTGTGCATTTTCATTAAATGTTTATCCATGTTTTCCATTAGATTATAAAACTCATAATTTTATTTTGCAATTTATGAAGTTCCTTTACATCCATTAATCAGTAAATATAGAACATAAGATCTTGTATTAAATTAGGAAAATATGTTCTGCACAAAAGAAATCCACAGGGCTCACACACATATACATTATTCCACAAAAGAGATAAAGAGGTCTTTTGAGTCTTGTCTTTTGAGTCTTTTACACAGAATTTCTCACAGAACCTTTGTAGCCATACTTCATGATTCTGCAAGTCTTCAAGATTTTAGGCAGTCATTTCCAAAGTCAGGAGAAATTTGTCTGGATGTTCATTCTAAAATTGAATCTAAGAAAGAGTATAGAGTTAAACATATTAATGCTGGAAAGTATTAATTTTCATTTAATATATTCATAAAGGATAGCAGGACATAATAGGTAAGTTGTGTGACTGTTGACAAGTCTCTTAATCTTTCAACACTACCAGGCAGCTTTCTAAGACTATATATCATAGACACCCTGCTTATCTGTACTGGTGGAGCCACACCAAGGGTTTCCTACACTTTTGAAATCACAGACTCACGTTACTCAAACAACAAATATTTATTAGGCTCAATGAGCCAGGCACTGTACTAAGTGCTACAGATACACAGAAAGGGAAAAATCTGGTCTCTACTTTCAAAGAGCTCACAGTCTGTTGGGGGGAGACAACATGCAAATAACCACGGACATTCAAGATATATGTAGGGCAAATGGGAAGTAATTTCAGAGAAAAGCCACTAGTACTGGGGAACACCAGGAAAAACTTCCTGCAAAAAGGTAGATTTGAACTAAATCTTGAAGGAAACCTGGGAAATAGGAGACATCAGTGAAAAGTAGTGGGAAGTCCCTGCAAAGACAGGGAGACAAAATTGGGTGGTGTGCTCAGGTAACTTGGAGCAGGCCCGTGTAGCTGACTTATGGGAAGCAGGGAAGAGGGTATTATGTCAGAAAGCTGGAAGAGTAGGAAGGAGCCAGGTTGTAAAGGATTTTAAATGCCAAATGTGGAGTCATTGGAGCCACTGAATGAGGGATGGGGGGAGTAAAATGGTCAGTCTCACACTTCAGGAAAATCACTTGGCAGTTGGAGAATGCTGCGGAATAAGGAGAGACCTGAAATGGGGGACCAGTTGGGAAGCAGTTCGGCAGTCCCTGCTCGAAGTAGTGAGGCCTGTGCTGAAAAGGCAGCAGTGTCAGTGAGCAGAAGCCAGCACGTGTGAAAGACCTCACAGTGGACTGATATGTAGGGCGGATGCGGAGTCAGGGATGGCATCAGGGTTTCAAGGTTGAAGGACTAGGAAAGATGGTGGTACCCATGACACCAACAGGAAAATTGGGAAGAAAGGGTTTAAGGGGAGAGACCATTACTTCTGTTTGGGACATACTGAGTTTGAAATGTGTGTGGTACATCCAGTCAAGGTAGCCAAAGGGCAGCTGTTGATAGGAGAGATCAGGGTGACAATCTGGGAATCATCTGCATAGAGATGGTAATTGAATCTATTGGAGTTTATGAGATCTCCAAGCAAGATACTACAGAGGGAACAGAGAGAGGAAATCCATTTATACTCTCACAGTAGAAATCAGATGTTATAATTTGTTTTTTCAAAGAAATTATGCTTATAAATGTCTGAAATACTCACTCTAGGTAATAGATCTTCAATCCAGAGACTATATAAATGTGATGTGTGTGATTATACAAGTACAACCTATGTTGGTGTCCGGAATCACAGGCGGATCCATAGCTCCGATAAGCCATACAGGTAAGTGATCCTAGAGTTTTAATGCATGTGATATATTTTATATAATAACAGTAAAAGGGGAATCAGCTGTGAAAGTAAGGAGAAATTCGCACACTACACTGTGGGTATATTCTATACTTTCATCTTTAGCCTCCTATGACTTCTTTCATCTTCTCATTAAAGATCTCAAATCCATTTGGGAAAGTTAATAACCAAAAGGAGACTCCCAAAGATGTTTAGTAGTCTTACTTGGGGAATAGAAACTTTAAGCTTGTGTCTTACAGCAATATATGTTTTGTATGACTTAATTGTAATTCATCTTCTTTGCTGGACTCATGTATACAGTAATTATTTGCATAAAATTTATTAGCAGTTTTCATGAGGAAGTAATTATTTAACTTATTCTGACTCGTTACCCAAATTCAGGCATAATAGCAAATATACCTAAATCAGAAAACTTTTGGCCTCCCTTTGAAAGAATCGAGTGTGTACCTAATTAAAGCAAGTCGTTTACGTAGAGAAAGTCATCAAATTTGTAATACTACACCTTAAGGGGCACTTTATTGATCACAAAAGCTGCTTTTAGCAGGAATTTCAAAAAGCTGAAACTTTAGAGATCATAATTTGTTGCTTTTTACAGCCTTGAAGTTTAGAGTTTTAAAAAAATTATTTACTATTTATAGCAAAGGTTCTGGAATTTATGGAGAAGGATTTAAAGGCACTCCAGTTTATCCAAATGTGACAGAGCCATGATAACAGGAGCAGCAAGGTTCTCATCAAACCTGTTCGTGTTCAATCCAGGGTTGTGCATAGCATGTTTTTCTTTTTTGTTTTTATAAATTCTTACTATCTATATTCCCAAGTTCTATATTTGTACCACTTTCCAAGAATATAAATCCTATGAATGTGAAGAAATTACTCATTTCTGAGAAATAATCCTGAAAGCTCTTGATTGCATTGTCATGTCTTCAGTTGCCTTTAGTTTTTTTAATTTAATATTTTGTTTGATTTGCCTGAAGCAAATTTAATTGCAATTGAATAATCATTGAGTATTCTAGGTATTTTGAAGATGTTCTTTCTGGTCCCAGAAGCCCTTTTGAATATCTGAATTAGTTCAAAAGTAGTGATGCCCTCCCAGCAGAGATTGTTTGATTTTTTTCTTTGTATCCCAGCTCTTAGCACAGATGTGCCACTTACACAGTCAGAGTTTCATAAATGGTTAGTTGACTAATTCTTGAGAAGGAGGGCTCATCATTTATATGGCTCTGATTTTTTCACATGCCTTGTTCTTAGAGTACAGAAAGTTTTTGTATTATGACAGAGGAAGAAAGCATGAATTCACATATTAAAGAACAAAAGCCACTAATTAGGTTCCTGCCTTTAAGAAAATATCTTTTATTGATTCGGTAGTTTTATCTACAAGTTCCAGTTTATGGTTTCTCCTGTTTTTTGTTTATGTGAAGCCCTTTGAGCAGCTTTTCATCTCTAATTGAAATTGTTTCCTTCTCGCCATGTGAATCTTAATCAGTTGTTCTGCCCCTACCCGCCAAAAAGTCTAATTTCTGAATGTCCTGGTTAGAATCATTGCCCACATCCTTCAATATTTGGGGGGAGGGGATACTTTTTTTTAATTACAAACAGATGTGGAACTCCTGAGACCATAATATGGTAACTGTTAGCATACAAGAAAGTCATTCTTTGGGTTTTGGAATCCAGTCCTTTATTAAGTAGTGCAATGTTGGATCTTTTCTTAATGTTCTATAGGTTACACACAATTTTTCATTTTCATGGGCAGTCTGCTTCCTTGAGCAGGATCTCAAGGGCAGTCTACCAAATGAAAACGCTGTTTTCAGGCATTGTATTTTTTTAAATTCTTGGAATCTTAATAGAACTGAAAGAAACTTTTCTCTTTCTTTCTCTATCTTCCTTCAAGCAAGGTCACCAACAGACCATCACAGCCTTCCAAAAGTAGCATTCTCCAGTATCCTGTGTCAGTCCTTTCTGTTGTCTATTCATTTAATATCATAAGGTTCCCAAGTATAACTTTTAAAAGTTAGTCTTTTGTATTATAACCTTGAATGAAAGTGTACTTTTTGGTTTCCTTAGCTCCATGCTTAAGTAATATGAGTTCTTTTCAAACTCTTCACATAAATCTTATTTTTCCAACTTTTCAATCAGTGTGATTTTCCTCTTAACACTGCTTTACTCTATACATTCTTCATTTGCAGAACCCAACACTAAATACAGCTCACAGGATAATTTACCAATTTTCAAAGTAGCAAAATTTTAAAATGACTGAGACATGACTACCTCTTTAGCCTTCAGCTAATTTCAGGGTTTTGAATTAGACTTCCAAAAGTGGTTTTGGAGGTCTCAGAGTGATACAGAACTTTTGGACTTAGTGAACAGTATTGCCAGTCCAAGGTGTGAGTATTATCAGAATAGCCTTTGCAGAGTCCTGGAGCTGTCTGGCTCCCAGTTTGTTGTTTACTAAAACTGGCCTTGTGCCTTTTGTTTTAGTTGGTATTTTTTTGTTGCGGTGAGGAGAGAAGGGGAGATTTATTTATTTATTTGATTTTTAGCTGATGCAATCTGACATCAACATATTAGTCTAAGAATAAAAGTATAATTTGTAGACTACATCTGGAATCCAACTTTCAAGAAGTTAGGAGTGCTTACATGATGCTTTTTTTCATTGAAATATATGATTTTTACTGGAACAAGCACAGAGTTAGAAATGCCATATGAGGCTTCAACCTCAGAAGCACCACACTGGAATACTAGTGGCGTAGTATGAGTACATAATGGTAAAAATCCTGGCATTGCTATTTCAGCTGGTATGCCTTCTTAGTAGAGGTTTTGTGAAGAAGCAGGCAGTTCGGGGGAAATAAGTCAACACAGTATTGGTTTAGCAACCTGCTTTGTGCCAGACTCTCTACTATACTCTGCAGATAAAAGTGCAAAGAATGAAGCAGTCCCTATTCACTGTTACTTTGTAGAGAAATTGAGATTGGTAAGGCCTGTTGTTACTGAATGTGAAAGCAGGAAATAACCTGACGAACAGATACGAACTTGGTAGTTCCCATTATCTTCCTTAAGTTCCCTCCATGCTTTCTCTCCTGACAGAGTTAGATTTCCATTCAATTTGATACTTTTAATAAAGGTAATTTGCCACAATAATTAAAAGAGATAATAGTAAATAGATTTAGGAAAAATTTACATGGAAACTTTTCACTTTAAAATAAACTATCGACAGGTTAGCACTTTTTGTCTAAAAATTAAAAGCCATATTGGTAAATTGTTAACTTTTATCCGTTTTTAGCTTTGCGAGGACTTTAGGAACCTTCATATCTCAAGGCACAGTATGCCTTCAAAATTACCTATTTCTCTAAAGTTATGATACTAGTAGGAGTTTTACAGAGCAGTAGAGTTTACTCATTAATTCCAATAAGATGTATCTCTGTTTCCACTACCCTTAAAGGAATTAAGGGACTTCTGTGCATTAAAGAATGTTTGTTGTAAAAACGAGCCTTTTCCACAGAGATAAGTCATTTCCTAGTGAAGAGTGTAATTTGGGGACTTAAAGCCAAAAGAGAAAAGTCTTTATCTTCACAAGTTGTTTACAAAGGAAAGTAATAGATGCTAGGTCAACTTCCTATCCCACAGTTATATCCATTTGAATTTCTTCAAATTAGAGTATCTCTGAGAACAAATTAATTTAAACTATAAATTTTAGCTTTAAAAATTCTTTTAAGTATTGTGTTCTCATCAGACTGATGTAAAATTTTCAAGTGAAAATTATGGTCACATAATTTATTGACCTTGCAGATAATCACTTTGGCTGGAATTTGTCTGCTCATTCCACCTAAAACCCAAACCTTTATAAGCTCATTGGAGGTAGGGACCATCTTTCCTTTTTTTCTAATTTGTATCCCTAGCACTTAGTGCAGTGTCTGGCCTATATATATAGGGTAATATCTAAAATGTGGATATTGTTAGAGATTTCAAAGCTAGAAGAGCTAGAAAGGGACCTTTGTGTAATCATCTTATCCAACCTCCTTATTTTGCACAAGAGGAAGTAGCTCCCCAGAGGTTAAATGATTTATTCAGGGTCATTCAGGTTTTAAGTAGCAGAATCATGATTTGAACTCTGGTTTTCTGAATAGAAATCCCATACTCTGTACACTGTGTAACAGTCTGCTTCAAGGTAAATGAATGTTGGGAAAGAGTATTTATTATGAGTGGTGAAGTATTTTAAATAAGTAACTTATAAAAAACACTTTTATTGTGGTTTCTAAAAAAGAGATCTTTTTTCTTAGTGCTTTAGTCAAACTGAATAGCAAGCTAAGTACTCCCATTTTTTGATAAGACCTAAAACAATATGAAGTGAAATGGTTGCCTTCCTTCTCCAGTTTAAAAGACAACTTCTGGGTTGTAGTGGACACCATCCTGAGTATATCCAGAATTTTCTGTATACCCGCCTCCACCCTCTAACTGATTAATCACCTTGCAGAAGAGTGGTTTTCACTTTTTAGAAAAACACCTTGCTCCAGTTTTAATAGCTCAGTGGGTGCGTGTGGGTATGTGTGTGTGTGTGTACACACATACACACACACAAGCATGCGCTACTCTCCAAAGAAAGGTTATGTAAATGAATGGACATTATTGAATGTACTTAAGAGAATATTTTAAAAACAGTTATCTTTATGTTACATGTTGATTTTATATACATCTCACTATAACGTTTTGTTTTGAAAAGTAGGTTTCTTAGCATGTAATTCCTCTAAGAACATAACTCATAGTAACACAGTGTTAAGAGGTTGGAAGGAACTTTAGAGGTAGATCATCAATAGCCCAATACTCTCAGTTTACTTAGAAGGAAACTTGGGCTCAGAGAGAGGTTGTGATCTGCATTACCCTATACATATGTGTGTGTGTGTGTGTGTGTGTGTGTGTGTGTGTGTGTATGTGTGTATATATATATATATATATATATATATATATATAGAGAGAGAGAGAGAGAGAGAGAGAGAGAGAGAGAGAGAGAGAGACCGACCAGACACTGCACTAAATGCTAGGGATACAAATTAGAGTTAAAGGAAAGATGGTCCCTACTGCCAAAGAGCTTATAAAGGTTTGGGTTTTAGGTGGAATGAGCAGACAAATTCCAGCCAAAGTGATTATCTGCAAGGCCAATAACTTAAGATAATGTAGAGAATTAGTAAGAGAAATGATGTTAAAATCCAAGGCTCTTGAGGTGGATATTTTTACCACATAGAACCAGTCCATGGTGCTGAGACCTGGGCGTGTAAGCCTTCTAATTCTAATTCTAGATAGTTGTGCTATCTAGCTTTTATAGGAACATTTCTTCATGGAATCAAAATTCTTAGACAGGAACAAAAGGCTGTCAATATCTGGTTATTCATCCTATCTTTTTTATTAATGGTTTCCTGCTGCTGTCACCAATTACCTCTAGGGGCATGCTGACTCTTCTCTTAAGTCCATTTTCTGTGTTCTGTAACAAAGAAGTTTATCTGGAATAGGTATTTAATAAATGACAGTTGGATGAATCAATGAATAAATATAATTTCTGAAAGGGCTCCTTCACCTAATAATAATAAACAAAATAGTTTTTGGTGATAAAGGGGCATTTTACAGTGCACTTTTATTTTAGTTGGGCAGCACATACTGACCTGCCGATTTGTTGACTAGAATGTCTCTGTTGTAATACTGTATCTCAGGGTGAAATTGTCTGCAAATAACAGAAATAAAAGGTGATCACTGGCTCATGGGCCAACAGTCAGTGTGGGTGGCCAGGAATTTGGAGTATTAGTTTTATGCTTTTCTTCTTAAGGCTTATGAAGACTTATGGTGAGTAGTAGTTCATTTAAAAACAACAACCGTGGGATAATATTTCTCAGATACTAGAAGTATTAACTGTGGATCCATGGAGCCATAGATCACATGAAGCTTCCTGAAAGATGTATCTGTTATTGGATGTTGTTGTAGAAGCCACCTAGATAGAACCATGCCATCTTATATTTTAGCACACTGTTGCAAATGCTGAAAAGAAAAAAATTCTACCCTTGCCTCATTTTCTTGTTTTGTATACGTTTCTCTCCACCATCAGTATTAGTGACAGTTTGTATTGTTACTTAGGGATGAGTACCAATTAGTAAACAGATTTGTCTGCACTAAGTACTGAAGAGAAATGTATAATTAAAGTAGCTTTCTCAAATATTTAGTGGTAAATTCATGTTTTATTGATTTGTGCAACACTAAAGAGAGAATAGATGAAATTTTTTAAAAGCTTTAAAACAGCAATTCTTGAGACCCCTAGGGATCACCAAGACCTTTTCAGGGAGTCCGCAAGTTTAAAATAATTTCCATAATATTGAGACATTATTTACTCACTTAAATACTCATCTCTTTTCCTGCTACCTATAAGGCTGAATTTTCTTCACATACTTCAACAAAAACCTACTGATACAAATGGAATGTAAAAGCAGATAAAAGAAACCTATTTTCTTCAATTAAGTCATATTTTAAAGAGATTTGCATAAATATGTAAAATAATGCCACTCTTCTCCCTAAAGTTTTTTTAATTCTTATTTTTAATTTTTAATAATTTTATGTTAATGTGTAATGGATTTGTTATTTTAAATTAACACTTTAAAAGTTTTGTCAGTAGACATTGGTAGCTATAAACTCATAAACAAAAGCTCTTTGGAATCCTCCACAATTTTTAAGAGTGTAAACAAGTCTTGAGACAAAAATGTTTGGGAATTGATACTTTAGATGGTTAAATTAAATGCCAAATTTTGTGAAATAAAAAATTTTAAAACTTCCACAGGACCGACCAGCTGCTGTTTTAGTTACATTTGGCTATTTTCAATCTGAAATCTTTCTTGAGGAGCATTTCTTTCCTTTGTTTAGCAACAAAGGGATGTTTCACCTTATAAGTGACTCAGTCAGTATTCTGAATAAGTAACTTTTTAGAAATGTTAAACACAGTTATGTCTAGTTAGAACAATAGAAAACTGTTAACTTGATTCTTCAAAGTTCTACCTAGATCTGACTTTGAGACATGCCTTAAGTTCTGTATTATTTCTTTAAATTGCACTGAAAAAGCATTTTGATTTTTTCCTCAACCTATCTTTCAGATGTTCTCTGTGTGGATATGTGTGTAGCCATCCGCCTTCTTTAAAATCCCATATGTGGAAACATGCAAGTGACCAAAATTATAACTATGAACAAGTAAATAAGGCTATCAATGATGCAATTTCACAAAGTGGCAGGTGCGTGATAAGTTTCCTGTACCCTTCCTCTCTCCCCTCATTCATCTCATATGTTTGAATCCGAAGATTCACTCCCAACCAATTATTTTAAATTTAAAATTTATAAATATCTTGCTTTTGTTTTTTAGGGTTCAAGGACAATCCCCTGGAAAGATTTTATCAGACAGCACTGATGAGAAAGCTAATTCTGTTGTGGGGATTTCAGAGAATTTGGTGTCATTTTCAGAAACAGTTAACCAGGCTCCCAGTGAAGTTATAGGTCCCAGCGAGAATAAAAAACTTAGCCCAGCAAAGAGTAATACCTCACAAAGTTCTGAAAAGAACCCCAAACAGGCCCCTCCCAATATGGAATGCTGTGTTTTGCTCTTCTGTTGTTGTATTTGTGGTTTTGAATCTACTAGCAAGGAAAATCTCTTAGATCATATGAAAGAGCATGAGGGTGAAATTATAAACATCATTCTAAATAAGGACCACAACACAAATCTAAGCACAAATTAGTTGGAATAATTATCCTAGCAGCACCTCTACCTTTGTTAATGTCAGCTGAGGTACTATAGAGGAAATTACTCATGTGTTATTTGTATAAATGGCAAGTGTGACTTTGGTGAACTAAATCCCTATTGCAGTAAGAGAAGGAACTCTAAATGGGAAATACTCAAAAAAGAATAAACAGTCCTAGTTACAGGGAGCAAATGGGAAAGAAAGAAGTTCCTGTTGACCTTGTGTTCCTCCATCTTGTGCCAAATATTTGCATTTCCAAATGCCTATTATAGACCTGAACAAAGGAGTTAATATAAAGTATTTTCAGGAACCATTGTAGTAAAAGTACCTCCTTTATCTTAGGTCAAGGTTATTTGTCCTCTTTTCCAGCTGATGGCAGTAACAACTCTTGGGGTAGAAAGGAATGAAAACTAGGTCTCTTCGCTGTTAACTGACAAGGAGGGTAAGATCAGAAGGCAAGCAAAGGATAAGTGGACTTTGGAAGAAGGCAGTATTTTCAAAGAGTTTCATTGACTGTCTTTGAAGTATGTATTTGGAATCCCATACTGAACTGAAAGGAAAATGGTCATTATTCAAGCTTGACATAAACAGGATTTAACCCTATTTTTACAAACATGAAACCAGCCACCTTTGTATTCAAAGTGTAGGTTGCTAATAGACATTTTGAAAGTGTATTTTCATTTACATGTATGGGATCGTTTTTTAAGGGGAAATAAGGGAGGATTAATCAGGAAATCACCAAAAAAAAAAAATAGAAATCCAGTTTCATGGAAATGGTAACTGTAAAAGTACTCATTGCTGCTCAAAGTCTCTAAGTGATATTCAGAGCACTGTAGTTTTCTAAGTAAAGTAAAATATCATTCAACCCCATCTCCCAAGTGAAAGCAAGCAAGCTACCAGAGGCTTACTAAAACTTTAAATATGAAGAGTTTTGTTTGTTGATTGCTAAACCATTTTGCTGACAGTTGTCACCATCTTTAATTGAGTGAGAAGTATGTGATAGCTTTTCCTTGATAAATGGTTTCTCTTTAAATCATTTCAGAAGATAGAGGGAGAAATTTGATGGCACTTAAAATGAGGACTTCTTTTATTTTTAATTTGTAAAGTTTTTGAATCTGATATTTTTATGTTTTCCTGCCAAAGTGGAATAAAAAGCATAAGTACTGTATTCTGAAAAATCCAGATTACCTATAAAAGTTTAAATAACAAACAGGGTTTAATAGTCTTCAAGGATATGTCTTGCCTAAGGAAAATCTAGAAAAATTTAGGATGTTCCATGAAAGAGTGATATGAAGAACAGATTTTTTTTTTAAAAGGAAATTGCCTTGAAACCTGCAATCACATAGGTGCAATTCTCCCTTCTAGTTTTTCACAAGTTACAAATTTTGTGTAAGAAACTTTATTATAATGTATTTCAAAGAGTGGTAGTAAGAACAATGTTTTTTGTATTTATTATCACGTATTTATGCATTATTTCTGTTACAGAAATATACTGTAACTACAGCTCCGAAAGGCTGGTGTACACCCAGTGCACCATATTCATGGTGCTACTTCTGTTTTTATTTTTCTAATATCCTCCTTATCAAAGACTGTGATGCTGAGCAACTTTGAGTTTGTTGGGAGTGTTGTATATACACTTCTTACTTAAGGTAGCAGAATAAGCTCCAAAGTCTACAGAATGGAATTAAAGTTTTAAGGTATTCTTATGGAATACTTTTAAGTTATAGCACTGATTTGCGTTTCTTACAGTATAATTTGACAATGACTTAGGTTACATATGCATAAGTGTGTTAAATAAAATTAAGATTTTGCAGCAATGTCACATCTCATTAATTAAAATTGCCTTTTGCCCTTTTATTGAATTTAAGTCCACTTAAGAGATTTTTTTAAACAGATTTCAAAACATTTGTGTGTAATAAGTCTATCACTGAACCCAGTCAGTGTATACGAAATAATGATAAATTTACATTTTCATAGTCTCATCTTTTCAGAATCAAAATGCAACATAATAAATTTTGAATCAGAGTCAAATATTTTAAATGGCACCATTGTCATCACAGTGGTCAGCACTGATATTGTTGGTCAGATTTTCACTTCCAGCCATTTCTACACAGTTAGAGGATATGGAGCTTCATTTTTTCAGGTATAGAAAACAGTAATGCTGAAAATGGACAACTTTAAGGAATTCCCATGTTAAATATGCAACATAGAAATTTATTTTCATGGTTCCCATTTTATATAATTATTTTGGGGGGAGAAGCCCCAATTCTCTCCACTCCCTCTCTATAAAAAAAATAAGTGCAGATAGTGGGGGTTTTTTTTTTTTGGCCTCTTTTTGGTGCCCTCAAACCAATTCCATTGATTGTTTCTTACATTTTCCACATGGGATCATGAATTTAAAATTGTCACGGGTAATGGAAAAAAAGTGAAAGCCACAAAAATAGTCATTAAACTTGTATCAAGGCCCATTGTTTGAATCCACAGAGTTTTACTTTCCCATTATTTTATGATATTGTGGGCCAGATTTTAACACTGAGGTTAACACTGTCAAACCCAATAATGGAATGCTTTTAAAAATAAAAAAGTATTCCAAACATTGATATGTCAAGGCTATAATTTCAACAGACTAAAACATCAAAATAACAGGTAGGAAATCCTCTTTATAACAGAGATTAGTGATGTCATTAGTACAAGATCTTCATACAAAACTATTTTAAGAACTCTACACATTTAAGATTTCCAGAACTGATCCTGAAAGCAACTTTTTAAAAAAGGTTCTTGAGTAAGATATGAGAATTCTGTGATCAACAGTGTTACATTATTTCTGTGATGGTTGAGTCCCTTTTGTGTCTGCATCAACACCCGGAAAATTACTATACCACACTATACTTGCGCCTTATATTTTCAGTTCTCTGGCCAGCCAATTTAATTTAGTGACACTGTAACTTTTGTTCGAAATACTTTAATCTTGTTTGAGATAGAAAAAAATCATTCCAAAACCACTTAAGAGTTGTCTGTACTAGTGAAGCAAAATAGTGGGTCCCTATGTTTACATTTCATCATCCTACGGTGTACTTGGATTGACAAGGAAGAGCAAACTCCTGTCTGAAGATTCATAGATTTTTTCAATTTTTACAAGCACTTATTTAATCATTAATCCTTAAAATGTACAGCAGGTGCTCAAAGTAATGTTATGTAAAATATATTTAAAAGAAATTTGAGTTTAATATTCATGGACATGGATATATGTATTTTTTTAAGAAATAAGCGTTGTATAACACTATGGCACTGCTTTTATAGCCAAAGCATTAAAATCTTTAGAAAACTGACATGTAAAGGCTACAGTTAATTTTAACACTGTATCTTATTAAAATAGGATGATCTGCATTTTATAAAATTATCCAGCACATTAAGCTGCATGCCTTAAAGCCTAAAATTCTAGGATCGTGTTCATGATGGAACAGAACAATGAAGCAAATTCAACAATGCTTCCTTAACTACCTTCTGAAATACTGTACGATGTTAGAATAATTTATTTTGCTTTACAGGAGTTTGTCTTGTATTGACTTTAATATTGTATTTTGGTAATAAATTTTTTGTTAAAAATACTTGTCTTTATTGGATTAATCCACTTAGAAATGTTAATTTGGGACCGTTATTTACAAAGTTATGAAATACTTTATAAAGTTTTAAGTGGTCAGTGATCACTAATCACTATTCATTAAAATAACTATATTGAACTCTAGTAAACTGAACATATGAGCTCACTTGACAAAAAGTATTTGAGCTTTTCAAGTCAAATAATTTTAGAATTTTTCTTCCAAAAATAATTGACTTCTTACCTTATTTCAGTAGTGCTTTTTAACTTTGGGAAAGCGTTTTTATACCTGTTGCCTCACAAATTATATTCCCCATATTTAGACTCCCGATGCAAGCATCAGTGACTTCTCATTTAAAGTTCACAATCCAGTTCCTGGTAGCAGATATCAGAGCTCAGATCATTCTCCATCTTTCTCAGTGAATTACTGTAAACTAGCTTAGTGTTCCTCTTCCCTGCAACTCTGCTCCAGGTTATATGTTTCCTCCAGCATCTTAGCTTTCTAGTTACCCAAACAAGACCTATGACCTACTCCTCTGCGTCATCCATGCACGAGAAAAGGTCTTGTTCTCGTTGTCACAGGTGTTCTACTTCAAGTTAAGTACTGTTAATACTTTTGTTCAACCATCTCCCTTGCCCAAATCTAACACTGAATTACTGTTAACCTCTGCCTTTTCCATGACTGCAAGCTTCTGAGCGGCGTGGAAGTTGCACCACTGTGTTGACTTAGTTCGTTACACATTATTTAATCACATCTGTTGCAAGAACACAATTCTTGCAATCATCCCTAATTAGTACTCTATCCTAGTGGTCTCCAAAATGGGAGGAGTCCCACTGATCTTAAGGGAGGCTGTGATCAGAGGCATCCTGCCCCACCACACACCCAGTAACCAATAATGGGCTTTTGTCTCCAATGTAACCATACTTAATGCACTAATTATTGCTCAGCTGTTCCACTTTACCCCATATCTATGCTCTCTCCTAACTTTTCTGAACCAGGCCAGTCCTCCGGGCAGGGATAACCTGAGAACACTACCCACAGGAGTAGTAGCTACATACATGTGGTTGGATCCTCACAATATCTACCCTTTGCTTTCCAGACCGCCTTATGGTTGTGAGGGTGGGTGAGGGGGAGTGCCCTTCAGAAAGTGGACTCTACATTCCTGGGCAGTGATGAGTAAAAATAAGCCATGACCTTTTTTTTAAAAATTGTTTTGGATGGATTTGTAAGCAGGGATCAGATGAGATTTTCATTAGAGATACTACTTTATCTTTTCACCCCAACCCCCTCATCTTCCACTTCCTTATTTCTGTCAAAGGTGCTACCATCCTTCCAATCACCCAGATTCCCAACCCATGTGTCATCCTTGACCCCTTACACTCCCTCACCTCAATATCCAGGTGGTCAGTTTGCATTTTCTATATCCACAATATCTCTGACATCTATCCTTCTAAGACCATACCCATCCTAGTTCAAGCCTTCATCACCTCTAATTTGGATTATTCAAATTACCTCCTAATTTGATCCCCTTTACATAAATCTCTCCTCACTCTAATACATCCTCCAGAAACTTGCCAAAGTGATTTTTTCTAAAACAGGTCTGACCATGCCATTGCCTTACTCAGTAAACACCAATGGCTCCTTACGGACCCTAGGATCCAAGATAAATTTCTGTTTAGCATTTAAAGCACTTCACAACCTGGCTCCAAACTAACTCCAGTTTTATTATGGAATTCTCCTTGCACTATAAGATCCAGTCAAACTGGTCTTCTGATTATTTATTGCAACCATAATATATGTAATATATAGATATATGTAAAATGTAGGTGGTGTGGGGTAACAAATATAATTCATATGTCATGAATCTGATCTAAGATTTAGCCCACCTCATTCCAAGGAGACTGATTTAAACCTTTGTGTAGAGCAAGAGGAAAGCTCTGGCTTGGTGCTTGCTCCTTCCTTCACCCACTTATCTCTAAGAGGGATATTGAGTTATAATTATATTTATCCACTACACCTCAAATATTGAATGACAACTGGAACAGTATATTTGGGACCAGGATAAATACCACTTTCCCTGACTGGTCTAAAGGGAAAGAAAGATAGCTGTTATTAGCTTAACTACCTCCAAGCAAATACTGGTTGCACAAAAGACCATCATAAATAACCTCTTTATTAAAGTAAGTAGTCAACAGAAATTGATTCAAACTATCTATAACCACAGAGGGGGAGAAGTTCCAAATCACAAATAATAGAGAAAATGCAAATTAAAGTGATTCTGGAGTTCAATTTTCTGCCTATTGGATTAGCAAAGATGACAAAAAAAAAAAAAAAACAAACAAACCTAACCACTCTTGGAAGAGATGCTAAAAAACAAATTAATGAATTATTGAAATTGTCTCTAGCCATTCTAGGAAGGAATGTGGAAGTGTCATCAAAAAGTCACTAAACTATGCTTACCCTTTTACACAGCTATTACCACCACCACTAGATCAAAGAAGGAGTAAAAGGATCCATATGTAAAAAAATATCAAGTCAGTAACCATTTATTGTTTATTATGTTCCCATCTGTACCAAGCACTGGGAATACAAAGAAAGGCAAAAACGGTCCTTATTCTCAAGAAACTCGTGGTCTAATAAAAAATATAACACGCCAACAGCTCTCTATGAACAAGATATATACAGGATAAGTTAGAGATAACCTATGGGAGATACTAGAATTAAAGGGGACAAGGAAAGGTTTCTTACAGAAGGTACAATTGTATCTGAGACTTATAGAAAGTCAGGGAAGTCAGGAGGCAAACGAGGAAAGGGAGAGAATTTCAAACGTAGAGGACAGGAGATGGACTGTGATATTCAAGAAACAGAAAGGAGGCCAGCATCCCTGGACTTTAGAGAATACGGGGGTAAGTAAGGTATAAGAAGAGCAGAAAATGGCAAGGTTATGAAGGGTTTTAAAAAACAAACAGAAGTATTCTATTTTATCTTAGAGGTAACAGAGTCACTACAATTTATTGAATGGGGAGAAGGGCGAAGGTGACATTTTATTGTTCAATCGAGGGAAGGACATGTAAGGGAGAAAAAAAAAACTAAATGCTTGTAAAAAAATAAAAATAGAAGAATGGAATTTTTATTTAATACTTTCTTTTTCCATAATTAAATGTAAAAACAATTTTAATTCATTTTTTAAAGTTTTGAGTTTTAAATTCTCTCCCTCCCTCTCTACTCCCCTCATTGAGAAGACAAGCAGTTTGATACAGGTGATATATGCATAGTCAGGCAAAACATACTTCCATGTTGAATATATTGTGAAAGAAAACACAAATCAAAAACAAAAAAAAAGATAGTTGTTTTTAGAGTATGCTTCAATCTGTGTTCAGACACCCTAAGTTATTTTTCTGAAGATGGAAAGTATTTTTCATTTTAAATCCTTCAAAACTCATCATTATATTGTTGATACTGGCCCACAGTTGATCATCAAACAAAATTGCTCTTACTAGCTGCAATGTTCTCCTACTTTTGCTCCCTTAACTTTTCATCAGTTCATGTAAACGTTTACAGATTTTTGAGAAAGCATCCTGCTCATCATTTCTTATAGCAAAAATAGTATTCCATTACAGTCATATACCTCAACTTGTACATCCATTCCCAATTGATGGGCATTCTCTCAATTTCCAATTCTTTGCCACCACAGAAAGACCTATAGATATATTTGGTCATCTAGGTCCTTTTCTTTCTTTTTAAAAAAATCTTGTTGGAATACAGACCTAGTAGTGATATTTCTGGGTCAAAGGGTATATATGGTTTCATAGCCCTTTGAGCATAGTTCCAAATGGCTCTGCAGAATGTTGAATCAATTCATAACAGTGCTTTAGTGTCCCAGTTTTCCTACACGCCCTCCAACGTTTGTCATTTTCCTTTTCTGTCATATTAGCCAATCCGATAGGTGTGAGGTGGTATCTCAGAGTTGTCTTAATTTGCATTTCTCTAATGAATACTAACATAGAGCATTTTTTCATGACTATAGATAGTTTTGATGACTTCCTCTGAAAACTACCTTTGATTATCTAACAATTAGGGAATGGCTCTTTTTTTTATAAATTTGACTCAGACCTCTATATATTTGAGAAATGAGATCTTTTTCAGAGAAACTTGCTATAAAATTTTTTCAGTTCTGATAATTGTGTATTCCCATCCTCTTTTACCTGTTTCTTTGTCTCTGTCTCGCTCTCTTCTGTCTGTCTGTGTCTCTCTTTTCCCTTTCACCCTGTTCATCCTCAAAAGTGTCTTACTTCTGACTACCACCTCCCCACCTCTTCCTTTCTATCAGCCCTCTCCCTTCTTTTATCCCCTTCCTTTCCTACTTCCCTGTAGGGTAAAATAGATCGCTATACCCAACTGAATGTGTATGTTACTCCCTCTTTGAGCTAATTCTGATGAGAGTAAGGTTCAAGTGCAGTTCACCACTTCCCCATCCTATCTTCCCCTCCAATGTAAAAGCACTTTCACACCTCTTTTGATTGGAAATAATTTACCACATTCTATCTCTCCCTTTTCCATTCTCCCAGTGCATTCCTCTTTCATCCCTCAATTTTGTTTTTGTAGATATCATTGTCAACTCACACCCATACCCTCTGTCTGTGTAAACTTCTTCTAATGATGAGAAAGTTCTTAGTAGTTCTGAGTATCATCTTTCCATGAAGGAATGTAAACATTTTAACCTAATTGAACCCCTTATGATCTCTCTATCATATTTATCTTCATATGTTTTTCTTGAGTCTTGTGTCTGAAGTCAAATTTTCTATTCAGCTCTCCTCTTTTCATCAGAAATACTCAAAAATTCTCTATTTCAGTGAATATCCATCTTTCCCCTAAGGGATTATATTCAGTTTTGCTGGGTTGTAAGCCTAGCTATTTTGCCCTCAAGGATATCATATTCTAAGTCCTTTGGTCCTTTAATGTAGAAGCTGCTAAATCTTGTATTATCTTGACTGTGACTCCACAATATTTGAACTCTTTCAATCTGAACTGCTTGCAATTTTTTTCTCCTTGAGCTGGGAGCTCTGAAATTTTGCTATAATATTCCTGGGAGTTTTCATTTGGGATCTACTTCAGGATGTGATTGGTGGATTCTTTCAATTTCTATTGTACCCTCTGATCCTAGGTTATCAGGGCAGTTTACTTTGATAATTTTTTGAGAGATGATGTCTAGGCATTTTTTTTAAATCATGGCTTTCAGAATGTCCAATAATTGTTAAATTATCTCTCCCCAATCTAATTTTCAGGTTAGTTGTTTTTCCAATGAGATATTTCATATTTTCTTTTTTTTTTCATTCTATTGATTTTGTTTTATTGCTTCTTGATGTTTTATATTTTTCTTGTTTGTTTTTATCATTATATTGTATTATGTATTGTTTGTATAAAGTATTATTATTTCTTTGTTTTGTTTCTTGTCTCATGGAGTCATTAGCTTCTACTTGCCTAATTCTAATTTTTAAGAAACTATTTTCTTCAGTGAGGTTTTTTATATCCTTTTCCATTTGGCCAATTCTACTTTTTAAGGAGTTTTTTCTTCAGTGAATTTTTGTGCTTCATTTTCCATTTGGCCAATTCTGCTTTAAGGAGTTCTTTCCTTCAGTGTATTTTTGTGTCTATTTTACCATTTATCCTATTCTGGTTTTAAAAATATTATTTTCTTCAGTATTTTTTGTGTCTCATTTACTAAGCTGTGGACTTTTTCCATAATTTTCTTTCATTATTTTTATTTATTTTCCCAATTTTTTCCTCTACTTCTCTGATTTGATTTTTAAAATCCTTTTTGAGCTCTTCCAGAAATTCTTTTTGGTCATGAGACTAATTTACGTTTTTCTTTGAGGCTTTGGATATAGCTGTTTTGACAGTATTTTCTTCTTCATAGTGTGTTTTGATCTTCCCTGTCACTATAGTAACTTATTATTGTTTGCTCATTTTCCAACCTAATTCATAATTTTAACTTTATGTTAAAGTTGGACTCTGCTCATGGAGTCAAGAGGGTACTATCCCAAGCTTCAGGCCTTTCTTGCTACTATTTCATCCTGTGGGTCTATAGGATTTGATTCTTCCAAGGTGGTATGATCTAAGGAGAATTGTGGTCACTGTTCTCCTGGCCTATGCTGTAGTGTGTGAGCAACCATAAGCATTCTCTTTTCCACCATGGAACAGTGACCAGGGTTCCCACTTCCCCATGACCTCACACTCTTAGTGCTCTGCCATGCCTTGGCACTGTGATTCAGAACCATTAGATGGAAAGTTATTTCACTCCATCCTTTTGTTGGTTTTGCCACTCTAGAATTCACTTTGAGGTGTTATTTTAAAGCAATTTGGAGGGGAATTTGGGTGAGTTCAGAAGAGTCCCTGCTTTTACTCTGCAATTTTCAGAGGTTCTGGATCAGAGAAGCAATCCTGAACTTTTAAATGGTTATATGAAACTTTTGGAGTCACAGTCAGGTAGAGAAAGCAGGACTCCAACATATCCCTTAACTTCCAGCACCTGCAACCCTAAACATGGCTAAGACAGATTCTCTTCAGCACCTACCCAAACAAATCACTCTTCTTTGGAACTGGGAGTTCTCCCTTTCAAAAAGTTCATCTACTTTTGTGTTTCTTTCACCTACTGTAAAACTTCCCTGATTGTTATGAAAATCCATTCTTTTACAATCAAGAACCACCTACACAGCAAAATTATTTTAGGGAAAGAAGGATATTCGATGCAATAGAGGACTTTCAAGTATTCCTGATGAAAAGAGCAGACCAGAATAGAAAATTTGACTTTCAGATACAAGATTCAAGACAGGTATATAAAGGTCAACGTGAATGACATGAGGCTGAGTTGATAAGGATAGTCCTTTTCTTTCCTTTTTAAAATGTCATTGGTCTGTATTCCAACAAGATTTAAAAAAGAAAGAAAGAAAAGGACCAACATCACCAAAAATATTTATAGCAGTTCTTTTTGTGGTGGCAAAGAATTAGAAATTGAGCGGATGGCCTTCAATTGGGGAATGGATAAGCAAGTTGTGGTATATGATTGTGATGGAATACTATTGTGCTTTAAGAAATGATGAACAGGGTACTTTCAGAAAAAGGTAGAAAAACTACATGAATTGATGCAAAGTGAAGTGAGTAGAACCAGGAGAACACTGCACCCAGTAATAGCAATATTGTATGATGAACAACTATGAATGAATTAGCTATTACCAGCAATCCAATGATCGAAGACGATTCTGAAGGACTAATCAGAAATCTGAATGCAGATTGAAGCATATTTTTAAAATTTATCTTGTGAGTTTTTCATCTGTGTTTTCTTTTACAACTTAAATAATATGGAAATGTTTTACATGACTGCAGTGTATGACCTATATCCAATTGCTTGCCTTTTCAATGAAGAAGGGGAAGAGATGAGACGAGGAAGAGAATTTGGAAATCAAAATTTTACCAAATGAATTAAAAATTGTTTTTACGGATAATTTAAAAAATAAAATATTTTTTAAAGAATCCCAAGATTTACATATTAATGATTGGTAAAGGTATTTTACATCTATCTTGTACTATTTCCTCCTGATAGAGATTAATATGACTAAAACTAACCATGCATTCATATAATTCACAATCCTTTTCAAAACTTCCCTTCAACAGACACCCAATGATTTATCTTATTTTTCAAAAACCAAATCTCAGCATTGTCTGATAGTTTTAATTCCATGTTGGCATCAAACTGTATTGCTTTTTCTTCTACTTCACTACCTTTGAAATTAAACATTGTGTCCATCCCAAGAGTATTGTTCCCTTACACCCAATCCATTGACCTCTGTTTTAGTGTCTGCCCAAAGCTCAATCCAAAAACTAATTAAAATGGAAAAAAATTATTCAAGGACTAATATCTCTTCTATAAAAGGCTAAATTTTCCCTGTCCTTGTGTCCTAAGAGAAAAGATTTTTCTCTCTAGTCTTAAATATAGTAAAAAATGAATGGCATTAAGTGTTCTTCAAAGTTTTATAATTTCTAACTGATGTTTTTGCCATGATATAAAAAATTAGATTAAATAGTTATAAACAAGATAGGGTTTAAGGTGAGGATCTTTAAATGTGGGGAATATTTAGGACATTTTGTAATGAATCAGATTGTAAAGCCAATTGGGAGGAAAGGATAGAATATAGTCACTTGTTTGCCTCTAGATTGGCTTCTGCATAGCATTTCTCATTAAGTGTCTAGAGCTAAAATTCTTGCACATTCCCTTTCTGTTCTGGAAATGGAATGATTATAAAGTAATCTTTCTTCCTTTTTTTTTTGCCCTGAAAAAACTTAGGATTAGGACCATGTGATATGATAAAGTGGTTTCATTTTGTTGCATTTGAAAACTAGTATGTAAGATGTTGAGGTTATTCTCAAATATTCAGTCTGCCAACCAAATGGACTGTCATGGAGTGATCTATGAATCTCTTTTAATTCAATTCAATACATACTAGACACTTATTGCCTTTATGGTATTGTACTAGATGATGGGGTTACAAATACAAAAAAGACCAAAAAAATAGCCCCTGCCTTCAAAAAACGTATATTAATTTGGGGATCCAACATATAAACAGAGAAGCAAATATAAGATAGCTTGAGGAAGGAGAGGACACTAACAACAAAAGGGATGAGGAAAAAGCTCCAGTGGATGGTGGTACCTAAGCTCAAGCTTGAAGGAATGTCAGAGGTGGAGGTGATGTGGAGTGCATTTCAGGCATGACAGCAGACTGTGCAAACTCGCAGAAGTAGGAGCTAGAATGTTGAGTTCAGGTAACAACGAGGAGGCTGGTTCACCTAGAACATAGAATGAGAGAAGAGGAGTAATGTGAAATTACTATAAAAAGGCTGAAGAAGATTGTGGAAGGCTTTTAAACTAAAGAAACCATATGTTGTCCTGGAGAAAATGGGACCCAGTCAACCAACCAGCATTTATTTATTAAGTATCTGTTATGGGTCAGCCCTTGTCAAGGTGATAGGGATGCAAAGACAAAAGCAAAATAGAACCTTGCTCTCAAGGAATTTACATTCTGGCCAAGGAGAGAATATGTGCGTATAAAGGTATATGGAAAACATTTTTAAAACTGGTGCAAGGTAGTCTTGAAGAGGAATGTTTTAAAAGGTTTCTGATTAAGAAAGTAGAGTAGTCAGAATGAGAACATCAATTTGGCAGCTTTAGAATCCTATAAGAATGTGAGCACCTTGAAAGAGAGAGAGAGAGGTAGAATGGGGTAAATTATCTCACATGAAAGAGACAAGAAAAAGCTTTTACACTGGAGGGGTAGAGGGAGGAGGTGAGGGGGAGCGAAGGAACCTTCCTCTCATCAAAACTGACTCAAAGGGGGATTAATATACTCACTCAATCTATCTTATTCTACAGGAAAGTAGGAGGAGAAGGGGATAAAAGATGATGGCGGGGGGTGGGGGTGGATTGGGGAGGTCATATTTGAAGGAGGCAAAACATTTTTGAGGTGGGATAGGGTGAAAGAAGAGAGAGAAAATAGAATAAACAGGAAAGGAGGAATAGGATGGAGGGAAATACAGTTAGTAACTATGAAAAAAATTCTGAAGCAAGTTTCTTAGATAAACTTATGGAGAACTGAATCAAATTTATAAAAAACAAAAGCCATTCCCCAACTGATAAATGGTCAAAATATATAATCAGTTTTCAGGTTATAAATCTATAGCCGTATTAAAAAAAATACTCCAATTCACTATTGATTGGAGAAATGCAAATTGAAACAATACTTACCTCATACATATTAGATTGGATCATAGGACAGAAAAGATAAATGACAAATGTTGGAGGGAATGTGGGGAAAAATGAGACTTTAATTAACTGTTGGTGGAGCTGTGAACTGATTCAGCCATTCTGAAGAGCAATTTGGAACTATGCCCAAAGGACTATAAAACCATGTATTCCCTTTGACCTAGCAATACCACTACTAGGTCTGTATCCCCAAAAATGATACAAAAGGAAAAGGACCTATATGTACAAAAATAGTTAGAGTAGTTCATTTCTGAGGGGCAAAGAATTAGAAATTGAGGGGATGCCCAACAATTGAGGAATGGTTGAACAAGTTGGAATACTATTGTATCATAAGAAATAATGAGCAGAATGTTCTTAGAAAAACCTAGGAAGATTTGCATTGGCTAATGCGAAATGAAATGTACCCTGTACAAAGTAATAGCAATATTTTAAGATGATGAACTATGAATGACTTAGCTATTCTCAGCGATATAACAATCTAAGACAATTCTGAAGGACATGATGAAAAATGCTATCCATCACCAAAGAAAGAACTGATGGTGTCTGAATACAGATTGAAGCATACTTTTTAAAACTTTCTTTATTTTTTTGAGTTTTTTTTCTATGTTTTCTTTCACAACATGACTGTTATGGATATGTGTATATGACCTATATTGAACTACTTGCCTTCTCAATGAGGAGGGTGGGATGGGGAGGAAGCAAAGGAGAGAATTTGGAACTCAAAATTTTATAAACAAACATTAAAAATTGTTTTTACATGTAACTGGGGGAAAATAAATAAATAAAGTAGAAGTAAAAAAAAGAAAAAAAAGAATATGAGCTCCTGGAGGGCAGATAAAGTGTTTTCCTTTCTATTTGCCCCTTATACTTAGCACAGTGCCTGGCACATAATAAATGCTTATTGATTTACTGTTGACTGACTATCCTATGATTCTAATCCACAGTTGTGTTCTGAATCATCTGGATTAAATAGTCTTCCCTTTATATTTAGTGGACCCTTTCCTTTGAAATACAAAATGTAAATTCATGTTAAACTAATTCAAATAAGGCTGTGCATCATAGCTTTCAAAAGTTAGATTCCTTTCACCAAATATATATATATATATTTGGTAAATATATAAATAAATGTACTAATGTACTAATGTCCTAATATAGATAATACATATTTACCACATATATATAAACCAAAAATATGTCACTCATATATTCTTCAAAGAGAAAATGTACAATAGATGGGATATATTTGGCACACTAATCCAGGAAATAATTTTAATCAATTAATGATCTCAGAGCAGCTATTTCTGTTGTACTAATTCTTAGTTTTCTTCTTTATGATAAATAGAAAATAACACTGAGATAGGTAGTTAATCTACCTCAGTATCATAACTCAAGCAATTGACTAGTAATTAAATCATGTATGTGGTTAATAAAGTTTGCCAGTTACTCAAAGACACATGATCATCTTAAATATCTTGAATAAAGGAGTGACAACTGTCAACTGGTTAATTAGCCTCTTAAAATAAAATGCTAAAGATTTATTTTCTTTAGCATCTGATAAAATCTATTTAAATATTCACTGTTACAAGGAATATTACACCTACAGTCCTCTTGCTCTTGATTTTAATGATTCTTTTCTACTTGTCATTTTTATTAATTTTAGTATACACATTTCAAAAATAATGTAGCTGTATTTTTCTGAAAATAACTTTGTCAATCTACATCTTGCTTTCTTTATTTATGTCAGCACCCTCGTTCTTTATTTGAAGCAATATCTCCAACTACAAAAGGTGTTGGAAAATTCTATTTCAAGTCTATGGAAGAAAAAAAAACTGAGTATGCTCCTTAAAAAAAGAAATGAAGTTTCAAATTTTAAGCTGCTTTTTTCTCCCCTGATTTTTCTGGTGCCAACTTTCTGGAGTAGAGTTGGAGACTGATGAACATTTTACCAAGAAATCTCAGCTGTGGGACAAAACCATACTTACCACAGTTATCAAAAACTTACTTGTCTGTTGCAACATGTTAATTTTTCTGTAGTTTCTGGAGCATCCTATAACAATTATATCAAAGTTATGGAAGAAAGTATTGGAAAAAGAATTGGCTTGCGACAAGAGATACAAAACCTTGCCCATGGAACACACTCCCTGAAAATCAGAAACCAATAACTCATTGAGCTAGCAAGAAATATTAAAAACAAAACCAAAAGACTGAAAAAGATAAAAGAAATGTTAGGTGTCTCATAGCCAAAACAACTCACCTGGAAAAAAGATTGAAATAAAAACATTTTAAGAATCACTGGACTATCTGAATACCATAGCAACAAAAAAAGAACTTTTATATCTTATTTCAAGAAATTTTTTAAAAACTACCTAGATTTCTTAGAACTAGAAGGCAAAGTGGACTTAAAAAGAATCTATTGGCCACTTCCTAAAATTAAACCCCAAATGAAAATTCTCAGGAACTGCATGGCCAAAATCCAGAGCTTCTAGCTCAAAGAAAAAAAATGCTGACTGCAAGCAATCAGAAAGAATTCCAACACCAAGGAGCCACACATAGGATCACAGACATTTTAGCAGCTGCCACTATAAAGGAGTGGAGTATTTGGAATATAATATCCCAGAAGTCAAAGAATGTGAGTTTAAAAACAAGAATAATTCACCCCACAAAACTGAGTGGAATGCTGCAGGGGAGAGAGGAGAATGGATCTTTAATGAAACAGAGGATTTTCAAGTATTCTGATGAAGAGAACAGAACAGCATAGAAACTCTGAAATACAAACTCAGGGGTTAAGAGAAATATAAAGAGATAAATGTGAATGAAGGACTAAACAAAGATAAACCACTTACATTCAAATATGAAGAGAGGATACTGAACCCTATCATCATCATGGTTCATAGAGGGAGTCTAATTAGACAAGCCTGGGATGGGTTCTGTTATGTCCTAATGATCTTAAGAAAACAATGTAAAGAGAGGGGAAAAGTGTGTGTTCATCCTTCATTGCCGAACAAGACCATGCCATCAGAGAAATGATGACATGACTTGCACTTGACTTTGTTTCTGAGTGAGAGAAGGCTGTGCAGGCCACCACCCTCACTTCTCCTCCACAGCCATCTGAATCCAGTGACCAGATATTCATCAGGATAACTGGAGATGACCCAGGATGAGGCAACTGGGGTTAAGTGACTTGCCCAAGGTCACATAGCTTGTGAGTATCAAGTGTCTGAGGTGAGATTTGAACTCAGGTCCTGCTGACTCCTGCACTGGTGCTCTATCCACTGCACCACCTAGAAGTAATACACTGGATACAGGGAAGTGAATGAAAGGAAAGATAGGGAAAATTCTCTCACATAAACAAATTGCACAAATAAACATCTATACAAATAAGGAGGAGGGAGTGGGGAAGAGGAAGCAGTAGACACTTGAACCTCACTCTGATCTGAACTGGTCAAAAGAAAAAAGAATACACGCGCACGCACACACACACACACACACACACACACACAGTTGAATACAGAAAATACAATTGCCTCAACAATGAAACAGGAGGGAAAGAGGAGGGGAAGGGAGGAGAAACTAGAGAGTAGATTAAGGGAGGGATTATTCCCAAGCAAAACAAATTCTAAGTATGTAGGAGTATCATCAAGGTGCCCATAAACTGCAAAATGGATGAACAAGTTATAGTACATAAATGTGATGAAATGCGTTTTTGTATATAGTACATACAGCATATATTGTACATAAATGTGCCAGAACTTTTATCAGTGTAAAGATCACTAGGATTCCAGAGAACTAATGATAAAGCATGCTACTTTTGTCCTGAGAGAGATGTGAAAGCCTTAGAATGCAGAATTAAACCTGTTTTTAAAGACATGATCAATATGGAAAATTATTTTGATTGACTGTGGGTGTTTGTGATGGGTTTTGGTTTTCTTGTGTACTCATTGCATTAAGTGTGGTGAGGGTTTTAAGGCCTTAAAGTGTTAAGGGTGAGAGGGGAGATCTTGGCTGATTAAAACAAAATATATTTAAAAAGAGAGAAAGGAAAGGAAGAGAGGGAAGAAAAAATGGAAAAAGGAAGCAAGGAAGGAAGGAAGGAAAGAAGGAAGGAAGGAAAGAAGGAAGGAAACTTGGAAATTGCAACCAACACAATGACCAACCAGAAATCCTAAGGATTCATGATAAAATATGCTGCCCACCTCCTGAAAGAGAGATAGTAGACTCAGAGTGCAGATTGAGACTAATTTTTTTAAATATGGTCAGTGAAAAATTTTGTTTTGCTTGACTATGTATGCTTATAACAAGAATTTTGTTTTTCTTGCTTTCTTAATGGGGGTGGGGGAGGACAGAAATGGGAGGGAGAGGAGGCTAATCTTTGAAAGGAAAAGAATATTTAATTTTAAAAAAAGATTGATGTTTTTATTCTTGAATAGGTAATGCACATTGTCAATAAATAGTATTTATATGTATTGATGAGTTTGGGTCTGATTTAGTGTATCTGTTGCACTAGTCAACATATGTAATGGTAAATCAATTTGGCACATGCATCATGTGTTACACCTGTGTCCTCTCAGCCAGGGTCTGGACATATGCATAATTCAGTGGGAGACACCCTTTCAACAAAAATTCACTCTTTGCAATTTTATTGTGCTGATTGAAGGATTCATCAAATTGAACAAGAGCTCCCCAAGTACAAACACTTCTGTTGGGCATTTAAAGTCCTTAATAGTTCGTTCACTAAAAACTCCATCTTCTCCTATTCTTCCCCTCACATTACTCAAAACTCCTTTCCCCCATCTCCTCCTTCCTCCCTGTCTTACATGAAGAGGTGACTTTCCTCTTCACCAATGTGCATCATCCTTCAACTTGCATTCTTTATCATATCTCTTCCCATCTTCTTCAGTAGATTATTTTGACTATTGTTCCCACTCTTTGTCTAGTCATCAGTCTTTTTCTACTGATTCTTCCCTGCTACCTACAAACAAGCCCCTGTCTCCGCTTCTCTTTTTTTTTTTAATTTTTAATAAATTTATTTAACTTTTAACATTCATTTTCACATGATTTTGTGTTCCAAAATTTTCTCCCCATTTGTCCCCTCCCCCCTCCCCAATACACTGGACATTCTAATTACCCATATCACCAAT
>CM053769.1:325443724-325470290 GCA_028658325.1 Potorous gilbertii
AAGGGAGGGCAATGGGAAGAGGGAGCAATTTGAAGTCAACACTCGGGGAGGGACAGGATCAAAACAGAGAATAGAGACAATGGGGGGCAGGATAGGAGGGAGGGAAATATAGTTTGTCTTACACAACACAACTATTATGGAAGTCATTTGCAAAACTGCGCAGATATGGCCTATATTGAATTGCCTGCCTTCCCAAAGGGAATGGGTGGGGAGGGAGGGGTGGGGAGAAGTTGGAACTCAAAGTTTTAGGAACAACTGTTGAGTATTGTTCTTGCTACTAGGAAATAAGAAATACAGGTAATGGGGAATAGAAAGTTATCTGGCCCTACAGGACAAAAGAGAAGATGGGGACAAGTGAAGGGAGGGATGATAAAAGAGAGGGCAAATGGTGATAGGGGAAATTAGAATGCTCAGTGTACTGGGGTGGGGAGAGGGGACAAATGGGGAAAAAATTTTGGAAACCAAAATTTTGTGAAAATGAATGTAAAAAGTTAAATAAATAAATTTATATTAAAATAAAAACTTTCCATCCATGCCCCTTTCTTCTCTACATGCTTAAACTTTCTTGCCTTTCCATCTGGTGGATTTTGGTTAAAGCCCTTTTAAAACTGCACATTAACATTACTTTCTGCTCCTAACCTGACACTTCTCCTATACTCTTCTACTTGCTATTACCAATCATATAAACTGAACAGAAAAATTCTGTCTATCTATCTCTCTCCCTCTATCTCCCTGCCCTTCTGAAACTGATCTGGCAGGGTTAAAGACGGGAGGTAATGTGGCATTTTAAGGACATTCCAGCTCAGCCCTTCACTCTAGGCTTCCTGACTGGCTGTATTACAACCTTACAAAGTGTCAGATAAAACACAGACACAGACTTTCATTCACACAGAAACATCAACACAACATATACAGATAAAGCAATATAGATCCAAGAATCAGTTCCTTTGACCATTAAAATCTTTATCCTGGGTAGATGCACCACCTCAATCTGCTAGCATTTCCCATCCCAGTGAACTGTTTCAAGGAATTCCTGGAGGTGCTTCACCTCACCTGGCACCCTTCCTTTTGAACTCCAGTCTTCTCATCCTAGGATTTTCTTCCAAAGGTCCCTCCTATGAGACTGGTTCACCTAAGATGAACCCATCCAACAAAGTAGTACTTTTGCCATCAGTTTCCTACCTTCCTTGAGATCTCAGACTTGTATGGTACCTGGACACTGTGATCTTCCCTTGATTGGTTTAGTCATTCCACCTGCAAACACCAAGGTCTCAGGATCCTTACTCTCCACCGGGGCAGTCGGAGAAGAAGGTGGAGACTGCTCAATCTGACAAGGAGAACTCTTCCCAGGACTCTTCTTCAAGTAGCCCATGGGGAGGCAGGCGTGTCTTTTAGTTCCTGGCCCACGCACCAATTGTTATAAATAGGGACCCCCGTTAAACCCTCTCCCCATCTAGAATAAGGCTCAGACCTGGCCCAATAACAAAACTAAAATCTAGAATGAATGAAAGAAGTGCTCACCTTAAACAAAGAACAATACTTGTTGTGAAATCAGGAAAGCTTTTATTAATCTTTACATTCACTCCCCCTGAATGAATGAGAAACTCCCAAGGAAGGTCACAGGAAGACTACAGACCAATACAAGACTTCTTCTACTATTCCAAAATTCAAATCTCCCGCCTCATCACATATTGGCTAGGAGTCTCCTGAACACCTCGTTTCATGTTCTCCTGACAGGCTTCCTCTCAAACTGTTTGTCAAGCCTGTGCACAAGTTTCTGACTTTTTACCTCACCATGCTAGGTCACAACTCTGATTAACTGCTCTCACTTAAAACTGGGAGGAGTTTTAATGCTGCAGAAACAGAACTTCTCCTTTATTTCCCACAATTTCTATTAAAAGTTAAAGAGATGTCCAACTTATGACCCTTAGAGAAGAGTTTAACTTTTCTATGATAATATTGTTTCTAAGGGAAACATCAGTTTGTTCTCTATTTTTGCACTTCTTACACAATATGTACTAAATTGAACTGAAATACAGTCAGTTATGCTCTAAGTATAAAATTAAAATTTTGCCCAACTCAATTGATTACATTAGAGGACATTTTGAAATAATTCACATTTTTAATTTGCCTCTGCCAATTTCTTTTTTGAGAAACAGCAAGAATACAGAAAATTGTACCATTTCACAATAACTCAGAAGCTGCAATTTTTCTGACACCCAATTCCTCAAGAAAACTTCAGGTCTTTGGCAAGGTAAATTGCAATAATATTTGTATATCTTCTGGAGCTATGGAGTTGTAGGTGGAGGAAGGCTGGTCCCCTCTTCTGCATCCCAAAGCCCCATATTTTCATTTGCCTAACTTCTTCAGACTTTCCTGCCTAGCCTATGAGAATCAGGTTGCAGGTCTAACAACACCCAAGGCCATGGACTGCTCGAGACTGCCACTATTTGTTACAGTATTTATGTATTTCTTAACCATTTAACATATAAAACTGCTACAATTTTTATTAGGTAGCTATTTTTTTAATGTGTCATTGAATTTTGTGTCACCTTATTTTTCCCATAAGCCCTGTGATTTTTATTGCTCAATTTTGCATATCAGTGCTTTTGGGGAATACATATGTCCAGTTATAGCAGAACTGATTGAATTTAATTGACTGACATCACTATTTCCAAGAATATAACCTGCTATTGGGACTGACTTTACAAAGTTTAATACCTTAATGATATCCTCTTAATTTTCTAAAATGTATCTTGGTAGGAAATAAACAAAAAAGTCAATGAGCCATCACAGAAAAATTAGTTTGTAACTTTTACAACAGTAAAATTTCACTAATGCTTTGTTACTGTAATAAATCTCAAAATTTTGCAGGAACCAGGATGGAACATACAGTCCCAAAATAGAATACATGAAGAGAAACACTCAAGTTACACAGGTGATGGGGTACAGACTCTGGAAACCTCCTTGAACCTTCCCATTTAATCTGGCTTTTCATATCCAAAGCTGTTACCCTAGCCTGGCCCTCCATTATCTGTTACTTCTGGATTGCCTCACTTACTTCCCAACCCAGCCCTCCACTGTCTGTTATCTCTTGATTGCCTCCAGCTGTTTCCCACTCTTGATCAGTCACCCCATTCCCTTTGAGATCCTCCTTGGACTCCTTTTCAAGATCCTCCCTAAACCCCTCTTCTGATCACCACAGACTACTAGACCACTCCCAAATCCCTCCCACAGTCTTTCTGTATATTAGTTCTATCTCACCTCCATGAAGGTGCTCAGATTCAAACTGGCCTCTTTGTCAATACGAACATCACAAACGGTGAGTCTTCTTAAGCGTCAACCCAATATGGTGCATCTTTTACAAACTTTGTTTTACTTTGGCTGAAAGAAGGTTTGGGCTGAATTCATTCAGGCCGGACCTACGGTGTTGGTATTTTGGGGTCTCAAGCACTCAACACCTCAACATTATGGTTCCCTGTCCTCAACATAGATACCATTTCAACTAAGTTAATCTTGCACACAGTCTCACTAAAATGTGCTTTTCATGCCAGTGTTGTGGTCTTACCTCCTTTTCTTCAGATTGTTGGGCAAGATTGTCAAAACCCTATTCTAGACCTTACCTGCCTATGGAAAATGGAAGAAGTAGAAACATGAAAATTAAATCACTGCTTGCATTAATTTTTGAAAATCTTTCCTCTAACAGAAATAGCCCAAGTAAAATCAACAAATGATTTTATAACTATAAGACAACTGGCTAGATTTTGCACATTATGAAAAAAATATCACAAAAATAGCCATGGAATGTAAGATCTGAATTGTATAGTCTTTGGGAACTAATTCTACACTTATCACTAATATGTCTTAATGCCAAGAGTATTTGCATTTGTTTTTCAAAATTCATGAACACACTAAATCAGTGCCTACACAAATAATTTGCATTTACATAGCACCTTTCAGTTGATTTTCTCAAACACTTAACAAACATTCACTAATTGCATCTCTAAATACCCTTGAGAAGGAAAATTCTGAGGTAGAGAATCCTCATTCAAGGAATTTCATTTCCAGTGGAGGAAAAAAATCACCAAATCCTTCCATTAAATAGAAATCCTTTTTTTTAAATTCAATTTTTTTTGGGTCTTCATTTTCTCCCTCCTGCCTCCCCATTAATCAAGCAAACAACAACAATAACAACAAAAACTAGTTAAAACATAATTAATCACAAAATGATCACAAAATGGCCATAAAAATAATTATTTTTCATTCTTAACTCTGAGTCCATCACCTCTTTATCAGGAGCATCTTTCAGCATGAGTGCTCTAGAAATGTGGTGGATTATTGTGTTATTAGAGTTCTCAAGCCTTTCAGAGTTTTTACTACATTGATGTTATAGTATAATTTGTTATACTGTTTCTCTTCACTTCACTCTGCATTAGTTCATAAAAATCTTCTCAGGCCTCTCTGAGACTATCATCTTCTTTTTCTTACAGCATTCCATTTCATTCACATACCATAACTTGTTCAGCCATTCCCCAGTTAATGTGAACCTGTTTATTCTCTAGTTCTTTGCCCCATAAAGAGGGCTGTGTTGATTCTAAATATTTTTGTACATATAGGCCCATTTCCTCTTTCTTTGATCTTTTTGGGGTATAGCTTGTTAGTGATTTGCTAGTGATATGTATATACAGTTTAATTGCTTTGTGGACCATTTCCAAATTGTTTTCCAGAATGACTGGATCAGATCGAACCATGTATATAGTTAATATATACATCTTCCCACAGTCCTTCTAATATTTGTCATTTTCCTGTTTTGTCCACCCAATCTAATAGGTATGAGGTAATACCTTAAGGTTATTTTAATTTTAATTTCTTTAATTATTAGTGAGATCATTTTTAATATAGCAATTAAGAGCTTGGATTTGTTTCTCTGAAAACTGCTTATTCATACCCTTTACAATGTATCAACTGAGGAATCTCTCTTATTCTTATAAATTTGAATCAGTTAACTTCTCCTATAGCCTCCCTTTATAGAAGATTGAAAATCCTAGCCATCTCTTCATTTGCTACTAGTTGCTCTGCTTGGTTTCAATTCCATCATCATGTTCATCCTGGGCTTCCCAGGATAAACTCATCATCATGGAGATTGCATCAGCTATGATTGTAGGGCTGGAGGGTGAAGCAAAATCTTCTCCCATGGTCTCCCTTTATAGAGGGTTTGAAGTTACAAAGATCTTCTAATTTGCCACAAGGTAATCTGCTTGATTCACCATTCTTCTCATCATAACCCATTGCCCAGTACCTTCTGGCACTCTCCCACCTTTTATCAACTTCCTTTTGAATATTGTCTTCCTTGATTAGATTGTAATCTTTTTGAGGATAGGGACTATCTTTCTTTTTCTTATGTGTGTCCCAAGAATTTAGCACAGTGCCTGACACATAGTAGGTGGTTTATAAATGTTTATCATATGATATTGTACTTAAATATCCCAAAAATCAAAACTTTATCAGAGAAACTTGCTGCAAAGATTCTTCCTGCACACACACTGCTTCTTTTCTAATTTTAGCTAAATGGGTTTTGTTTATGCAAAAACTTTGAAATTTTATGTCATCAAAAATGTCTATTTTACCTCCTGTAAATCTCTCTATCTCTTGTTTGGCCATTATCTCTTCCTCTATTTATAGACCTAGCAGGTCATTTCTTCCATACTCTTTTTTCTTGTTTTTGATATTAACCATCATGTCTAAGCCAGGTACCCAACTGAGTACTATTTATTCCTATGCTTTTTTGTGTTTTGTGGTTTGGTTTTTTTTTTACAGGAATGAGTATTGCATCTTACCAAAAACTTTTTTCTGAATTTATTGATTTGTTATTTGAATTTGCTGTTTTTGTTATAAATATAGCCAATTTTGTATATAGTTTTCCTAATACTTAACCAGCTCTGCTTTCCCAGTAGAAATCCAATCTTTTCACAATGTATAATCTGTGTGATATGTTGCTATAGTCTTCTTGCTAATATTTTATTTAGAATTTTGGTATTGGTGGAATCTCGGGCATAACAACCCAGGATGGGAGTTCATCAGAACAAAGCAAGTGAGAGTGATGGAGCCCCAGATATTTGCAGTGACTGCTCCTGAGACTATTAGCCCACAGATTAAATGTCTAAAAATGTCTGACTTATAGACATTTATAAGTCACCTACTTGAACTTCTGGGAACCAAAATGGTGGAGTGATCAGTAAATGCTCTCTCCCCCTCTCCTTGTTGACCTTGAAAGAATCATAAAATATTTCCCCAGAAAAATCCTGGATCAGTGGAATCAGCAAAAGGGCAAACAGTCTCATAGCACGTGAGGTTAGGAAAATCACTAAGGAGGATTCGTCTTGCTGTGGTGGAAGCAGAACAGTGCAAGACCAGAGTTGTCCTAGACAGCCCCATCTCAGTGAACTGGGAGGAGATCCGGAGCCCCAGAGGGGTGGAGCCTTGCAACCATAAACACCAGGACCCCAGGCATGCCTCAGCCCTTCAGGGGAAATGAGAACACACTAGGGCAGCGAGGATCACCAACAGCTGAGATTGCCTTTGCTATAGCTCAGCTGAGGAGACCAACCCTACTCCACACTTAACAAGCTAGCTCCAGGGCAAATCCAGGGAAAAAACACAAAAAGACTTCCACCTGGCCTCTGCTTTCTCACACCAGCCAGCTCAGCACCAGGCTCTTTAGCTTCTAGCTGAAAGAACCAGAGGTCACAACATACAAAGCCTCATCATCACGAGTAAAAAGCAAAGCAGAATTTTAAAAGCCAAATTAGAGAAATAGAAGGAAAATTGTCTAATGATTTTAAAAGTATGAGAAAAGAATTCACCGAAGAGAACAGCTCCTTAAAAAGGAAAATTGGACAAATGGAAGAAGAATCACAAAATCTAACTGGGAAAATTGGACAAATGGGAAAGGAAGTACAAAAACTAATGGAGAAAATAATTCCTAAAAAGGAATAGTTGGACAGATGGAAAATGAGATGCAAAAGTCACTGAAGAAAACAATTTGATAAAAATTAGAATTGGGCAATTAGAAGCTAATGACTCTATGAGACATCAAGAATCAGTCAAACAAAATCTAAAGAAGGAAAGATAGAAGAAAATGTAAAATATCTAATTGGAAAAACAACTGATCTGGAAAATAGATCCAGGAAAGAAAATCTAAGAATTATTCGCCTACCAGAAAGCCATGATGTAAAAAAGAGCCTGGACAATGTCTTCCAAGAAATCATCAAGGAAAACTGCCCAGAAGTCCTAGATCCAGAGGACAAAATAGTCATTGAAAGAATCTACCATTCACCTCCCAAAAGGGATCCCAAACTAAAAACATTAAGGAATATTGTTGCCAAATTCCAGAACTATCAAGTGAAGGAGAAAATACTATAGGCAGTCAGAAAGAAACCATTCAAATATCAAGGAGCTATAGTCAGGATCACATAGGACCTTGTAGCTTCTATATTAAAAGATTAAAGGAATTGGAATATGATATTCTGTAAGGCAAAGGAGCTGGGACTACAGCTAAGGATCAATTACCCAGCAAAGTTGAGCATAATATTTCAGGCAAGGAAATGGACATTCAATGACATAAGGAATTTCCAGACCTTCCTGATGAAAAGGCCAGAACTCAATATAAAATTTGATTTTCAAACACAGGTCTCAAGAGAGGCATAAAAAGGTAAACAAGGGGAAAAAAAAACTTGTTACTCAATATGGGCAAACTGTTTACATCCCTATAAGGGAAGATGATATTTATTAATATTGAGAATTGTATATTTATTATGTGATTTAAGGATGCAAAAGGATTGTAACAGGAGAAGGAAAAAGGAGGAGAAGAAAAATGGTAAATTACATCACAGAAAGAGGCACAAAATAATATTATAGTAGAGGCAAAGAGAGGAGGGAGATGAACGTTATTTGAGAGGTACTTTCATCTGATTTGGTTCAAGGAGGGAGCAACAAACTTAATTAAGTGTATAAATCTAACTAGCTCTATAGGCAGTAGGAGAAGAAGGGGGAAAGAAAAGAGAGCAGAGGCTTAAAGGGAGGGAAGAAGCAATAAGGGTAAAGGGGAGTAAAAGGAAAGAGGGCTGAAAGAAGGAAGGGAAGACTGTGGGAGGTGGTGGCCAAAAATTAGAATTTTGACATTAGTGTTTATTAGGGATATTGGTCTATAGTTCAATAGCTTTTTTAAAAATGTTGCTTTATTAATCTCTCCTTTGATTTTTAGGATTTTTATTTTGGTATTTAATTGGAGGGCTTTAATTTGTTGGATTTTAACATTTTTAGCTAAATGCCCAATTTATTGATCTGCCTTTTTTCTTTTTCATTGATAATGTCTTTTTAGAAATATAAAATCCCCCTCCCTCAAGTTCTGTTTTGGCTGCATCCCAAAATTTTTGATACACTGCCTCCCATATTATTATCATTGTCTTTAATGAAAAATTGACTGTTTCTATGTCTAATTCTTTGGTCCATTCATTCTTTAGGATAGTGTTATTTAGTCTCCAATTAATTTTTAACATTTGTTTCGTTGAATATAATTTTGATTGTATTGTGGTTGATAAATATTTTTTTTCTGAATTTGTTTATGAGGTTTTTTGCCCAAATGCTAGGTTAAATTTTGTTAAAGTGCCCCATACAACACAGAAATAAGTATATTCCTTTCTATTCTCATACAATGTCCTCCATAGCTCCATCATATCTAACTTTTCTAAAACTCTCTTCAAGTCTTTTCATTATTTTTTGTTTTGATTTATTTAGTTCTCAGAGGAATAGATTGAAACCCTTCATTATTACAGTTTTATTAGCTATTTCTTCCTATAACTCATTTAACTTTTCCTTTTAGAATTTAAATGCTATGCCATTTGGTACTTATATGTTTAGAATTGATATTAATTTATTGTCTATGGTACCTTTCAGAAAAATTCAGTTTCCCTGTTGATCTCTTTTAATTAGTTCTATTTTTGCTTTTCTTTCGTCTAAAGTCATGATTGCTAACTACCCCTGCCTTTTTCACTTCAGCTGAAAGCATAATGGATTCTACTACCACTCTTTATTTAACTTCTATTTGCATCTTTCTGGTTCAAGTATGTTTCTTCTAAATAACATACTGTTAGATTCTGGTTTCTAATCCATGCTGCTATCTTCTTTTGTTTTATGGGTGAGATCATCCCATTCATATTCACAGTTATAATGGTTAATTGTGTATTTCTGGCTGTCTTATTCTCTTCTGTGTTCCCTTCTCTTTGTTTCCTGTTCCCTCCTTAAGAGTTTATTTTGCTTCTGAGTAATTCCCCCTTTAAGCTACCCTTTCCCTCCTATTTCCTTATTGGATGAAATGTATTTCTATACCCAACTCGTGTGTGTGTGTGTGTGTGTGTGCATGTACATATGTATTCTTCCCTCCTCTGATCAGTTTAGATGAAAGTGATTGTCTCTCACTCCTTCCTACTCCCTCTTCCTTATTATATAGATTTCTACTTGTGCATCCCAATTTTTATGTAAGATAATTTTCCCAGTCTTTCCTCTCCCTTTCACTCTCATCTGCCAGTATATTCCCAGTCCCCTTCCTTACCATCCTTCTTTTAAAATCATCAAAACATAACAGATCAACTTTCAAGTCTTCTGTCTAATTAAAATTCCTATGACCCCTGCTGATGATAGAGCTCTGAGGCAATAATATATGTATGTATCATCTCCCCAACTTGAATGTGAGCAGTTTGTCCTTGTTTTGTGTTTTATGATTGCTTTTTCATGCTTACCTTTTTTATGCTTGTATTTTACACTTTCTATGTAGCTCTAATCTTTTCATCAGGAATGCTTACAATTTCCACATGCCATGATAGATCCATTTTTCCACCTGTAGCATTATACTCTTTCTTGCTGAGTAAGTTATTCGTGGTTGTAGGCCTTGATCTTTTGCTTAGATTTCTCCATTTCCACTTGATAGTGGTAGTTGCTAAATTGTATTTGATTCTAATTCTGATCCCTCCATACTGGAATTCTGTCTTTCTAGACTTGCAGTGTTTTCCTTTGACTAGGAAGCTCCAAATTTTGGCTACAATATTCCTAGATTTTTCATTTTGGAGTTTCTTTCAGGAGGTGATTAGTGGATTCTTTCTACTTCTCCTTTGCTTTCTGGTTCTAAGAGATCTGGGAAATTTTCTTTTATGGTTTCTTGAAATATGATAGGTAGGTGACCGCATATGTATGACCCATATCAGATTGCTTGCTGCCTTGGGAAGGAGAGAGAGACAAAATTGGAACTCAAAATTTAATAAAAAATGAATGTTGATAACTATCTTTACATGTAATTGGAATATGATATGTTGCCTCTTTTTTATTATGCTTTTGGGTAAAAATAGTAATAATAGTAACTAGTATTTATGTAGGGCTTACCATGTTCCAATCTATCAATAAACATTTATTAAATGTCTACCATGTGCCAGGCACTGTGCTGAGCCCTGGGGATACAGAAAGTGACAAAAGATAATCCCTGCCCTTAAAGAGCTTACAACCTAATGGGAAAGACAACATAAAAACAAATAAATATAAAACAAGTTATATACAAGATAAAGAGGAAATAATTAACAGAGGAAAGGCATTAGAATTAAGAGGGGTTGTGGAAGATTTCCATAAGAGATGTGACTTTAGTTGGAAATTAAAGGAATTTAGGGAGGTCAGTAGTCAGAGTGGAGGAGGGAAAACATTTCAAGTATTATGAACAGCTAGAGAAAATGTGCAGAGTCAATGGATGGAATATCTTGTCTGTGGTACAGCCACGAGTCCAATGTCATTGGATCAGAGTATGTGTTGAAGGGTAAAAAGACTGGAAAGGTAGGAGGTGATGAGGGCTTGCACCAGAGTGCTAGCAATGTCAGAGGAAAGAAGGGAGTCATGTTGAAGAGAAGTTGCCAAGTTGACAGACCTTGGCAACAGCTTGGATATGGAAGGTGTGAAACAAAGTGAGCCTGAGGGGGCTGAGAGGATGGTGCTATGCTCTACAGTAATAAGGAAGGGAGGAGGGAGGAAGGAAGGGCTTAGGGGAAGATATAATGAGTTCAATTTTGGACATATTGATTTTAAGATATCTATTGAACATCCAGTTAGAGATGTCTGAAAGGTAGTTAGAGATGCAAGATTGGAGGTTCAAAGTGAGTTTGGGATAGGATAGGTAGATTTGAAAGTCATCAGCATAGAGATGGTAATTAAATTCATGGTGCTGATGAGATCACCAAGTGAAGTAGTATAGAGGGCCCAAGACTGATTCTTGAGTGACATTTATGATTAGGGGGTATGATTTGGAAGAGAATCCAGTAAGGGAGACAGAGATGGAGAGTTCAGATAGGTAGGAGGAGAACCGGGAGAGAGTGACATCTTGAAAATCTATAGAGAAGAGAGTATCAAGGAGCAGTTCAGGATCAACCATATCAAAGGCTTCAGAGAAGACAAGGAGAATGAGAATTGAGAAAAGACCACTGGATTTGGTAACTAAGAGACAATTAGTAACTTTGGAGAGAACAGTTTGAGTGAAATGATAAAATCAGAAGCCAGATGGTAAAGCTAAGAAACAAGTGGGAGGAGAAATCTCTTGTAAGTTGTCTTTTTAAAGAATCTGGCTACAAAGCGCAAAGAAATATGGGATAATCAATACTACAATGCTTAAACCATTTTATCCTCAGAACAGTTCTGGGAGGGAAACGCTATTCTTATTCTCATTTTGCAAAGGAGGAAACTCAGACAGAGGTTAAGTGACTTGCCCAGGGTCACATGGCTAGTTAGTTTCTGGGGTCAGATTTTATTTCAACATACCTGTCCATTCTGTTTCCATGTCTTTCTTCCATAACTCTCACTTTTTCCCCCTATTTTTTCCCCTATCTGTCTAATTTGGTTTTTTAAAATCACTTTGAGCTCTCTAAAAACAACTCTTACTTCATTTATTCTATGAATTCTGGCTAGACATGTTAAAGCATGTATTTCTTTGAGGTTTTACTTGTAAACACTTCAGAGTTATTCCCTTATGAGCTTGTGTCTTGAACATTCATGTCACCCTAAAAGCTCTTTATGTTGAGATTCTTTTTTTTTTTTTGGTTCATTCTTCCAGTCTATTTCCCAAATTAGGACTTTGTTAAGGTCAAGCCCTGAACATTTCTATGAGGAATGTCTGAGATGAGATTTTGTCTTAGTTCCTTCTGTTGCTTTTGTGTGGTATTGGGTATTGTGTTATTCCAGTACCTTAGGAACAGCTCAAGCTGCAGGCTTTCAATGCTTCCAAAGTAGTGTGATCCATGTCAAAGTCTACTTACTTCTCTCCTAATCTAAACTCTGCAAGTTCCTGACCTGTATATAGGTCTGAGTAACATGCCTATGTGTTTTTCCCTAGTTGGAATTTCAGTAGACTACTGCTGGACTTATCCACCATCAATCAGCTGGAAAGCTCTGCAGCTTCAGAGAGATAGAACTACAGGCTTTCCTTTGGCCAAGGTCACAGGGGTGGGGAACCTGTGGTTTTGAGGTCACATGTGGCCCTCTAGGTCCTCAAATGTGGTCCTTTGACTGAATTCAAACTTTACAGAACAAATCCCCTTCAAAAAAAGATTTTCTCTATAAAACTTGGACTCAGTCAAAAGGTCATATCCAAGGAACTATTAGGACATATGTGACCTTGAGGCCACAGGTTCCCTACCCATAGTAGTATTTCTGTCCTCTTTATTCCATTGCTGTCCTCAGAATTCCTGGAGTCTTGAATCAAGTCCATGCTCTCCTCTTGGAGCCATACAACTGCTGTTGCTTCTGAACTTGTTCAGTCTAAGGCCCACAACCATTCCTCTCTTTCATCCCTAGGAACAGGTTCCCTCCACAGTTCACCCTGGATCTGTAACCTGAAATTATGTAGTAAGTGACAAAGCTACCAGATGGTATTCGTTTACTAATTTGAAGATACCAAGAGATTTCTTCCTGCCCTGATGCACAACTTTAGTCTTCTTTCATTCCCTGTGTGCTGGAATGTTACCTACAGCATGCTCCTGGAAGATCCTGTCCTCATTGTCCATAGAAATCTGTCTTCCTGTATCAAACTTGCTAGAAAATTATTGTGATTTGTTTTCTTAGATTTCTTTTTTTATATTTTATTTTTCCATTATATGTAAAAATATGTTCATTTTAAAAAAATTTTAATTCCAAATTCTCTCTCTCTGCCCTCTTTGATAAAACAAACAATTTAATATAGGCTATATATGTTCAGTCATGCAAAGTATATTTCCATGTTAGTTGTATGCTTTGATCTACATTTAGACTCCATCAGTCTCTGGAGATGGATAGCATTTTCCATAATGAATCCTTCAGAATTGTCTTGGACCATTGTATTGCTGAGAATAGCTAAGTCATTTATAGTTGATCATCCTACAATATTACAGTTATTGTGTACAATGTTTTCCTGGTTCTACTAATTTTACCTTGCATCAGTTCATATAAGTCTCTCCAGGTTGTTGTTTTTTTTTTTTTTTTTAAAATTCTACTCATCATTTATTATAACATAATAGTATTCCATCACAGTTATACACAACAATTTGTTCAGCCATTCTCTCATTGATGGGCATCCCCTCACTTTCCAATTCTTTACCACCACTAAAAGAGCTCCTATAAATATTTTTGGCCATATAGGTCCTTTTGATTTTCTAAAAAATCTCTTTGGAATACAGACCTATTACCAGTGGTACTAGTAATACTGGGTCAAAGCATATGCACAGTTTTATAGCCTTTAGGAAATGGATCCAAATTGCTCTCAGAAAGGTTGGATCAATTCACAGTTCCAACAACAGTGCTTTAGTGTCTCATTTTTCCCACATCCCTTCCAACATTTATCATTTTCTTTTTCTGTCATAGCAGCCAATCTGAAAGGTGTGCGGTGGTACCTCAGAATTGTTTTAATGTACATTTCTCTAATCAAAAGTGATGTCGACATTTTTTTATAGGACTATAAAAGCTTTGATTTTTTTCATCTGAAAACTGCCCGTTCATATACTTTGATCATTTACTAATTGAGAAATGACTTGTATTCTTATAAATTTGACTCAGTTCTCTATATATTTGAGAAATGAGGCCTTCGTCAGAGAAATTTGACATAGAAATTTTTCCTCATTTTTCTGCTTTACTTATGATCTTGACTGCATTGGTTTTGTTTGTGAAAAAAAAGTTTTCATTTAATGTGATCAATATTACCCATTCTACTTTCTGTAATGCTCTGTGTGTCTTAATTGGCCATAAATTACTTTCTTAGCGACAGCTCTGAACAGGTAATTTGCTTCCATAATTTGCTTATAATATCACTCTTTATGTCTAAATCATGTACTCATTTTGACCTTATCTTGGTATCTGATGTGAGGTTTTAGTCTATACTTAGTTTCTGCCCATTGCTTTCCAGTTTTCCCAGAAGTTTTTTATGAATTCTTATCCCCAAAACTTGAATCTGCAGGTTTCTCAAACACTAGATTACTATGGTCATTTACCATTGTGTATTGCATACCTAACCTATATCACTTATCTGGCTCTTTTCACAGCCAGAAATAAATCCTTTTGGTGATTACTGCTTTGTAATTACTGCCTTGTGATATGGCTAAGCTACTTTCTTTCATTTTTTTAAATTGATTCCCTTGGTATTCTTGATCTTTTGCTCTTCCAGATGACTTTTTTTATAACTTTTTCCTAGTCCTATGAAATAATTTTTTGGTAGTTTGGTAAAGCACTAAATAAGCGTATTAATTTAGGTAGAACCATCATTTTTATGATGTTGCCTCAACCTATTCATGAGCAATTAATATTTTTCCAATTGTTTAAATCTGACTTTATTAGGGTAAAGAGCATTTTGTAACTTTGTTTATAGGGTTCCTGGGTTTGCCTTGGCAGGTAAACTCCCAAGTATTTTGTTGTTTCTGCAGTTATTTTAAATGGAACTTTTCTATCTTTTCCTATTGGATTTGTTGGTAATAGAAATGCTGATGATTTATGTGGGAAATTTTGTTGAAGTTATTAGTTGTTGCAATTAGTTTTTTAGTTGATTCTCTAGGTTTCTCTAAGTATATGATCGTATCATCTGTAAAGAGTGATAGTTTGTTTCCTCATTGCCTATTTGAATTACTTCAATTTCTTTTTCTTTTTTAATTACCATAGCTAATATTTCTAGTACAATATTGAATATTAGTGATGATAGTGGGGCAACCTTGCTTCACCCTTGATCTTATTGGGAAGGCTTCTGGTTTATCCCTATTACAGATGATGCTGGTTGATAGTTTTAGATAGACACTACTTATCATTTTAAGGAAAGCTCCATTTATTCTTATGCTTTCTAATGTGTTTTTTTTTCAATAGAAATGAATGCTGTGTTTTGTCAAAAAAAAAACTTTTTCTGCATCTATTGAAATAATCTTATGATTTTTGTAGTTTTCATTATTAATATGGTCAGTAATGCTGACAATTTTCCTAATATTGAAGCAGGCCTGCATTCCTAGTATAAATCTTACCTGGTCATAGTGTATGATCGTTGTGATATATTGCTGCAATCTTTTTGCTAATATTTTATTTCATTAGGGAAATTGGTTTGTAGTTTTCCTTCTCTGTTTTTTTTCCTGGTTTAGGTATTAACACCATATTTGTGTCATGAAAGGAATTTGGTAGAACCCCTTTTTTAACTATTCTATATTTTTTATCAAAACTCAGCCTCATGCTGAGACAGAGACTAGACCTCATAAGCCTCAATAGATGGTTCCTCTATAGATGATTAGAATGAGCTAGATGACCTCTAAGGTCCCTTCTAGCTATAAATATAATTTTATGATCCTGTGACAGTCTCTTTTGTGATGTTTTCATGGTCTCTTTCAGTCTAGACTATCTGTAAACTCTATATTTGTCAATAGAAAAAGTGATATATGTTAGAGGAAAGACATTTAGATACCTAATTATTGTGATCCTTACGTTATTTAATTGTCCATATGTGTAGTTCCCAGAGCACTAAATATGTTCACAGAATCACAGAATTTCAGAGTCAGGAGGGATATTAGAGGTCATGCACAAGAATCTCTTGTCCACTAAATCTGATAAATGATCAGCCATTTGAATTCAGTAAGTAGGAACCCACTATTTCTTAAAGCAACTCCTTCCATTTGGGGTTATCTCTAATTGTTTTCCTTACATTAATCCTCTTTATAACTCTTCCCTCTGGGACCAAGTAGAACAAGTATAATCTCTCTTCTTCCTGACAGCCACTCAAATATTTGTAAACAGTTATTTTCCCCCAAAGTCTTTTCTTCTTGAGGCAAAACATCTGCAGCTCCTTCCACTGATCTTCATATGGCTTGATTTCTAGGCCCTTCATCATTCTAGCTTCCTCCTCCAAATACTCTTCAGTTTATCAATTTCATTTAAAGAAAATGAGACCCAGAAACAAATATAGTACTCCAGATTTAATCTAACCAGGGCAGAATACAGCAGAAGTTTCACTTTCTATTCCTAGATACTACATCTGTCTGAATACAACCTAAAATTGCATTAAATTTTTTTCAATCATACTTTTTATTCAAATTAAGTTTGTAATCCACTAAAATTTCCAAATCTTTTTCAGACAAATTACTGCCTAGTCATACCTCTCCTAGCTTATATTTGTAAAGGGGATTGTTTTAACCCATTTATGTGATAGTATATTGTTATTCAGTCATTTTTTAGTCTTGTCTTACTCTTTAGAACCTCTTTCAGGGTTTTGTTGGCAAAGATACTAGAGCAGTTGGCCATTTCCTTCTCCAGTTCATTTTACAGAAACTGAGGCACACAGGGTTAAGTGACTTGCCCAAAGTCACACAATTAGTGTCTGATGCCAGATTTGAACTCAGAAAGGGGAATCTTCCTTATTCCTGGCCTAGCACTCCATCCAGTGTACCACCTAGCTGTCCCATGAGATGATAAAGCTGACAGATATAAAACCCATAATGTTTGCAAACTGCTTTACATGCATTATCTCATTTGATTACCACAATCATGTAAGATGGCTACATTTATTTTGCAAATGAGAATTAAGGTTTAGCTTTTCCTATTGTCACATGGCTAATAAGTGTCAGAAGCAGGATTCAAATTCAAAGATCTTTTGATGACAAATCTAGTATTCTTCCCATTATACCAAACTTTTCTCAAGCTGAGTAGGAGTTTGAGTTCTATTTGAGGAATTGAATTGATTGATTGATTGGTCAGTCCAATAAGTGGGTTTTTCACTGGTCAAAAATTTCTTCTTTTCCTTTACTTTAAGTCCCCCAACAAATATAACTGAAGTATAGGGAAGTTAAAACAAGTAGGAGGAGAGGAAGAGAAAGGAAAAAGCATTTGTATATCACCTACTATATGCCAGGCACTGTGTTAAACACTTTGCAAATATTGTATCATTTGATCCTCACAATAATTCTGTGAGGTAGGTGCTATCGTTGTCTCCATTTTATAGTTGAGGAAAGTAAGGCAAACGTAAGTTGTTCAGGTTCACGCAGTTAGTAAGTAAGTGTCCGAGGCCAGTTTTGAATTCAGATCTTCCTGACTCCAGGCCCAGAGCTGTGCCACCGAACTGTCAATTATTAACTGTTTTTTTTTTTTTTTTTAGGTTTCATACTAATTGCTATAGGGAATGATACACATACAGTAATCAGCGTGCATAGGATCATAGCATCATAGATATAGAGCTGGAGGGAATCTAAGAAATCATCAATTTCAAATCTCCTCATTTACCACATGAGAAAACTGAAGCACAAGAGAGATTAAGTGACTGGTCTAATAATTTCTTTGGAGAGGAAAGATAAATATAAATAAATAAGCGGCAGTACTAAGTACTGTGACTGCCACTTGAATAACAGACATTTTTAATTGCCTATCAGTCACTTGGCTCTTTTTTCTTCTTCTGGTATTTGTATTCTCAGTGCTTAGCCCAGTGCCTGGCACAAAAATAGGTGCATAATAAATGTCCTATTACTTATATATCTATACCCCCTGCACCCCACATTCAAGTCAAACTGACCTACTTGTTCTGCCCTGGAGACTGCATATCATTCTCATTGAAGCTTTTCTCATCTGCAGAATTAAGGTATTGAACTAAATGAACTCTAAAGTCCCTTCCTCTGTCTACATTAGTAGTTTCTCCTGCTTCTATCCTTTTTCCATGCTGTCCACTATACTGGAATTCTCTCCCTTCTCTCCCTGTCTTGAAGTCCCTGTCTCCTCCCTTCAAGCTCAGCATAAGACTGGTCCATCTAGTTCAATAGTCTCATTTTACAAATGAAGAAACTGGGCCCTAAAAGAGGCCCCACTACCCCTATAGGTAGTGACTGTTTGAATTCAGATCTAAGTCATCTGACTCCAAGTCCAGAGTCTAATCTCCTACTAGACAATGACCTCTCAATTGATTTGCCAAAGCTTATATAGTAAGCTACACTTCAAAACACTATTTTCTGTGTCATAGTTCTCTTCTGCCACCTGGGTCATGATTCTAAAAGAAGTACAAGACCATGAGAGCTTCAAAAGGCCTTCAAGATCATCTAGATAAACTTCTTCAATATATAGAGTATATTCTTCAATGTCCAGAGAGGGGAAGTGATTGGATACCCCTCTGAATAAATATTTGCTATATTATTGAATTTATATTATTAAAAATTACTTGAATTTTTCTAGATTCCAATACATTTTTACTGATAGTTAAAAAACATAGCTTCCTTTGATTGAGGAAAAATGTTAAAGTCCAAAACTGTAGCAAAGATAAACAATTTGACAGCTGCAACTCTTTTGTTTACTGTCTTTCTATCTATTCAAGAGAAAATAAAATCACAGAATTTTAAATCTTTCACTTATTTATTGCTAAGCATTATTGCTAGCCTGAAGTCTCTCTCTCTCTCTCTCTCTCTCTCTCTCTCTCTTTCTTTTTTCAAAACTCTCACAATAAGCAGAGACAAGTGACATAATTCAACTAACATTTTGGCGTGCCTGAAATACATTCCTCCCTCATCACCACATGTGAATCAATCTATCACTAAATAAACAAGCATTTAACTCCTACTAATTCTGAGGCACTGTACTAAGTGCTAAGGGTACAATGATAAAGGAAACAATGCTTGCCCTCAGGGAGCTTATATTCTAATAGGAGAAACAATATGTATGTATGTATTTATCTAACAATAAAGAATTGAACCAATGCTTGGACCAGGGGCTATGGAGTTCTTGCCTTGTCCATCTCTCTCAGGTCTTGATCTGTCCTCACAAGTCTGGGATAGTGTCAGTCCTGGGGTAGCTTAGTAGCAGTCATACTACATCCGTATGTAAATTTCATAGAATCAATGCTATGTAGAAATTGTGCTAGATCTAAACCATTTATGAGAGGGGTTAGATTCTTTCTTGAACTTCTGGCTTTTTACATCTTTTATGTTCCCTGAGCCCTGGGGAAGATTACCTTTGGATTATATCCTATGTGGGAGTTTTGTCCAAAGGAAAATAAATTTTGATCGATTTATACTTCACAAGATATCTTGGGATTTGGTGGCTAGATTTTTTTCCTTTCCTACTTATTTATTCTATCATGTTTTTGTTTTTGAAAAACTAGAACAATCAGATCTTTTGTCCCATGTAGTTTCATTTACGATTTCTTGAAATAGAGCTCTGGAAAACCAGGCTTTGATAACTTTGGATATCAAATGGAGCTACTTAACTCTGCCTTAAACTCAAATTACTTTGGCCCTCATTGATTGGTCAATAATAGGTCCAGTCCAAGCCTCATTTGGTCATTGTTTGGATTTTAATGGCTCAGAGTGAGTGTAAATAACAATTGTTTCTATTCTAGCCAGAAACCCTGAGGGTCTTCCCTTGCCAGATTGATTTCTTTTTTTGACTAGGTAAACTAGGTCATCTTCTACCTCATTTCTTACTTAGCCTTAAATCACTGAATAGGTGTTGCCTCAGACAAACTGAGACTTGTAAAGGACCTTAGCTTAAAAAGGCCAAGATCTCTTACACTGCATTTTGAACTGCCTCCAGTCATCCTGACCTAAGTCTTGCCACTGGACTCAGATGACTGTGGAGGAGAGTGACACTGATGACTTTGCACAGTCCTATCTCACTTAAATCCAATTCACTTTCAAGTCAAGACATCACCCATTTGATGTCCCTGGTCCTCTTCAAGAAGGAAGGACAGATAGCAATCCCCAGAGCCCTGGGGAAGATTATCTTTGGTTTACCTCTTACCTAAAAGTCTCCTCAAAAGCAGAGAAGAAATGGACTCAAAATACATTGTAAATCAGGTATTTATTTCATCTACACATAAAAGAAATTCTAAACACGATACACACTGAAAGAAAAGCTTAAATAAGAAGCAATGACATAACTATTATACTCTCCTAAAAGACTAAGACTTAAATATCTGTTAGTAGGATGGAACTGGCATTTCACATTTCCCCTTGGTTCTCCTTGGTACAACCAATTCCCTCTTGGTTCATGCCTTTGGGCAAACCAGGCCAGAGGTTGGACTCTTCCTTCAATCAGGGATCAAATTCTCCAAGAAGCCTTGGAGTTGTAGAACATTCCTAATGTTGCCCATCAGATCTAGTTGAGTGATCTAGCATCTCTGGTACTCTTGAATCCACAAAGTTACTTTCAAAGATGGAAATGTTCTTTTTAGGATCACTGCTTATTTACCTACACTCAAGAAAAACAAAACACAAGAGAAAAGGCAGTGCCAAATCTCCATACTTGTGTTTTAGTTATCCATTCTCAGGCTGCTACTTACAGTCCCAAAGCCAAGCTGCTTCATCTTCCCCTCAAGGTTTTGAAGGGTACCCTGAGGATTTTGCAGTATCTCTTTTCTAATACCATCACTTTGATTTTCCATGGATTCTGTTCCTCCCTCTCCAACTCTTAAATGCTAGTGACTAATACTCCTGTTCATTCAAGCACTTATCATTTAGCTTTTACAAAGAAATGTTTACCTCAAAGATATGCAATAACAACGGTATAAATATTTCCTCCCACACTTGAGGAGCATACTTTCCACTGTACCATTGTGGTTGCTGGGGAAAATGGCTCAGACTTGGCACAATTTCTACCTAGCATTGATCCCACCAAATTCATATTTAGATGCAGCATGACAGACAGACAGATAGATGCCAGTTATCACCTCAGATATTGCTGGACTAAGTCTTGTAGGTTCTTAATTCTCAGAGTAGCTACTGGGCCAGCTATAAAACTTGGATGTGGTAATATCTGTAGACTTGTTCTCATGAGTTCCTGAGCCTCCAGAATAATCTCTATCCAAAACAGAAAAGAATAAATGGTGAGACCTAAGGCCTCTCCCCTTTCAGCATAATCTCTAACTACAGGCTGTCAACAAAGTAGTCAAGATAAGAGAAAAATGTGGAAGTCAATGATTGAGGCTAAGATTTTTTGAGAAAGTGCCCCTAGTTCCAATTCCACAATTGTAGCCAATCAAATAGGCTTCTATTCACCACCTGGAATCAGTCAACAACTGACTACACATGTTCTATTTTCTTTTGAAGGTTCTTCTATTACACAAAAGCAAAAAGTTGCAAAAGCAGACTAATAGCCTTTTCTATATGAAGAGACAACTGCAGAAGCACTCTGTGTAACAGTTTGTTGAATGAAGATGCCAGTCACTATTTCAACCCTTACATAAATGAAAACATCCCCTCCCCTCACTTCCATAAGTGGGAAAAGGTATATCCACTTATATTGCCTGATCTCTTTTGTGAATTCAAAAAGGTCACCAAAGAATACTGAAAGGCTCTGAAAGTTGGATTGCTTATCCCTTCTACTGTGCTAGGATTAATAATTCAATTTACAGATGTCACCCAACAGCTATCTAGGTAGTTGCAGTGATAATAGCTTTCAGGCTTGAACCCTATTCAAAACCATGAAACCATTGTAAAGAGCTCCCTGTGTCATAATTAATCCTTTGTGCTATCTCATCACTACTTATTAGTAGAAACAGGAATATTTTAGCAAAATCATTTTATAAGTACTAATAAATGCTAATACTGTTCAGCACTGGATTAGTAATAATAGCCACAATAAATGTCTGAACTAAATGTAGTTAGTAATGCTGACATTTCTGGCTGAAATTCCTACTTCTCTTCCCACAGATAAATCTAAAAATCCTGAGCCAGGCAATACCCATTAACATCTGTTAACTGGGCAAATTTGCTTCTTCCAGATTTGCCCAACACCTGTTGCGTATGTGCCAGTTTTGCAGGGAATAAAAACAAATCAGTTAAAGGGAACCAGATTAAGAGGGCTAACCAGAGACTTTGTGAACAAACGGCTAGTAGACATAGGGTCTTGAACTATATAAATGTACCAAGATCTATGAATTAGCACATTTGGCTCATGATATCATGTTATGTTTATGACCCATTTTAACTCAATGTCTTATGAGTCATTCATGTATACATTCAAAAATACAATAAAAAGATCTTATCTTTGGAAATAGGATAAAAAGGTAGAGGTAAAAAGAAGCAGAGACATGAGACTGGCTAGTAAATGAAAGAGAGGGAAAGAAGTAGAAACAAAGGATAATATTAAACATTTTCATGTTGAAGCTGGAAGGAGAACAAGAAATAACTGGAAAAGTGAAAAGATCTGTCAGAATTTCTAGAAGAAACTGTTTTCTTCATCAAAGAAAATAGAGCCACTATATTTGGACTGTAGTATCACACAGTTCCTGATGTGCTACATAAAACAGAGCATTTGCCAGTGTTATAGAGGGTATCCAGCACAAAGTCCAAAGGAAGAAAAGGATTCTCTATAGATGGTAAGGTCTTTCAGATGTTCCTGTTACAGATAACATTATGCTGATGCCACCAAGCTCAGGAATATTGCAAAATCTATAAATGAAACCCACAATTAGTCAAGAGAGTTCGTTCTAACTGTATAAATGGTTTAGGAAGGCAAATGGATAAAGACTAATGTTTAGTCTATGGTATGCAGTTGGATGGACAATGAACGAGATAAAGAATTGAATAGGAGATCAAGTCTTTGGTATATTATAACATGCTTTTATTGATCCCCAAACTTCTCTGAAACAAGGGCCTAGCCTCTAAATAGCAATATTCTTCTGGTGTTTCTGTACAGTCATGAATCATGAAATAACACAGTTTCTGCAGAATTAAAGTTACAATTCACTCAACAGGCAATGGAGAGATGTTATGGTAAGTGAGAACAGGCTACAACATATTGCTTAAAAACAATTCTGAAAACATGGCATAAAGGATATCATCAGAGAGATGTGTGCTTAGAAAAGGAGGTATAGTGAATAAAAAAGACCAGTGGACAATCCCACATGAGCTACATCAGCCAATCAACATTATGTGATCTAAAGGAATTTAGAGATTTGCCCAGTTGCTAAGTAAACCCTTTATGGAAGACTTATGGAAAAGCTAAGTCAGTCAACAAATATTTATTAAGCCCTTAACAGCTTACCCCAGTTGCCATATTTGATGTGTGATAGTTAGAGAGATATAATTCTAAACAAATACCCTTCTTATAGATAGGGAGACAAACCAGATATGATGGGCCTAAATACAACCTTCATGATCCTTTCTTGCTAGACTACTGACAGTGTTGACATAGCCTTCCTCTTGCCCTTCATAAAGGTAGAAATCAAAGTCTCCCTTGGGCAGATCCCAGATCTAATATCTATCCATGTTTTTATACATATGCTAATTGTATTTATATTAGACAACAGCTAAACATAGTCCAGCATGTAGCACAGTGCCTGGCACATAGCAAGAGCTTAATAAATGGTTTATTGTCTGACTTGGGGTAAGATTCTAAGGGGTTACTCATAAAAGACTTTCCCTAATCACTCAAGAGTTAGGTTGACATTTAATCCTAGCTCACTACCACCAAATGCTAGTTACACAAAAGACCTTCAGGAAAAGCTAGTAAATTTCTTCATCACTGTACAGTAATCAGCAAATAGAAATCAGGGAAATTATTCAAATTAGAAAAGACAAAATACAAAAGTAAATGAGCTCTTTGGGTAGGAGTAAGATAAAAAAAAACCTCCCTCCCCAAAAAAAAGTTCTCCCAAGAAGAGGTAAAAGGATCTCAGATAGAGAAGCCCATTCTTTTTATTTTTTGATTGTTCAAAAGCAATAGAGCTATTCCAGTAAAGATACTCCAATCAGTTTTTTTAGCATTCATTTTTTATTTTTAAAAAATTTACTTTTTTTGTCAATTATACGTAAAAACAATTTTAACATTTTTTTAAAATTTTGAGTTCCAAATTTTCTCCCTTTCTTTCCCCCCATCAAGAAGACAAGTAATTTGATGTAGGTTATACATACGTAGTTATGCAAAACACATTTTCATGTAAGTCATGAGGTGAAAGAAAACACAGACAAAAAAAACCCGAGAAAAATAAAGTAAAAGTATCTCCAATCTGTATTCAGGTTCCACCAGTCCTTTATCTAGAAATGAACAGCACCTTTCATTGTAAGTCCTTCAGAATTATCTTGAATCACTGCATTGTTGAGAATAGCTAAGTTATTCACAGTAGATCATCATACAATATTACTGCTACTGTGTATAATACTCTCTTGGTTCTCCTGATTTCATTTTGTACCAGCTCATGTAAGTTTTTCCAGGTTTTTCTGAGAGCATCTTGTTCATCATTTCTTATAGCACAATAGTATTCCATCACAATCATACACAACAACTTGTTCAGTCATTCCCCAATTGATGAACATTCCCTCAATTTCCAATTCTTTGCCACCACTAAAAAAGATGCTATAAATATTTTTATATGTATAGGTCCCTTTTTTTTTTTAATCTCTTTGGGATACAGACCTAGTAGTGGAATTACTAGGTCAAAGCACATAAGTTTTATAGCCTTTTGGGCATAGTTCTAAATTGCTCTCCACAATGATTGGTCAGTTCACAACTCCACCAATAGTGCTTTAGTGTCCTAATTTTCCCACATCCCCTCAATCATTTGTCATTTTCCTTTTTTTCTTCATATTAGCCAATCTGATAAGCATATGGTGGTAACTCAGAGTTGTTTTAATTTTCATTTCTCTAATCAATAGTGATTGAGAGTATTTTTTCATATGACTATGAAAAGCCCATTCTTAGCAGACTCAGGGGTTGCAGATGCTAGAAATCAAGTATATAATAAGGACTGGATTCCCTGTGTGTTTGACTCCAGGGAGAGTTCTAGTCTGCCATTTAAAAGTCTATGTTTTTCTTGACCGACCATTGTCTCAGATTCCTTCTTTGGTGCACACCCCCAAGAGAAGCACACAATCTTTCCAATCAGGAGTTCTCTGGGAAGCAGAAGTCACTTCTCCCTCTGAATAAACAGCACAGGGATTCACAGGACTGTTGGAAAAATATGCCCAGGTCTAGGTGGAAATTGAGTTACACACAAAAAAAGTTGTGGTTTCTGTCCTAAAGGATTATACATTCCAACAGATGAGATAATACACAGATAACTATGTAAAATCAAGATATATATGATAAAAATGAAAGATTTTTATCTCAGAGGAAAAGCTCTAGGCTTGGAGAAGCCTCAAGAAGATAGGATTTGAGTCAAGGAAGTCAGGGAAGCCAGGAGACAGAAGTGAAGAGGTCAAGTATTCTAGATATGTGGGATAGCCACTGAAAGTCATTGAGAAGTCAAGAAGAATGTCCTGGGGGATAATAGATAACAGCCACCAAGATTTGGATTGGTGATAAAATTGAATTAGTGAACCTCAGAGTAAGAGAGATTGATGAGTGATGGTGGTAGAGACAGAGTCTAGAAGAGGCAATAGGGAACAAGGGATAATCTGTTTCCCCCATTCCAAACAGTGAGTTGGTGGGGTATGAGTGAACATGCAGCCAGTAGGGCAAAGGTAGTAGGGATGCAAAGTCATTAGGACAGAGGCAGGTCTCATTAAGTACCAGAAGACTGAAGAAGCAAGAAAGAAAAATGTTCAATTAATAATAAAATAGTATTTTACAGATATCTCATTTTATCCTCATAAGAACCCTGGGTGGTATAGGCCGTTAATATCTTCACTTCCCTTTTACAGATGAGGAAATTGAGGCTGACGAATGGTAAATGACTTGTCCAGGGCCACATAGCTAATAAGTGCCCCAGGCCAGATTATACCTCAGGTTTTCCAGAATCCAGGTCTACTGCTCTACCCACTGGGCAACCTTGGAAAACAAGTTTGTTAATTATAGGGCAGGCATCCAAAGAACACAGTGGAAAAGGTAGAGAGATCAGGAGTGGAACTTTTGTGAGGTGGGCTCAGAGAGAGGAGAGTACAGGCGACCAGGATTTCAGAATCTCTAGGATGGGGAAGAATGAGGTGATGGGGATACAATATCTGCTGAAGAATGCATCTGGACAGAAATTTCAGTGGTTGTGGAAAGGTGTGATTTTTTTTTAAAATAAATTTATTTAACTTTTTACATTCATTTTCACAAGATTTTGGGTTCCAAAATTTTCTCCCCCTTTGTG